>CM066331.1:195192392-195639892 GCA_033807585.1 Hydrophis major
TGTGAAAATAAAGGTTCAGAAGAAAGTGCTAACACAACATTTCTGATTGGTGTTAGGTATTCCTGGGGCAGAATGTATATTTTGAGCCTTTCACTTTTTTCTCCCCTTTTTCCTGTAAATGCACATGCTTTCTTTTGCTTAATTGCCTCTCCTGAATAGGCGAAAATGAAGAGATGCTACCTTGCCATTCAACAATGCGTTATTCCAGTTGCAGCAAAACTCTGTAAATATTTCTGTAAATTTCTGAACAAGATTTTTTTTTTTCTCCTTCTGTAGCGGGGAAGCCTTACCGTTCTTCTGTGTGGGGAAAATGGCCTGGTGATGGCATTGGAGCAGGTTTTCCACCATGGTTTCAAGTCCGCACGGATCTTCCATAAGAACGTCTTCATTTGGGACTTCATAGGTAATGTACTGCTTCTTTAGTTCAGTTGGTGCTCTGGGTAGTAGAGGTCCATTGGAGTAGGTGGTGCTTATTGCTGAAAATAGCTAGGGCAGGAATGTGAAACTCAAGTCCCGTGGGCCAGATCTGGGTAATTAAATGTGGCCCATGGGGCCAGCCTGGAAATAGCAAAGGATTGGCCTGTGGTGCCTCTGGCAGCCAAAATGGGGCATGGGAGGAGATGCGGCCTGTTGTCAGCCTGGACAGCCTCCTGAAGCACATTGCTGGCCAAAACAGGGCATGGGGAACCCACGCAGCCCCCGCACAGCCCATTTTTGGCCTGAACGGCCTCCTGCACCCTGCTTTGGCCAGCAAAATGCTGCAAGAGGCGTCATCCCGTCTCCCCTTTCCATCCCCCCTGGTCCGGCCCAAGGAGGAGAACTACAATGTTGATCCAGCCCTCAAAGAAATCCAGTTTGACACCCGAGCTAAGGCAAGCCTACTGTTAGTCAGCAGCTGTGCTAAAATGTGGAAGGTTTGGCTGGTTGTTGTTTGGTATGAATTACAGGTAGTCCTCACTTAACAACTGGACCCTTGATGGCCATTCAAAGTTATGACCTATCCCAAAAAATTCACTTATGAAGTTACTACAACAGTCACCCCAACCACACTGACGCTATCATGTGATTGCTTTTCAAGCACTGGCTCAGATTACAAGTGGTCGCAGTATCCTGCGGTCAGGTGACCACAGTTTGTAATTCTTTTTTGCCGGTTTCCCACATTTCTGGAAAAAAAGAACACTGATCCGGGAGAATGGATTTGTTTAACCACTATATTGTTCACTTAATGGCCAGGATGATTCGCTTTAGCATCACAGTAACAACAATTGCAAAATCAAGTCAGCTCCTGCAATGATTCATTAAGGACCAGAACAACTTAATGTCCAAAATTCCAGGCTGAATTATGGTCATTAAATAAGGCAACCACAGTTTAGATCAAGGGTCCCCAAACTTGGCAATTTTGCTGGCTGAGGAATTCTGGGAGTTGAAGTCCACAAGTCTTAAAGTTGCCAAGTTTGGAGACCTCTGGTTTAGATCTTAATTCAGAGACGACCACCTTCAATTCTAGAACCTTATTGGGGGCTCCCCCCAAACCCCCCCCCGCCTTCCCACCCAAATGTTGGTGATGTCTGAAAACTTTTTTTTTTTTTTTAGTAATGAGGCTTTTAAAGGTGGGAATGAAAGCAGTTTTGTTAGAAGAGATTGTAACTCAGGATTAAATTATGGGGTCCTTGGAACTCTCTGATCTTAGTTGATTTTAGAATAGTCAAAATGAGCTATTTCTGAGCTAATCCGGTTGTTTTTTGGGGGACTGCTCTGGCTGGGGTTTCTTCCCCCACTACAAACACTGAGACAGAAAGAGAGTAATGATGGAGACAAATGGTTTAACTGTTCCCCATATTGTAGCCAGAATCTCTCCAAATCGCTAATATATCCTGTGTCATAGCTTCCCTTTGTTTAAACAGGTCTGCCTTTGCAGAGTGATTCTTAATTTACAGTTCCAGTGTCAAATCAGAGAATGCAGAGATTATGTCTGTAGTAGATGCCTTAAAGGGTAGCAATTAGCTCTAAATCCATGGCTACAGTGTCTTAATATGTTAGGAATGCATTTATGGACCTAAATTAGCTGTGGCTCTAGCACTGACTTTGCTATCATTCATAACATTCATTCCATACCTAACTGCAAAAATTTTACTGTAACTTTTCCTTACTTAATAAGCATTTGCAAAGTGATAATTGGCACAAATAAAGTCTTGTCTTAATGCTGGCTTGCTAGCTAGACATTCGAGGTAATGCTTAAAGCGGAACTGTGCTCAGCTACATAATTGCACAACTAACATATATTGCAATCATCTCTTTGAATTGGGTGCAGTACTTCCATTTTTTACAGTACAGGTAAACTTACAATAGTTCATTTAGTGGCTGTTCAAAGTTACAACGGCATTGGAAAAAGTAACCTATGACTGGTTTTCAGTCACAATCTTTAGAGCATCCCCAAGGTCACTTGACCAAAATTCAGACACTTGGCAACTGACTCATGTTTATGACCGTTGCTGGGTTCCAGGGACATGTGATCCACTTTTGTGAACTTTGACAAGCAAAGTCAATGGGGAGGCCAGATTCACTTAACAACCAGGTTGCTAAGATATCAACTGCAGTGATTCACTTAACAACTGTGGCAAGAAATGTAGCAAAATGGGGCAAAATTCATTTATTTATTTGATTTATATTGCCGCCTATTCGCCCATGGTGACTCGAGGCGGCTTACACAACATAAAACCATATTTAAAACAAAAAATATAAATATAAATAAAAAATAATAAAACTAACAAAAAGAATCAAATAAATTAGTAAAGTACAATAGAACAAAATTTGGAAAAAAAACCCAGATGTTTTACTTAACAACAGAAATTTTGGGCTCAGTTGTGGTCGTCAGTCAAGGGCTACCTACATGCTAAACAGCATGTAGCCTACTTTTACCAAGAAAAGCTTTTGTTTGAATGCCTTGTGAAAATCCAAATGCATTTTATCTGAAAATAAACTCAAGGGCCTTATATTAATCTCTCTTCAAAATTTTTGAGTTGGGTGAAAGGTCAGAAGGAAGCGCCATTGGAAATAAACTGTGTACCTTCAATTCATTCCTAAATAAATGTGTTGAGTAATTGAAAAAAAATCAGAAAGGCAAGAGGCAGGGACTCTATTGGAATACTATTTTTTTAATCAAGTGACTTTCCTAGATAAAATAGCAAATTCACTAAGACACTATTCTGTGTTTGGTGACTTCATTCTCTTTTGTCCATGTTCAGAAAAAGCTGTTGCCTATTTCGAGATGACTGACCAGATTGAAGACAATGAAGACAATGTCCTTCTTCAAAAATCTTCTCACAAAACCTTTTGCCACTACGTCAGTGCCATCAATACTGCTCCGCGGAACATAGGGAAGGATGGCAAATTCCAAATTCTTGTTTGCTTTGGAACGCGGTATGTAGAGACTTAAACATAAAAGCGTTTTGGAATGCTATGCATCGTGGAATGGTGTTGAACGATGGAGGCCAAAATTCTCAGCCTTGGTAGCTAACTAAAACCATTATCCATTCATGATCTGTTCATCATTGCCTCCAGAAGTTGTGAATGCTCCAACACTGGAAGTTTTCAAGAATAGACTGTAGAACCATTTGTTTCAAATGGTATAGGGTTTCCTGCCTGAAAATAGAGATAAGGATTGAGGAGGTTGGACTAGAAGACCTCCAAGGTCTCTTCCAACTCTGTTCTGTTCTGTTCTATTATCTCTCAGTTCATTTACTCATAGAATAATGAGTATAATGGTGTCAGGTTGGAGGAGGGCGTGCTACCAAGCCACCTTATATTCCTGGAAGAAAAGCAGATTGTGAATCTTTCAAAGAAATATATGATTTTCTTAGTACAAGCCAATGTCACAATTGTCAAATAATTGTTATCTTTACTTATATTTATTATTAATATCTACCTTTTATCTATTTTACATATCTATGTATCACTCTCTTAGGAATTCTCCTATATAATCTTCTTTTTTCAATCCTTATCTCTATTTTCTAACCATGCCAAATTGAGTAATAATCAGATTCTTCTTTTTCCTTCATTTTTAGTGTGAGCATAGCCATTTCTGTGCAATCTGCTATTTTTTGTAAGACTAATTCTTCTCTTGGAAGAAGTACAAGCCAATGTCACAATTGTGATAAGTGGTGACTTGCCTAGGACTTCTATGGCATCCTTTAAATTAGGATTTTGAAAGCAGGGTGTTTTTTTTTAATAGGCTTTTTCATTTGATTTTTCAAATGATAATCTGTATCTAACCTCTATTTGCCTTTTCTAAAAAATATCATTTACTTTGTTACTTTAAGGGTTGTCAGAAATAATTATTGTATAATATAAAATCAGTGATGTATTTTGTTGTCTTAAGGTATCATTCTAGCATATTTAGACCTCATTAAGAAAAACAGATTTACCTTCAAAAACATAGCCATCCCATGTGCGAAAAATAGTCTTGGGTCCATGAATACCTGTCCTTCCGGGGGGGGGGGGGATCCAGGTGTCCTATCCAGATAGGCAGAAACGGTCAAATGCCCTTTATTTCCTTGAGAGAACGAAGAGTTCAGTATACTGGTTGGAAAAAAATATTTCTTGCCACTGTGACCAGATGTTAGAGATGAGCAGAAGATAGAGAGCCAGTTTGGTCCAGTGGTTGAGGCTAGGAAGTGGGAGACCGTGAGTTCAAGTCCTGCCTTAGCTGTGAAAGCCAGCTAGGTGACTTTGGACCAGTCACTCATGGTGGCTGTTATGGAGAAAACAAGAGGAAGAAGGTGTGTTGCATATGTTTGCCACCTTTGAGTTATTTGAAAATAATAATAAAGGCAGGATACTAATAGATGAGTGAGTGATGAATGCAGAGGCACAACAAAGACAATGTCAGATAAAGGAGAACTGAGCATGGGGCAGGAATGTAATCTGAGTAAATGTCTCAGGTATGACCCTCCTTAATTCCCACAAAGAGGGAGGGAGGGAGGGGGAAACACATTTTACACTTGCAAGTTTCTGTTACTAAAGATTTACACCAGGGGTATCAAACTCGATTTCATTGAGGGCCACATCAGGATTGTGTTTGATCAGGGGGGGGGGAGCGTGGGCAGCACAACGTCAGTCGTGTCAGGGGCTCTGCCAGTGAAAACAGGCTGCATTTTTGGCTGTAATGGCCTCCTGCAACCCTCTGCCAGAAAAAACGGAGCTCCCAAGTTCTGTTTTCGCTGGCAGAAGGCACTCCAGGCTGATCCTTCCCTGTTTCCAGGGCAGCTCCACAGGCCAGATCTAAGCACCTGATTCAGCTCACAGACCTTGAGTTTCATACCCCTAATTTACACTAAAAGTAGTCCTGACCTACATAAAGTTGTATCCCTAGAATGATCTACCGTGAAAGGATGATAGCAGCAGCTGCTCTTTTCCTTCCCTGTATTATCAAAATGCAAAAAAAAAAAAAAAGATGGATAAATAACACAAAAATAGCATTTACTGGTAAGCCATATGCATTTCAGCCTATCCCTAGGTTTTCAGGCAATTGATTAATATGTTATTAACAAAAACAGAATAAAACAGAACAAAATTGATTCCCTGAATGCATTACAAAATCCTCCTGTGGCTTCTTGGCATCCAGTCTTAAATCATGTTTCTAACTACTTTAGATGTAGCCTGGCAGCCAGGATGTATTTTAATTTTATTTCTTCTGTTTAATTTAAATCCATTTTCCATCTTATGCCAACAATATAGTCACACCTGATACAACTTGGTGATACTTTTCTCTACAGGGACCATTTGCTTGCCCAGTGGATTCCGTTATTGGCGGAATGTCCTCTGCTTAGTCGGATGTATGAAGAAAAAGCTCTTCTGCGCGATCGCATGATGGTCAACTCCCTTATCCGAGTCTTACAGGCACTGCAGGACTTCAACATTGTCTTGGAAGGGTCACTCATCAAAGGGGTGGATGTGTAACCTTGCAGGACAACTTTTGTCTCTCCCTCTCACACTTTCTCTCCTTTCCTTGGCAAATGAAACATACCGCATGGGCAGAAATCTGTAAAAATGCAATTGTTTTGGTGATCCTATCCTGCTCTGTGTGTAGATCGGCTTGTTGGTAAATGGGAAGTGGCTGTGACAAGACTTGCACATGCCTCGTATTTTTACTCTGCCCCAACGCTGCAAAGGAGCTCATCTGTAGTATCACAGTTTTCAAATGAGAGGTTTTGTACAAAAGAGTATTTTCATGTGTTGACTGTGTGTAAATAGGCTGTCTTCCTTTAGAAATGCTAATTTTTTTTTTCTTAGAATCAGTGTTCTAGAGCCAGGGGTGAGGGGAATGTAGCTTAAAATAACTTTGTAGGGGAAGGGAGGAAGTATTACTTGCGCATAAGGGGGGGGAACCACTTCATGTTGTAAATATTGTACAAATGTAGTGGGGGGGGAAGGAGGTTGTGTTGAAAAGGTAGCCACTGCTGAACCTCTTGCGTGAGTCTGTGTCGTTTGCCGCTTCCCCATATATGTTGATCTCTTGTTATGCCATTTACTGTAGATTCAAACTTTTTTTGTCTGTCCACTGAATCATCTCCAGGACATAGAGATTCTTCATCTTCCTGATGGATCTTGTCCATCAGTTCAAGGAATTGGTTTTTTTTTTTTAACCCTGAGCAATCCTTGTACCACGAACAGGAAGATGTTTTAGAAATTTTGCCACTGGAGATGATAACAATGGAAGAAAAACAGTATTATAATTGTGATCGTTAATTATATTTTCAATTTCCTCCCTTTGCTCATTTTAGGCTCACAATGCTTCTTTCCATATGACTTTCTTCAAAGAGTAGAAAGAAAACTTGGAAGAAATGTGATGCTTTGCCATCAGCAATTTAGGTAGAGTTCCTTCAAATAATTTTGGATAAAAGACTGCAATAAGCCCTGCTTCATTCTAAACCCCATTTGTTGTATTAAGTTTGAATTAGCCTTGCAGAAGTGCAAAACAGGCTTATTTTACCTGGTTTGTTTATTTTGCTGTTCTTGCACTGTGCCGATTAATTTGGATAAAAACAAACCAGGAATAAGCCAGGAAAAAACCACACTATGCAGGCTTATTAACATTCCAAACCACTGTAAGAGTAATAAAAATATCCTAAATTAACTACCATTTAGCCCCCAACTCACTCGCATGTAATGACAACCAAAACCAAATCATAATGCATTTAAGCAACATATGCAACTCAGCTCATAAACCCCTGTCTATTCCCTCTCCTCTCCTGTATCTCGAAAAGTTCGCACATTGCTAATCATATTGGACGACTTTCCCATTTGATGGTGTGCTCATATTTCTGCTCGGATTCCTCGCATGAAGAACCTTGCTGCAAAAATTGTAGATAAGACCCCACCTACATCTGGTTTTTATGTAGAATACCCTTCTCATCAGCTTTAATTAGGATTGCATCTTAGCTCATTGGACAAATATGCCATATCATAGACACACCTATTCAGCATCAATATTACTCTACTTGGGGTTCCTTGTGGTATTTCAAGATCTTGTTTCCAATCGCTGGGATAAAGTTCATAGTAAGGAATAATTGGACTCTTGCTTTCTTCCTGAGGAAGCTATGTGGAGATATTTTTTAAACCTCCCGGTTGGATTTGAAGTTGCCTTCAAAAGCCAGGTTCACATTCCGCTTGCGAAATCCCCCTTGCGATGAATTTTATGCACTTGTATATGCCTCCCGGGGTAACCTGTGAATGCTAGGATTATATGGGAGAAATTACATTTCAGTCCATTTTCTGTGCTACCATTGTGTCTTCCCCAGTGACTATGTTCCTTATCTTTGAATGGTGTGTTAAGGAGTAATGGAGAACTAGTTCCCAAACCACACAGGTACAGTAATGTAACTTACCGGCTTTCAACATTAAGTCTTTTCTGCTTAGAAAGCCATTTATGTCATTTTTCCTTATTTGATACGTGTGTACTTTTCACAATGAAGCTTTTGAAAATTCAGCTCTTGGCTTCAACCTTCCCATAAGCAGAGAATAATTGTAATTTCGTATCCAGTCCCTCACCTTACCTCGAAGAGACAGACTTCGGACTGTGATTCTATTTAATCTCCATTTCATCTTTTTGTTTAATGGCCTTTTGTTTAATGCCTCAAAAATGGGGATCTAGACCCAGATGCAGAAAAGGATCCAGATGGAGAAAAGGAATAGAGGCTGTCAAAAATACAGATGACATGTTTTGTTTTTCTGGATGCCAAGGTTTGTTTTCAATAGTATGGCATTTAAAAAAAAAAGGCTAATGCTACTTGGGTGACTCCATTCATTCCAGATGAACCAGGAGCGAACTAGATTGCTGAACAGATTTCTGCCCCATTTTTGCATCTGTGGGTTTGTTTGTAAATCCTTTCCTGCTGACAGGATGTAAACAATGTTAAATGCATTATGCTCGAAAGTCACATCTTCTCTCATATGTCATGCTCAATATCTTCCCTGACATAGTTTTCTGTTTCACAGCATATGAATGGTGTGCACGGAACATTATGTACAGTATGTTCTTTTTAGGCAATAAAGTACTGTATAACTATGTAGTATTATTACAGCCTTGAGGTATTTTTGAAGCATGGGATTGAGCTCCAATAGACTAGTCTGTTTGATGACTTCAGGAGTGCAGTTTTTGGTGACTTCTTACCTATAGCGTGCAACTTTTTCCCTCCTTTAAACAGGCAGCACTGATCACTTGGGCCCGAGTGATTTGGTCTGTCAAACATTCAGAAATCATGAAGATGTACTTCTCAAAATGGCGAAGATCACGCTTTCTAAAATTTAGCACATCCTATTCATATCAGTGTTAACTGGTTATTCGTTTATAGAAGCTGAATATTTAAAATTACCAAAGCTTTCTGTTAACTTACAAAATAAAAGGAAGAACGTTATGTTTTTTCTAGTATTGCTATGCTAGCATAGTTTAAAAAAATACCAGAGAAAACAGAATACAATTGAGAAGTGGATTAATATGTAACCATAATGAAATTGTTTTATTTGCAAACTTTGCCACTGCAATCCCATTTGCTCAAAAGCTAAGTTTCACTGTGTTGAATGAGACTTACCTCTGAGTGAAGAATTTTGGGTTTGTGCTGTTAATTGTCTCTTCTGAATATGTTTTAAGAATATGCTTGTGGTTATTTCATTGATATATACCTTCCTCCCCAAGCAGGTGTCTATCACATAAGGAAATGTTGTGTGTTAAACTTGAAATGTACAAAATACCTGGTGTACTTACTAAATATTTCATTTTCCTCAACCATTGTTTCTTTGGAATATGTTGCTATTTTATCTTTCACATAAGCAGATTAATCAGGATTGGATAATATTCAGGAAATGAATATTGGTTGAAAAGTATTCTTATTTCAAGCACTTTAGCATACATATCACAGACTGAAGCGGGTTTGTTTTTCTCCAGGGTTTGGATTAAAACGAAATGCAGCTTTTCATGCAATGGTCTTTACAAATAAAACTGTGAGAATAGCAAAATGTGTCCTGTGCAATTTGTTACAAAAGAAAACAAAATAAGAAACTAGAAAAATTATCAATGTATTTTCTGGGAATTCTGAAATATTTATATCATTACCTTGGCAATACACAAGATCAAAACCAGAAAAGAACCTAATATGTAAACATCTGGTAACATTACAGGAAGACTGTCTAGAAAATCTGCTCTGGATTATTTGCTGTTGATCTGATGAAAAGGTATTAAGTCATGCAACATATGTACAATTCATTTGAACAGTCCACACAGCGATAATACAGAAATTACTAATGACTTGTTAACTTTGGAAGAATTAAATAATGGATAAGACAGTTATTGAAAGCTTGAAATTTACTGCAGGAAGGCAGAATATTTAAAGTCTTTAACTTCAATCTTTCTAATGAAAGACTTAACATGGCTAGTTTCCATGTTAAGCTTGCAGGGCCGGCGCGTTGTGCAACAAGGTCATAGGATAAATAACATTGGGTTTGGGTTAGGGACTTCTGTCCTCACTGTGAGTTGTGTGTGTGTGGGGGTGTTGCACGAGGGGAGGCTCAGCCAATCTCATTGTACATATGTACTCTGACAAAGGTAATAAAAATCTGTTTATAACTGGTTTGTTGAAACTAATTCCATAGGGCTTCAACAGACATAAAATGGGTGGATTTGAAAATTGTGATCAGCCACAGCCCACCGTATTATGCATGAACCAAGCCGTTGTTGTGTTAATCCAGTTTTACCGTTTGCCATTTAAATTACCATCTCTGAAGGATGTTTTCTGTTTTCATTTTTCCAAATTTATCCCTTGCCAAGTTCCAGGTGCTGATGGCTGTGCTTCGGCTCATAAAACAGGCCATTTGCATCCATTTGCCCATAAACACAGAAGAACTTTGAATGAGCTCAATTTCAAAGCTGACATGTGACTGATGGGTGTTTTGTAGGGATTGTGCCCTCATAAAATAGGTAAGGTGACATTCTGCAGGAATGACCCGTCTTAATGCTTAGAAGAGACATCATCTGACATTACATTGACGAGACAATGGAGAACAGGCACATTGTCAGGATTTTTTAAAAATTATATTTTAAATCTAACTTTAATATCGTTTCGCTGAAAATACAACCTACCTTGAAAGTAAGTCCTAGCTTGATTTTTATATGTGCGACCAATATAAGCCCTACCGTAAAATAAGCCCTAATTAAGATCCTTGGTTTTTGTGCCTTGGTTTTTGTGCTAGGATTGGAACTTTGGTTTGTTCTATGAATTTTATTATATTTCTTTTGGTTGATAGTCATTTATGTAAGATGGAATTTCTAATTAATATAAAAACATGTATTAATGTTCATATACATTTACTGCAGTCCCAAACACGCGTAGCCTAATTTTAAAAACATATAAAAGCTTATTCAGACAAAAATGCATATTTGATTTTTACCTCACATGTATTTTATATATACATACATACATACATACATACATACATATATATATATATATATATATAAAATATATGAGCAAAATACCACTCATGCATCATCACAAAATCTCCAGAACCGTAAAGTCTACAAACTTGAAATTTGGCACGTATATTCCTTTTGGCTTCTAGGTTCTTGCTAAGAAAGGATTTTTCAAAATGACCATGAGAGCATTAGTATTTCCTATATTATTATTAACACATTATAGTGCTAAGGAGTTCTAGTCCTCCTGGCCACCTGAAATCTGTTCCAAACGCAAAACACAAGCAGAGGAGTTTCAGTTTTAGTTTCACAGTAGCAACCAGCTTTAGTACAGAACAGTTGAGCTAAGCTATGCCCAGGCTCCTTGCTCACACAGCAAATACTGTGTCACTTTCCAAACAGCCCTCAACTCTCATATACTGACAAGATGCTAGCCAGATGGATACCAATGGAAGCTGGTAGGCAGAGGCAGAATTTCCCCCCCCTTATTTTCCTCCCCAAAAACTAACCCTGACCAGAAAAACACGGGTATCGGGCTAGTTATTTTATAAATACTTTAAGGTAGCCAACTTATCTAATCATCCTTCCTCCTCCTATTTTCCTGACAATAACCTTGTGAGGTAGGTTGGGTCTGAAAGAGTGTGACTGGCCCAAAGTCACCCAGCTGCTTTCATGCCTAAGGCAAAACTAGAACTTAAAGTCTCATGGTTGCTAGGCCAGCACCATTCACCACTACACCAAACTGGCTCTTAAATTCAGCAGACAATCCTGCTTTACACTTACTTATGTGCTAATTTATTGTTACCAAGCTTTACACAAACACATAAAAACACCGTTTCAATGCTGTATGGCATTTTAAAGCACATTTCTATGGCCGTATTGAAAGATTTACTAACGTGGTGCCTCTGTGAACAGTACAGCATCTCAGTTGATTTTGTTTTAAATACGAGTTCCAGCTGATTGCCTCATAAACAAACTCAGCTTAGAAGGAGATGCATCTTTTAATATAGGTTCTCCACTTATGCACATAATATTGTTTATAGCTTGACACGGATGTAAAAAACAAACTTCCACTGAGAAAGGCATCAGCTGTCCTTTTTATACATGTAGAAAGTTTCAGCGTGGCTAGGTATCTTCTGCCAAAATATGGCTATGGTATATTTATTACCCGGGCTTACAGTACAATTTCCTTAGTCACTCAAGATGCTACTGCAATTCTGGATTGTAAACAAGAAAATTACACATTAAAGGAAATACAATAATGAGAAGCATATGTGAAAATAAATCTGCAATTGGAATGCTTAGTTAAACAGATGTGGCCTCTATTTGCTTTGGGGAAACTGAAAGTCAGAAGACCACTTAACAGTTAAAGCAGAGCAATTTGTTCTGCATAGCTACATTGCCAGAATTGGGAATTAGTGGGTTTGACAGACAAGCATGTCACATTTCCAATTCTTTCAAGTATATCAAGGCTTGACTTAAAATCAATGAACTTTTAAAATCCGTCCAAGTCAAAGAAGTTGATGTATATTTCCTGAATCAGCTATGCATGATTGCATAAACAGCTCTTAACAAACTTGCAGCTCCATTAAGTTACTCAGACCTTAATTCTATTTACTTCTTTATTTGAACATGTTTTACTTAAAGATAAAAGCCTCTCTCCTGCTGTGTGTTTTAAAAGGTACCAGAATTGTTTCTGGAAATTGATGCCACATAACATTGCTGCAGTAGGCAGAAAAATGAAATGTAAAAATCCAATTTGTTAATGTACATTTAGATTAAACTAATAAGACTTGTAGACCAAAATTCTTTGGCCAGTGGAACTATGAAAAAATTCCTAATCATAGTATCAAAAAGAAGTTAACAGAAAAGTCTCATTGTCACTTGTATTTGGGAGCCATTTAGAAAGGATTTAATTTAATTTTAGGAAGAATACATAGCAACAGGAAGTCAGTGATAGTTGTTAGGGATAACATTGTTTACCCTAACTGGTTTAGGTAAAATAATATGTAATCATGGTTTATAAGTTAAAGTGTCTGCAACTTTAAATATAGGAATGTAATTAAGGGAGTGGTTGTGAAAGCACCATAAAAGAAGCAAAGCATTTGCAGCTTGTTCTCTCTGGCTTTGATGATCCCTAATTACTGCATGGACTCAAGACTGCGTTACTCGAACAGGAGAGATAAACAAAGGACTGATTTGTAAGTGAACTGACATAGGATATTCTACACGGACTTTGCTAACTGAATATCCTTGAATGGACTGACTAAATGATACATGACTAATGGACTGTTATTTTGACTATGCTATAAATGGAATAAACTATATTTTTGACAGCACAAGCGTATCTGTTATTTTTACTGTATGTTAATAAACATACAAACTTATCTCACTCATTTATCTGTGTGCCTATCTGACTAACGCTGCACATTCTGTTTAGCTTGTCTCCTTAACCCTGGTTGGGGAACCCAGGCTTAACACTGGTTATGGGCCCAGAGGCTGCAAAGTCAGTTTAACTAGGATAAAACAGATTTATGTAAAAAGTGAGAGCTTGTGCTGTTAAACATTACAGTAAACAGACAGCTGTGTTTTATTAATTATAGTTTTATATCCATATAAAGAAAACATGGCACAAGTCAATCTACAAAGTTTGTCCCTTATATCCAAGCTGGATGGAACAAACTATGTATCATGGTCTATGAAATGTAGTCTACTTCTACAAAGAGAAGGTCTGTGGAACATAATTGAAAATCCACCAAACGTAGAGGAATGGGATCCAGAGGATGATGAAGATAGACTAAAAATAGAAGAATTTATGCATAAAATGAACAAGCTATTTGCATAATAGGATTAACATTAACTGACCATCAACTTGTTCATATCCACGGAGAACAAACGGCTGTTGGGTGTTGGCAGAAGCTGAAGAGGATTTATGTCCGAGATAACGTTGGTGCTCACATAAAACTAACACGGAAGCTTTTCAGGACGCATCTCCAGACAAATGGTGATATGCTTAGTTTTTTAAAAACTATGAAAAGCATTTTTCAAGAACTGCACGAGAAAGAGCTTATTTTCTCTGAACTACACCAAGTCTATATAATTCTATCTTCACTAGATGAAAGTTATGACAACGACATCACTTCCCTTGAAATATTGCCAAAGGAAAGCCTAACTTTAACTGATATAACTGGCAGATTGATTGAAGAGGCAAGAAGAAGACTTGAAAGAGATGAATTAAGGAGGGAACAACCTCAAAAAGAAGATAATGAATCTCCTACTGCATACGCAATTAAAAAGTGTTTTAATTGTGGAGGAAGAGGACATTTGGCAAGATTTTGTAAAAAAGCAAAGCGCCAGAACGCTGGCCAGAATACTAAAAGTCATCAAAAGATAAATAAAAATTTAGAGTTAGCCATGTATACTAATGGAGCTGTAAAAAATAATTTATGGGTGGTTGACAGTGGAGCATCCCACTGTATAACAAATGATAACAAAAATTTTATTAAAATGTCCAAGAGTACATAGCAGATATCGTTAGCAAATGGCTGGAAACTGAAAGCTAAAGGTCAAGGTATAGCATATTGTTCTTTCATAAAAGAGAATGTAAAAATGTTATATGTACCACAACTTAAATTTAATTTAATTTCAGTTAGAATTTTGGTTAAACTAGGATATGTAGTTACCTTTAAAGGAGATAACTGCATAATTGAGAAAGAAGATAAGAAAATTACTGCATCTTTAAGAGGTGAATTATATGTGTTAAATGATAATGGTTTAGAGGTGGCTAACATGGTTTATGATAATAAGAAACTTCATGATGAATGTATTCACTTGTTACATCGAAGGCTAGGGCATTTAAATTTTAAAATGCTTAAGAAAACTGTTGAATTATCTAAGGGAATAAGTTTGAAACCTTGTAATAAGTATTTGCAATGTAATGCTTGCAATCAAACCAAGAGCAAGGTCACACCGGGTAATAGAGTTGATGGATTTACTACCAAAGAGCCTTTAGAAGTAGTATTTGCTGATTTAATAGGTCCGAAAAAACCAAGTGTAGGAGGAGCTCGATACATACTAAGTATAATGGACCACTATTCTAGATATGGGTTTTGCTATTTAATGAAGAGCAAAACTGAAACGTATCTAAATATCTTTAATTGGATAAAATTTGCTGAAAGGAAAACTAAAAAGAAATTGGTAACTCTTATAACAGATAATGGTGTGGAATTTACAAATAATAAATTCCAGAATAGACTTAGAATGTTAGGTATTCAACATAAAATGTCTGTACCATATAGGCCACAACATAATGCCTTTATAGAGACGAGGCCAAACACTACAATCAATGGCACGAACTATGATGTCTGATTCAGGATTACCTGACAATTTGTGGGGAGAAGCAATAATGTGTGGTAATCATATATTAAATAATGTTGTTAATTCAACAACAGGTAAATTACCATTCACACTGTGGCATGGTACAAAACCTGATTTAAGTAACATGCACACATTTGGAGCACCAGCATGGGTGCATATCCCTACACAACTTAGACAAAAAGGACAGCATAGAGCTAAAAGATTATTTTTTGTAGGATATAAATCTAATCATAGATCTTATAGATTTTGGGAACCAGGTACATCTAGAATTTACACCAGTGCTAGTGCTAAATTCCTAGAACATGTAGGATGGAATAGATTAGAGCAAGATTTAAATAATGAAGTAATTATTGAACCCTACAAAAGGCAAAAAGAACAGACTAGTTATAAGAAGAGTCCAATTAAAGAAGAAGTCCACGAAGAGCAAATAGGATCAGAACAAGAGGAAACAGTTGATCAGGAAGAGTTAGATAATCAAGAAGAGTTAGTAAATGAAAGTCCACCTGTAAGTCCTGTAATACCTAGAGGTACTACACCTATAACTAGACCACCTGATAGATATCAAGCAAGTATAGTTTGCCAAGTAACTAAAGTTCCAACTAGTGTAGATGAACTTAGGATGTATCCTGCTAAGGATCAGGAGAATTGGCAAAAGGCAATGGAAAAAGAACTAAATTCATTAAAGGTAATGAAAGTATATGAAGATGCCATATTACCTCCAGGAGAAAAATCCATTGGGTGCAAATTGATATTTAAAGTAAAAACTGGAAATGATGAGACTGTTACCCATAAAGCTAGGTTAGTAGCTCAAGGATTTAATCAAACTGCATCTGATTACGATGAAGTTTTTGCACCAAGTCTGAAAGCAACATCTTTGAGAGCAGCATTAGTGTGGGCAGCTAAGAAAAACTATGTCATTAACCATTTAGATGTAGAAACTGCTTATTTGCATGCACCATTGCAGCACACTAGAAATTTGAAAAAGCCAATGATTATAAAAGACAATAAAGTAAATAGTAATGATTGTTGGAAATCAAAAAGAGTCTTTACGGGTTGAAACAATCTGGCTTTGAGTGGAACCAATATATTGTGAAAGAATTAAACAATATAGGTTTTAAATCTGGTTTAGCAGATCCATGTGTGTTTAAAAGAGAAAATAATGGAACGGTGTCATTATTGTTATTATTTACAGATGATATTGCTTTGATAACTAAGACTAATAATGAAGCTAATGAGATTATATCATTATTAGCCAAAAAGATAAAATTAAAGCATTTAGGTGAAATTAAAAAGTATTTAGGATTGACAATTAACAAAACAAAAAATGGATTTAAGATATCTCAAGAAGATAAAATTTGCCAATTCATTAAAACGTATAAAATGGAACTTTGTAAAACGGCAAAGACTCCAGTGAGTCAGGAAGTTTGCCAAACTAATGATCAAAGTCCCAAATTTGATAAGTCCATATATCAATCTTTGATTGGTAGCTTATCATATATAAGCAATTGGTCTAGGCCAGATATAGCTTATAGTGTTAATCAGCTGGCACATTTTAATTCAGATCCACATCAATGTCATTGGCAATCATTAAAGAGAATTTTAAGATATCTTAAAGGAACAATGAACCATGCATTGTATATAGAACCAAAGGGTGATTTGAGTCTTAGTGCCTATGCAGATGCAAGTTTTGCAACTGACATAAACACTAGAAAATCAACATCTGGGATGGCTATATTATTTGGTAAGACACTAATAGGGTGGAGGTCAATCAGACAATAGCATATTAGCTTGTCCACGATGGAAGCGGAATTTTCATGTCTGTCATTACTATGCACTGACTTAATTTTGTACAAACAGTTATTATTAGACATGGGTATAACTGTTAAAGATTCCATTATTGTGTACGAGGACAACCAGGCAGCCATAAAGTTAGCTACTAGTATTGCTGTAAAAACTAGATCAAAGCATACTGACTTAAGATACTTAAATGTTAGAGAATCTGTAAAAAATGGGCTAATTAAATTGGAATACTGCATGACAGAAGAAAACATTGCAGACCAATTTACAAAAGCTCAAGGAGTAATTAAGTTTAAAGAAAGTTGTAACAAATATGATTTAAAGATGTAAATAGTTATATTTATTATTATTTTCTAAAAGGGGAGAATGTTAGGGATAATATTGTTTACCCTAACTGGTTTAGGTAAAATAATAAATATGTAATCATGGTTTATAAGTTAAAGTGTCTGCAACTTTAAATATAGGAATGTAATTAAGGGAGTGGTTGTGAAAGCACCATAAAAGAAGCAAAGCAACTGCAGCTTGTTCTCTCTGGCTTTGATGATCCCTAATTACTGCATGGACTCAAGACTGCATTACTCGAACGGGAGAGATAAACAAAGGACTGATTTGTAAGTGAACTGACATAGGATATTCTACACGGACTTTGCTAACTGAATATCCTTGAATGGACTGACTAAATGATACATGACTAATGGACTGTTATTTTGACTATGCTATAAATGGAATAAACTATATTTTTGATAGCACAAGCGTATCTGTTATTTTTACTGTATGTTAATAAACATACAAACTTATCTCACTCATTTATCTGTGTGTCCATCTGACTAACGCTGCACATTCTGTTTAGCTTGTCTCCTTAACCCTGGTTGGGGAACCCAGGCTTAACACTAGTCATTGCTAGACAGAGCTGAGTTCACTCAACAACTAAATCATGGTTTGTGTGCTCATGGTTTGTGGAATAAACATATTGGTGGTAATCACCCCAGATGATTAATAAATCATGCTTTACCTAAAACAGTTCAGAGAATACGCTAAACCTATGCCAAACAAGCCGCATAGTTCCATGATGGTGAACCTATGGCAGAACCATTTGTGCTGGCATGCGAGCCTCAGACAAACTAAACTCACTGAGCATGCTGGAAAATCCAGATGATTTTCGGCCTGTTTGAGGGCTTTTTCAGCCTCCCAGAGGCTTGAGGAAAGCCTTTGCAGGATGAAAAATAGGCCCGTTTCATCATTTCCTGTTTCCGGAAATACCGGAAGTGATGAAACAGGCCCATTTTTCAGCCTGCAGAAGCTTTCCTCAAGCCTCTGAGAAGCCAAAAATCAGCTGGGAGGCAAAATGCAGGTAAGGGATGGGGGGAAGTGATGGGGGGGCGTACGCATTGCCTTCTGGGTGCTGGCACGTGAGCGCAAGCATGAAAGTGCGCACAAAATTTTTGGCACAGGAGCCCAAAATGGTTAGCCACCTCTGGCATAGTTAGTATATTGTGTGAACTCAGTAATTTACCTAGTGGTTGAAAAATCTGTTTTGAGTGTCAAAGCCCCCAGATTCAAGCTTTGAAAAAGTCCCCAATGTGGAAACCCTTCTGAACTGTTGGTGATTCACACAACACAGGGGACCATAAACACAGCTTCTGAATTGTGCAAATGCAACTCAAAATGTAGTTGGTCGTACCAAATATTGATTTGATTTTGATTTCTCTTGTTAATTTACTTTCCATTTTGTTAACTGATCAAAGTAAACTATTAACATAATAACAGAATTGGAAGGGAGCTTGGAGGTCTTCTAGTCCAACCCCTTGCCTAGGCAGGAAATTCGATACCATTTCAAACAAATAGTTGTTCAATCTCTTCTTGAAAACTTCCAGTGTTGGAGCATTCACAACTTCTGGAGTGCAAGTTGTTCCCCTGATTGTTCCAACTGTCAGGAAATTCATCCTTATTTTTATTAACACTTCTATTTCTGAAAGCATTCTTAATTTACAGCATTTTTGCACAACTGCCTAAAACTTTTTGCACAATATTGTATGTACATGCACATGTAATTAGATTTGCTACCAACAATGAGAGCAAGAAAAAAGTTCGTATTCGTCTAAGCTTTTTCCATGCAACGCTTGGAAATTTTCTTACAATTGAAGATTTAAAAAAAAAAGGGTTGCCCACCAAAACGTTACCTATATAGGAGCTTCGCCCTGCTTTTCAAGCCCCAGTTTCCAATGCTAGATTTTTTTTCCTGCGACAAATAAATCAGGTTTTCTCCAGGAGCCAGCACTACTGAGTCGCCAAGCGCGGCAGGAATGCCAAATAAAGCTCAACAGGTGCTTCCAGAGCAGTCTCCTCTCCCCATGACAGGTATTATCTGTTCGGGGGAAATGGAAGACTTCCTTTTTGCAGAAGCAGCTTTCCTCGCCTGAAGGAATTCTTGCATTCACCACAAAGGGCAGCATTCACAAATAATATCCCAAAAGCAGCGGCCACTGACTTCGCCAACCTTGCCCCAAAGCTACGTGCCAATTGCTCGAACGCTCCTCCCCGCCCCCGGTCTTTACAGTCGTCCCCGACGTCGCCTACGTCACAATGCCTAGACCGTCCCCTCTGCTTTTCTCTCCCAGGCTTTTCGCTCGGCCCTTTTCTCCCTTAAAAGGACAATGGTACGCGTATGCAAAATAGCTCGATTGAGAATTCAGCCCGTGGGAACGGCGCATGCGTACACCGACTAAAAAGTTAAACCTATGATTCCAGATCTTGCCTGCTCTTCAGACGCAGGAGCTACTTAGAGAAGGAAAGTGGCGTGGCGCGGACCCGGGGAACCAAATCGCGGCGTACACCACCTCACGCGATCGGTTTGTTGGAGGTGAGGGGATTCGGCGTTTGTCGCTTCGTCTTGGCATTTGCTTGAAAGAGCGGTCTTGAATAAGCATTCTGGCCAGTTTTGCGTCACGCGTGCAAATTGCAGTTTTTGAAAAGCGAATCCCTAGGAAAACTCAGGGATGACTGAAGAAAATACTTATTTTTAGATGGGAGGAGTGATAGAAGGTATTGTTATCTCTACTTTGTGGGAGGTTTGAATGCACATCATTGCGGAAAAGGATGAATCGGAGTAGGAAGAGGTTGATTGCATTGTTGTGAACATGTGGCCGGTGACAACGACTTTTTACAACCCCCCCCCCTCCGGAGAAAAACAGTTGGAAGAATATAAGTGCTTTGGAGACCAAATTGCTGGGTACAGTCCTGAAGGGTGTTATCTTGTGTACACTTTAAGAAGTAAACTCCATTGGACCTATTAGGGTTTCCTTTCAAGTAAATTGTAGAGTGAATGTTTTAATGGAGTTAGCGGTTTCCACCGTGATTGCGTGACTTGAACCCTCCGGCTTCATTGAGTTTGAGTGGGTGGTAAAACTTCTTAAAAGCAACTTTTCGAAATCGCTTTCTCGAAAACTAAAAATAAAGGGAAGCGGGAAGAACTGCAGGTCTGTGCATCTTCTTTTCCTAAAGAGCAATCCCGGGGAACATGCAGCAGGGAGCAAAAGAATATCGGAATGATGGCAGCCACCGTTTGCTCATTCGGGAGCGTTTATTGGTGGCTGCAAGCGGCCAGAGCAGCGTGGTCCATTACAACTATGGACGCGGCGTTAGCGACGAGGAGGGAAGCAAAGCGGGACGCGTGGGGGTGGGGTGGGAGGGAGGAGGGGGAAGACAAGGTTTGTTTACAGGTTTTCTCTTCGGGAGTCCTAAACCGGGAGCGGAAAGTTCGAATTCAGAACGATCCCAATGCCAACGTTCCATTTCGAACGCTTTCCCGGGACCTTCGAAAAGAATACACCTGTAGACGAGATTGAAGAAAAATAAGAGGCGAGGCGGGGCAGAGGAAGCGAATGGAAGCCCGGGGGAGGTCAGGGGTGGGGGGCGTCAACCTGCTTTTCTCCAGGGAGGGTGAAAAACAGCCGGGATGGGAAGGCCGGTGTTAAGTAGTTTTTTTACACTCCTGATCTGCGAAACTCGACTTGTGGGTTCGGTGATTTGGGGCGGAGGGAGGGGAAAAGAAGCCCCCCCCGTGGGTTAATTAATAGCGCCGCCTGATGTGCTTAGCAGGTCGTCACGTTCTTTTTTTTAAGTGTGTGAAATTCTTATTAAAAAGATTTCCCAAGATTTAAGCTGGTTGCATAGATTTGCCTCATTGGTCGCCGGAGCCGAGTGGGTGGTGATAGCGATATGGGGAGGCAGAGTCTTGCCATCTTCAAAGCCTAACCGGGTGGAGAACGAACTCCCGCGGACGGCCTTTGCAGATCCCACTTCTCTTTAAAAAGCCTTCTCGCTGCAAAGCCTCTCCTTGTTCCCTCACACTCATTCACACACACACACCCCAAACGCCACGCCGGGAAAGGCGAGTGTTTCAGGTGAAAGGGGAACTGGCCCTTTTCCCACCCTCTGGTGAAGGCGAACAAAGAGCTGCCATGAACATGTGGCTTTCGTGCTTGGCGAGCTGGGCCGGTTCTCGACGCCCGCGCCCAATTCCCCTTGATGCGGACCCTCTGAGGAGAAGGGCCGGGGAGGGGGCGAGCCCCGCGCGGTGCGGGCGCGCCTTCTTAAGCGCTGAAGCGCGCGGCGGCCTCGGGACTTTTTCTCTCAGAGGTTAAAACTTTTTCACGGCGGTGCCCACAGTCGCGAGGTATCACGTTGCGTGCAGGGCAGAGAAGAGAAAGAGGCGTGTTTTAGGTGCCCGGAGAGCAGGAAGCGGCGCCTCCCGACGGATGGGAAGGGAGCGGTGGCACGGCACCCTCGCGCGGGTGGGAGGGCGCCCACGCGGGATCATTGTTTGGGGAAACTTTGGGGCCTGAGCGAGGAGGGCGGGTTTTCTTCGCTGGCTGTTGGGGCGCGCTGCACTCCACACGCCTCGTGCGCCTGTTTATGGGAGGTCTTCTGGTTGAGCTGGCTTTGAAGTCGGAACTGTTGCCATGTTTGAATTACGTCAGGGCAAAGCCATGAGGAGGAACCAGTTCTGGGTTAACAGGGAGACCGCGCGC
Source organism: Hydrophis major (assembly GCA_033807585.1). NCBI lineage: Eukaryota > Metazoa > Chordata > Lepidosauria > Squamata > Elapidae > Hydrophis > Hydrophis major. The sequence goes on from CM066331.1 coordinate 195,214,560, forward strand.
GCGTTCACCCGCCCGCCAGCTAGCTATCCGCGCGCCCCCACCTACCCACCTTCACAATAAACTCTTCCCCACCATCCCACCCTAGGTAGTTGGGAGGTTAGTGGGAGATCTTCAGCGAAGGGCCACGGAGTGTGATGGAATCGGGACGCGGGAGCAGCCCCCTTTCCATCCATCCCTTTTGTTCTGTGGCAAAAGCCCCGGTGTAAAAACTTGAAAGCGCAAAACTGGGCGAACGATTTCGTTCTCTCAACCGGGTTGGCTAATAAAAAGCGCATTTTGGCTTGTTTATGCCACTCTTGGCTCCGTCAAAAGCCATGCAAGTGAGTTCATTGGGCAAACGGAGATCTGCTTAAACTGAAGTTAGTTGGGATGTACAAAGAGGGGCACCCTCCCACGCTGGAAGAAAACCTGAGAGCCCTGGATTCTGGCTTGGTTTTTCCCAATTCTTTTTCCAATCCAGTCCAAAGTAAGCCCTTATTTACACCAGGTGCTGGTGATCCCTTTCCCTTTCAGGTGATTTACTAGATGCTAGAACAGGGGTCTCCAACCTTGGCTCCTGGAAGCCTGGCGGACTTCAACTCCCAGAATTCCACAGCCAGCTTTGCTGGCTGTGGAACTCTGGGAGTTGAAGTCCGCCAGGCTTCCAGGAGCCAAGGTTGGAGACCCCTGTGCTAGAATCTCAGGGTGCTATTATCAGAAACCCTGTGACAGTAAACATGATCCATCTCTCCTTACAAAAAGGTATTGAGGCTCTGGAAAGAGTGCAGAGAAGAGCAGCAACCAGGGGACTGATGGTTAAAAAGTTCAAAGAACAGTTGCAGGGGATTGAAGATGTCTACTTTAATGAAAAGAAGGACTGGGGTGACCTGATAGTAGTTTTCCAATATCTAAAGAGCTGCCACAAAAAAGGTCAACCTATTCTCCAAAGCACCTGAAGACAGAAAAAGAAGCAGTGGATGGAAACTTATCAAGGAGTGAATCAACCTCAGAAATAACTTCCTGTCAGTTAGAACAATTAATCAGTCGAACAGGTTGCCTTCAGAAGTTGTGGGTGCTCCATCACTGGAGGTTTTTAAGAAGAGAATGGGATAACCATTTGGCCAAAATGACATAGGGTCTGCTGCTTGAGCAGGGGGTTGGACTAGAAGACCTCCAAAGTCCCTGTTATTCCTCTCCCAATAGCACTTGTGCAATCTAGGAGACAAATACTTTGCATCCCTTTGAAGCCACCGAGGCAATGAGTTGCCAGTATTTGGCATTAAAACATGAAATTGGTTGAAAAGAACATAGGAAACCTCAACATTGCACATACTGGGAAGAGGGGATTGAGAGAAGCTTTTCAGCTTCCCTGTGGGAATCTTGTCTTTACTTCTGCAGTTCCCTCCCTATCCCATCATTTTGTCATTATTAATCAAATCATGCTTGAAGCAACCATAAAGTTCTGGGTATCCATCCTAAAACTTTGTGGCAGTGATTGATTAGGGCAGGGAAAGGAGTGAAGAAGAGTATCATTCCTGTACTGCAACTTATGGGAACCCTTAATACTTGCCTTCTTTTAAAAAAGATTTGGTCATGCAGATCTTGATGAATACAGTTCCTGATGCTTTGTGATTTGGCCTTTCCTGGGGCTGAAGGATGGAAGCCTCTGATTTTTCCTTGATGTGCCGAGGTCTGTTTTGAAAAGTAGGTCAGCTTTGGCAGAGGTGGACACAGATGGGTGGTCTTTGTTTAAGGCACAGCCTGCTTGTATGCCATGGTGTGGCCTTTCTCTCAATTGCAGATACTGTTTTTATTGCTTCCTTGTTTGGAAATGCCTTTCCACTTCAGTCATTTTGAATTTATAATTTCTCCTGTCCCTTAAGGGCAGTGATCATATTAAAGGCAAAGAAGGTTGAGAACTTTTGAAACAGGGCACTGCAAGCATATTTTTTCCCATCTCAGTAATGTGGGTGTTCCACATTGATTTGGCCAGTGTTTAAAACCTTATCCCATTTTGTTCAGCATTTCTGCATGCACATCGATGGTGCAAACAGCAGCGTATTCCTAAAATACCTCTGATTTTATTGGGTATTGCCACTGGTTGCAGCCAGACACATTTTAACATAAAATAACATGCATTGAATTCATCTGCTCAAATTCATATGTGAAGTCCTCAATTCCAAGGAAACAATTACATTTGCTCAAATTCTGCTTTTTTTACTTCTGCACCTCACATACCAAATTTCAACAATTAATTTAAAGCTGGAATCCTTCCTTCCTCCCTTAGATGCACAACAATAATAATATAAATTTGAGTATAAAAATCTTTACCAAGTAATTACAAATGCCTTTTTTGGTCATAAATACAAAAATTTGTTAACAAAGTCAGGGAATCCAGGGAAGTTTAGTGAATGTTGCATTAATCTTTTTTCCATAGCAACTTTAAGAAACAAATTATCTTTTGGTGCCTGAATTCTAATAGCAACAACCTTGAGAAGAAAGAATGCACTGTTGTGAATTCCAAGGCAAGGAGATAATAGCTTGCAAGTAGATCACCCAGGCAGTTTTTCTTGGTAGAGAAATTATAATGAAGCCTGATGGTCCTTGCAACACAGTATGTGTGTCAAATACACAACTGAATAACATCTTTATTATAATTTTTTGTCATTTTACATGGTCCATTTTTTTGTGAAAAGCTGCTTTGGCTTTGAATCAATATTTTACTAGAATTGCAGTGCCTTAACATATACTGAAATGTACACAGGAGTTTAAATAAAAGCATTCTGGATTTTATGGCCTTGAATGTACCTTAGTGGTGAAAACTATGGCGAAGGAACACATGGGTTACACATAGGAAGTCTCAGGTTCAATCTTGGCATCTCTTACAGGGCTGAGAAAGATGCATTATCCTGCTTTAAACTGCAGAGGTGCATCTAAACCAGGGATGTTCCAGCCTTGGCAACTTTTAAGACTTGCAGACTTCAACTCCAATTTCAGGCCAATAACATCACACATGGACAGTATTGGTCCTTAGACCACAAATTAGAAACCACTGCATATCCTGTCATAATGTGACTATCTTTTTCAGCTAAAACAAAATCTTTGTTCCTCCTATATGTATAACATTCTCCTGGATTCTGTTTTACAATTCTTTTCTTGGGGGTAATAGTTTTTATACAGTTTGTCATTCTACAGCAGCAGGAAAAGGACCAACCTTAAGCAATTCAAGTAAAAGTCCAAAAATAGCAAGTGGGAAATAGAAGAAAAGTAGATCTTAAGGACTAGCAGCTTAAGTCATTTGAAATGAAACTGTTGTCGCTTGCTTGTAGAAAAATGGAAAAGACTAAGCCAGCCATAGAATCAGGAAATTTCTGACCACCATTTTGTGGTTTATGGAATTGATGTTGCATATTCACATCATACGGCCTGACACTCAAGATTCCAGTTGAGTACCACAATTTTTTTAGTGTGAAAAAGAATTTGCGTATATGCACAGTGCACTAGCATGGTGTTATTTCTAGTTCCTTTGACAGAATATCTATTCCAGTGGTGGGGAAAAAATTCTTTGATATCTTTTGTACCTGGACTGAAAATGAATGTATTTAAAAATGTTTGCCATCGTTTTACAAGTGGTGAAGCAAGAAGGGGTGTTTTGCTACAAGCGTGGCTCTTTAAACTAAAAGTACAGGAATTGCTCTCATCCATACTGTGGGAACTGAATTTGGTTCACATTCAACAATGCTGAACTCATCTAAGAAAGAAACCCTGAACAGACCCATTGAGTTAGAAGTAAGTCCCACTCTGTTCAGTATTCTCAGGGATCCTTTGCATTAGATACAGTCAAAGAAAGACAAATGTTTTGTCTTCAAAGCCTCCCGCCTATCAGGAATTCTCAGTGAGATGGGAACCCTGCTCCATTGCCTGAAAACTCCAGCAAGGGGAGGAGTAAATTCCTGAGTTAAAAGGCTGCTTGTGAGATTAGTTGAAAATGCCCTGCTGGTTTATTCTTTTGTACATTTTAAAATCCAGAAGGATAGGTCCTTTTTGATCCTGTCTAGTTTTGGGATAAAACAAGAATAAATAAACTGCAAATCTACTGCAATCTTTGTAATGGCAGAATTAGTTTCTGACTGTTATGACATGAAGCACCTTGCCGTTTGAGGATGCAATATTGAGTTTACATACTATGGGTGGGTGTGAACTCTAGTATATAATTTTAACAGGTCAATGAAAATACATGCTTTTCAGCTGTGTAAAGTTTTTGGGGAGAGAGGGTGCTAGTTAAAATACTGATGAGTTATTTTGGGGTGCAAATTTGTCCACCTGTTACCCTTTATAAAAGCTCCCATGTGTTTTCACACCTGGATGTTTCTGTCACAACTAGGCTGCCAAGGAGGTATTGTGGAGAATTGAAAACATAAAGATGAGAATGTGTCTTTTCTGCATGCCAAAGTTGGACAGATTCTTGTGGCGAAGAAAAGCACATTATTTGAGGAGGGGGAAGGGACCCCCTGCTTTAGGACTTTACACAGATTTCCTCCCTTCAAAATGGCAGGAAATCGGCCATCACATTCCACCCTTTTGGGTTTAAAAAATTTTTTTTTTGCCTTAATATCACTTTGAAGTCTAGAGACGCAGCAGAGCTGAATTGGTATCACTTCATTCAGTAAAATGTAAATGATCAACCACATTGGGCTGCAGTTAATGGTGGAGGGTTTTAAGCTAGTGGCAAGAGAATTTTAAGCTCCTGTCAGTCCTCCCAGGTAAGCCAGACAGGAAACAGGGCTAGACAGTGAATTTCTACTTTATTGTAAGGCTACATTAACAGAATCTTGCAAACTTCCCTCTGCCACTTTTAACTGCTTGGTCAATTAGGGTGCATCCTTCCTGAGTTTCTTTCTCTGACCTTTAAGCCCCTGGAGGCTCCTGCCACTCTTGTCTGATTGTTTCCTAGGCAGTATCTCTTCCCCTTGTCCCCCCAAGGTCATCCACTCATTCCATTACAGGCAATTTGGGTTATTAAAAGTAATCTTGGAAGTCAAATGTATATTTAGTATTGATGTTCTACTTGCTTTTCATTACAAACAATTGAACAGATTTTGAAGAAAATCCTCCTTTTTCTTGAAATAGAAGTCTGCTTAATCCTCATCATGAAATTGAAAGCTTCAACTGACCCTGCTTTCAAGTTAGGAAGGGGATGGTAAATGTTTCTCCTTAGAGCCGCTTGGATCATCCAGAGAGTGGGAGGTGCTTTAGTCTGCATCGTTGAAGGCTGAGCTTAATTACTGAGGAACGCTCCGCCCTCCATCACGTGGCTCCCTTGCGTTCCCCAGTTTATGCTCAGCCTTCGTGAGAATAGGCTGTGTATTTTCCACTCCTTGGCCGATTAAAGAATTTCCTTACTATTTCAGGTTTGCTTATTATTGCCTTGGTCCTTCATTAGCCTCTGCTCATTTGGGGTGTCTCTGTAGCAGGGGAGCACATTCTTCACCCCCAGGCCCCCCGAAAGAACGGGCGGTTTTCATGCTCCGGTGCCAACCCCCACCCCCCCTCGATTCGGCTTCTTGCTGCCGCTTCTCCATGCCGCCCTCGTGGCGGCTTCATCCGATCGTGCTGATAAAGCGCAGCTGGTGTTCCCCCCACCGCGAACGCTGATCGCCCCAGGAAGGGGCAAATTTTTTCCTGGCTACTTCTCTTGGCCTCTTAACTGCCGGAGAAGCCTAGTCTCGCTCTGAGTGACCCATAATGAGATCGTGGGCGGCTGCCATTTTGGGCGCCGCCGCATGCTCAGGCGCCATTTTCCTGGCCTCATTGCAGCCTGTGAGAGCTGTTACTGTACTGTACTGTGCATTTAAATAAAATTAGCAAGCTTGTTGGCTTACCGTAGCAGCGCTCAGGGCAAGGATTAGCAGCCTATCCCTCCTGGTTGTTGTCTGGGAGCTCTAGCTGCTAGAGGCCTTATTTCCAGTCCCAGGCGCTCATTTGGCGAATTGGATTTTATTAATATCAATCTCTGGGGTAACTCCCTCCTGGGAGCACTGAACCAGTTCTCTATTTAGATATTTGTTAAAAAAAATAAATAATAATAATATATATATATATATATATATATATATATATATATATATATATATATATATATATATATATATATATATATATTAATAATTATAACAATAATAATATTATAGATTTTATACATCTAAATTCCAAAAGGGGGCGCGGGCCAGCTGAAAGGACACCAGGCCTTTGTTGTAGGTCGAACCCTTGGCAAGCCAACCGCCTTAGAACCTTATATTCAGTCCTTACTTCTAAAATGGCAGATGCCAATTCCGCTAAAGGCCCTTCCTTGAAGGCCAGATCTAAGTCCTACCACTTGCGCAGACAGGCTAAGGAAACTTCTAAGGAGACTTCCAAGGCCTCTCAGAGAGACGCCCTAAGACGCCATAAGGCATTGGAGAAAGAATTTGACAGGCGATCTAGAGAGTTACAACCGGTGCCTCCAGCCCTCCCTCCCCCCATTCCCTCTACCTCCAGACACCCCCCCTCCCGATTGCTCTTCCCTCTCCAGGCACAGCTCATCCCAGGGGCATCAGGTCCCCGGACCAACAACCAGACAGATGCCCGAAGCTACATTCATGCCCACGGCCGCTGGTCTGCGCCAGGAGGAGCCCGCCACAGTCGAGATCCCTGCACAAATGCAGGCATAAATGGAACGGGCTATCCGCCAGGGGATTGCAGAGGGTCTCCAACAGATGGCCAGACCCGGGCCCCCCTTGATTTTGCGCCCGGACACGAGTCGCTATCAGTCAGGTCCTCGCCTAGATCGGACCCTCCTCATGGTCAGGTACCTTTACAGAGGGGCAGCCCTCTCCCAGAAGGGGAACTAGAGGAGGCCATAGAGGACCTGGATCAGTTCAGGGAGGAGGAGGAGGAGGAGGAATTTGAATGGGGGTCTACGCACCACGGGGACCCCCTATCGGAGATAGACCCTATGGAAGGGGACATGTCCAAGAACGAGGGTCTCACCGCCGATCAACCTACATTTGTGGGCTTGTTCAAGCCACACATGTTTAAATCGCTCCTATTTAAGGCCAAGAACATATCTGGCCTGTTTGTACAGTCTCCCTCTGCTCTTCCCCGGCGGAGGGACAAGAGGACGCCATCTTTAGGCAGCCCGTTGTGGAAGTGGAGGTTATTCCGGCTCCACCCATATTTCACGACCTGGTCTCAAGCCAGTTGGACTCTACAAGGGTCCGTCCTGCCCCATCCAGCCAGGACAAGAGGTTCTTTAACCTCGATTCAAGCTTCTGCAACCTGCTTAACACCCTCGAGGTAGATGAGCCCATCATTGGCTTAGCATCCTCCTCCTCTCCTAGTGATCCCCTGGAGGCTTTGAAACCCGAGGGCAAGAGGTCCGAACTAGCCTTACGTTGGATTCACCAGGCCGATGCCTGGGCCATTAGATCAGCCACAGCCGCCTCCTTCACCAGGTCTTCGATCCGGTGGCTCCGCCAACTAAAACAGCATGTCCCCCCCTAATACAAGGGCACATCAGGACATCGCCAAACTGACAGCCATGGCGGAATTCTTGGCTGATGCCACCTACCACGCAGTTAAGTTCTCCACCCGAGCAATAACCTCTCATGTTACAGCCCGCCGGCTGCTCTGGCTCAAACACTGGCAGGTGGATGTAAAAAACAAGGTTAAATTGGCCACTGCCCCCATCAAGGAGGACAAACTATTTGGCACGGCCCTGGAGCCGTTGTTAGCTGAAACCCGAAGCAAGAAAAAATTCCTTCCTCCTCTTTTTCGGAGGTCAGAGCCAAGAGCCCCTCAGCCATTTTGGAGAGGTGCCTCCCGACCTTTCTACCAGTCACCTTTCCCGCCCAGGTATCCGAGACCCCCCCTCCTTCCGGCCATTCCAACACCAGGATCGAGCCGATCCAGGTGACAGGAACAGGAGGGGCGGCAGCTACAGGCGTCCTTCAGGGGTTCAAGAGGGAAGCCCTTCCGGTGCCCCAGATAGATCCGGTCCCTCCCTTCCCATCGGCGGACGCCTCAAGTATTTCGACGACCGATGGGACTCCTCCACTTCCGATGCCTGGGTCCAGGACACCATCAGATTTGGTCTTGCTCTTGAATTTCAGCGTGCCCCCCCTGACTTTTTTATGGCATCCCCCCCTTGAGGGATCCCACCAAATGCAGCTTGATGGATTCGGCTATCCATCATCTCCTCAACATACAGGCTATCCAACCTGTCCCACCATCCCAGCGGGGGCAAGGCTTTTACTCTCACCTTTTCGTGGTCCCCAAATCCTCAGGTGGATGGAGGGCTATTCTAGATCTGAAACGCCTTAACCGTTACCTGATCCACCACAGGTTTAAGATGCACACCTTACAGTTCATTCTACTGGGCATCAGGCAGGGGGACTGGCTCTTCCATAGACCTTTCAGAAGCGTATCTTCACATCCCAATCCGTGCCTCCCATTCCAAATTCCTCAGGTTCTGTTACAACCACCGCCACTTCCAATATGTGGCCCTTCCCTTTGGGTTAGCTTCTGCCCCGAGAACCTTCACTAAGGTCCTCGCAGCTCTAGTGGCCCACCTCAGGAACCTCCCGGTTCGTCTCCACTGCTATCTGGATGACATCCTCATCCTGTCTCACTCCAGACTCCAAGCAGAGAAGGACACCGGAGCTACTCTCTCTGCCCTCCAAGACCATGGGTTCCTAGTAAACTGGCAAAAGAGCCAATTGTTACCATCCACCCAGATCACCCACTTGGGGTCCGTCATTGACTCAGTTCAAGGAAAGGTCTTCCTTTCCTCGGAAAGATTCCTTAGCATCCAAGAAACTGTCAAACATATCAGACGATCAAGAAAGGTAACTCTCTTAGAATTGTCTAAATTACTAGGTAAAATGGTCTCATGTATTTCCATTGTTCCCTGGGCCCATTTACACACCATATCCCTACATCCCTTACACACCTGCTCCCGTTCCAAAGGTCCAGCAGAAGCAATTCAAAGGCCATGGTCAAGGTGCCTCCAAGGGTCCTCACGTCTCTCCTCTGGTGGACCAATCCCGCCATAAACAAGGGCCATTACTTCAAGGAGTCCCAATGCCTCACCCTCACCATGGACGCCAGCCTGTCCGGATGGGGCGCCCACATCCATTCGCTCACGACACAGGGCAGATGGTCGCAGGCAGAACAGGCATGCAGTATAAACTGGTTGGAACTCCACGCCATCCACCTGGCCATGCGCAATTTCATCCCTCAGGTATGCGGGCGGCATATCCTTATACTCACGGACAACGTCACCGCCTAAGCTCACGTCAACCGGCAAAGGGGTACCCAATCCATACGCTTGATGAGAGAGGCCGAGCGCCTCTGCCATTGGGCGGAGCGCAATCTCCTCTCCCTCAAAGCCGAACACATCTCAGGGGAGTCAAACACCCAAGCAGACTGGCTGAGCAGGGCCACGGTGGACCAGTCCGAGTGGCGCATCCACCCGTCGCTGTTCAAGGAGGCGACCATGATGTTCGGTCTCCCATCAGTGGACCTCTTTGCATCCCCCCTCAACACACAACTCCCAAGGTTTTTCTCGAGGTATCCCTCCTACGGGGCGAGAATTACAATGCCCTCCGTTGCCCCTGGCCCTCTGGGCTTCTATATGCATTCCCTCCATTAGCCCTAGTCCCCAGAGTCATCCAACAGCTCATTTACGAGAAAGCAGAACTGATTCTGGTGTCCCCCTACTGGCCCAGATGCCCATGCTTTGCGGACCTCCGCAACCTATCGGTGCCCCCCCTGGAAAATCCCCCTGACCAGGATCTCTCTTTCTCAGGGCCCCCTCCAGCACCCGGATCCTCAGTGGCTCCAGTTAAGCCGTTTGGAGGTTGAGCGGGAGCGCCTAAGAAAGGAGAAGCTTTCTGACCAGGTCATTGATACCATTTTAGCCGCCAGGCAGCCCTCAACAACCCGAATATACATTGCCACTTGGAATGGTTTCTGCAAGTGGTGTCATAATTTATAGGTCAACCCGCTTTCTCCCTCCATCGCTCAAGTTTTGGAATTCCTCCAAGAAGATCTCAGGAAAGGACTTTCCCCGAACACCTTGAGGCGTCAGGTCGCAGCCCACTCAACCGTCATTGCTTGTGACAATTTTGGTTCCCTTTCCCTCCACCCTTGCATTAGGGCATTCCTCAGAGGAGCCACTAACTTGTGCCCCCCAACCGTTTACCGATACCCTACCTGGGACCTCAAGAGGGTCCTTGTGTCCCTTACTAAACACCCCTTTTAGCCTCTCAGGGAATCCACCCTCCAGTTTTTAACACTCAAAGTCGTGTTCCTGGTGGCCATTACTTCGGCGCGCCGAATATCAGAGATAGCAGCCTTGTCAGTGCAGAAGGACCTTCGCATCTTCCATGCCGACCGGGTGGTCCTCCGGCTGGACCCTACCTTCTTGCCCAAGGTCAACTTAGTGTTCCACAGAGCACAGGAACTCACACTTCTGAACTTCTGTCCCAATCCCTCGCGGGAGAGGGGGAAACTTTGGCACACTCTGGACATGAGACGTGCCCTCCGCATTTACATTAGACGTACTCAGCCCTTTGAGAGGTCCAAATCCTTATTCCTTTCCTTTCAGCCCAAAACATTGGGCCACAAAGTGTCCTCTTCAACCTTTGGCCGCTGGATCAGAGCTACTATTTCCAAAGCTTATTTGTCCCAGGCTCTGCCGGTACCCAGTGGAATAACAGCACACTCCACCAGAAGTGCAGCTACCTTGGCAGCTTGGGCCACCCAAGCTCCAATTACTAATATTTGTCGGGCGGCCACCTGGGCCTCCCCGTTTCCCTTCATTAGGCATTATAAGATCGACATATTTGCCTCGGCGGAGGCTTCGTTTGGTAGACGAGTCCTCCAGCAAGTCCTCAAGGAACCGCAGAGACTCCCAAACCAGACGGAGTCCCTCCCATAGGACAAGCCAAACTTTGGTATGTCCCACTCTCTGGATGATCCGAGCAGCTCTAAGGAGAATGAGCGTTGGTCCTTACCTGACACGCCATTTATCTTTGAGCCGCGAAGATCATCCAGCCCCACCCTTATTATTCACCCTCTGGTGGGGTGTTGTTTCGGCCAATGAACCTTTAAGTATAGTAAGATGAGAGCATGACCTTCTCTTCACTCTTGACTTCACATAAACTGGGGAACACAAGAGAGCTACGTGATGGAGGGCGGAGTGTTCCTCAGTAATTAAGCTCATCCTTCAACAACATAGACTGAAGCACCTCCCACTCTCTGGATGATCCTCGCGGCTCGAAGAGAAATGGCATGTCAGGTAAGGACCAACACCCATTCTCTTTAAAGAGTTTCACAGTTGCTGTCTAGCATGTTGGGGACTGCACTGCTTATCTATGTTTAATATGTCTAGGAAAGCAAATGCAAATAAAAAAAAAAGATTTAGAGAGGTTACATGTGCACAAGTCTCAGGTAAAAGGACTAAACTTAAGAAAATTAAAAAGTTGACATCTTTATCATCATCATTATTAATTAAAAGTTACCCAAATGTTGTGCCAAATTTTGCATGAGAACTCATGAGATATTGTCTTTTTAATATGACACATACATTAATTTTCACATTTTTGTTTTTTTTTTTGAATTCACAACATCATCTATGATGGTGCCATTAGCTGAAAATATCCCTATTTTTAAAAAATATATAAATACAAGTAGTCCTCAACTTACAGACATTTGTTTAATGATCCTTTGAAGCTACAACAAAGCTGAACAAAGTGACATATGACCTGTCCTTGCCCTTATGACTGTTGCAGTGTCTCCTCAGTAGCATGATTAAAATTGAGCACTTGGCAAACAGCATATATTTATAATGGTTGCAGCATCCCAGGGCTTTGTGATCACTGTGTGTAATTTTCACAGCTGCCTTCCAACAACCATTGACAATGGGAAAGTCAGCTGGAAGTTGCAAGTCAGAGTCATGTAATGTTGTGTTTAATAAGCTGTGGCAATTCGCTTAATGACTGCAATGGGAACTGATGAACTGCCACTGTAGGTTGGGTGTGGTCATTTGATTTTATGACCGCATTGCTCAGAACAGAGTTTCCAGTCAAAATCGTGGTTGGTAAGTGAGGATTACCTGTGAAGGAAAGGTTCTGTAACTTGCTAAGTTGCAAATAAAATCAGGGAAGCCATTGTTATAATCTTATATGAGTGTACTTCTATCACATTTTCCCCCACCTTTCAGACATTTTAAGACCACAACTAACAAAGTTACCAGGCTATGGCATAGCTTGGTTGGAAGCCTAGTCAGCATAGCCACTGGCATACAGCACAATTTGTTATTCTACTTGCCTAGTATTTTTCATATTTATGGGGCTTCTTCAGCATGTCAGGCTGCAATTATTTGTTTATTGCCTTGTTTATACCGTGTTTCCCCCAAAATAAGACCCTGTCTTATTTTTTTGCCACCAAAAAGAAGGCGCCAGGTCTTATTTTGGGGGATGTCGTCCACTGACTAACCTCACTTGTGCCCCCTGGCCTCCTTTTTGCTGTCAGAGGCCTTCAGGAACTTCTTCTGCAACCAGCAAGGCTTTCCTGAAGGGCTCTGCAGCTGATAACAGAGCTCAGTATCAATCCGGAGCTTTGTTATCAGCTACAGAGGTCTTCAGGAAAGCTTGCCAGCTGCAGAAGAAATGGGCCAGCAAGGCAGGTCGGGGTGTGCGAGTCTAGCTACAACTGTCCAAAGGTAAGTAGTAGAGCAGCTCCCCATCCCCATCCTATCTTAATTTTTACCCATCTACTCTAGAGTTGGTGTTACCTTAATTAGGGCTTATTTTTGGGTAGGTCTTATATTGGGCACATGTGTAAAAAAATTAAGCTAGGACTTACTTTCAGGATAGGTCATATTTTTGGGGAAACAGGGTAGTTTAATTCCTACAATGCATTATAGAATAATTTTTCTGGGCATTTACAATTCACTAATACACTCTTTCCATTGCTCTGTACACAGAGCCCACTCTGCCTTATAATTTTGCTAAAATGAGTGAGCATACAGATAGTCCTTGACTTACAACCATTAGTTTAATGACCATTCAAAATTACAACAGCACTGAAAGATGGTGGACATCAGGGGTGGGATCCGACCGGTGCAACTACCGGTTTGGTGGCTACGTGTCGCAGGCGCATGCATGCTTGAAGCGTGCTGTGTGCATGTGCAATTAACAAACTGCTGAGCTGCTCAGACAGCTGAGCAGTGCTGCGTGCAAATGTGCAGCATTTGAAAAAGCATTTTTTTTACTGTTTTTTCAACCGCAGTTGTGCCATGCAAAGCAGCTGAGGTTGAAAAAGCAGGAAATAAGGGACAGGTAAGAGCCCGGGCAGGCAGGTGGGCCAAAACAGCAGCAGACACAGAACCAGCTTGGTGTCTGCTGCTCTTCAGAGCTACTGGTTTTATAGAGCCTGACAGAACCGGTAGAATCCCACTCCTGGTGAACATGACCGTGTGCTTGAAGCTTTGGCTCTCTTTTGTATGTTGTACATGTGAAAAGGCACAGTTCGATTTATGCAGGAATAACAACCAGCAATCCCCACGTATGCTTTTGTATTTAGTTTTTTAAATCTTCCAATTCAGCACAGAAAAATGCTTGTGTCTTAATAATCTTGCCCCCTCCCCCAGCAGACATATATCTCAGCCTCTTTAAGTCAAGAGCCCAGGAAAGAATAAAACTACCTTGATTGAGATTGGCCCATACATCTTTATTTTCTAACATTTAAAGAGTGAACTCTGCTACTAAGTTCCTCTTGTTTGGCGGGAGGAATTTGCATCAAATTATTCCAACGTCAAAAAAAAGTTGCTTCCAGAGAACTTTCTGAGAAATGTCAGTCTTATAGTTTATTTACTCTTTTCTGGAAAAGGCACATGGGTCTTTAATCCCTCTCCCCCTAAACAGCAGAAATGTGATATCAAACATCTGCTTTAGACTCCTTTAGAATAAGGATTTCTGTTTCTGTTTTTGCTTATGAATTTCAGCTCAGGGACATGTTGTGTAAATATAACAGCCATAAGAGTAAAGTAGCAGAACTTTAGCCAGTGGTACTTGGAGAGCAGATGATCGTTGAGAATTTCCCTTTGCCTTTTCAGTATCTGATGCTACGTTTCCTTTCTCTGTCTTGTGCTTGGTAGAACGGGGATTCACCAGGGCTACAATTACTGTTGTGGCCTTTTCCTGATTCAAAGCATTATACAGAATCACAGCTTCACACTTCCATTGTTTCTTAAGCAATAAAAGAGTTCATTCTGGTGTGGCACGATAATTATGTAGGTTTCTTTTTTTAAAAAAAAAACCATTTTCAGGAATTCACTTTTTAAGATTTGAAAGGAACTGTTGGAAACTTTTGTAAAAAAAAAAAATTTCAATGTTTTCAAATTCTGTTTGAAGCATCTTGTCAGACAGATATGTAACAAACAAGATCCGGTCTCAAAGTTGGAAAATCAGGATTTCTCCTTTGTCCCATTCTGCCCAACAGTGCAGAATCTTCACTAGAAAGAAAAAGATACTTTTGAGTCAAGAGCAATTCTTGCTGACTGGTCCCAGGTACAAATAGTCCTGGACTTTACAGCAGTCCATTGAGTGACCGTTCGAAGTTACCTTGGCACTGAAAAAGTGATGTGACCATTTTTCACACAACCTGTTGCAGCATCCCCATGGTCCCATGATCAAAATTCAAATGCTTGGCAACTGGCTTATACTTAAGACAGTCGCTGTCATGCCCCTGTCGGAACTTGATTCAGAGGGGGAGACCAAACAGCTGACAGGGAATGGGAGTTGGTTGTGGAAGAAACTGGGGTAGGGCACAGTCCGGCTGGGCAGAGCAAGGAAGAAGTGTAGAGGGAATTCAAGAGGAAAACCCAGGCCCATCCCCTCTTCATCCTAGGGCACGCACGCAGGGAGGAAGGGAGCAATGTGAGTTGCATGGCTTACAGGGAAGAAAAAGGCCCTGATTCCCCTTCATTAGCTGCAGCTGGGAATACAGTGTTTAAAAAGGAAAGCTGTGCGCAGGAAGTGGTTGGGAGCAAATTGTGAATTTATCTGGTATTGTGGCTTATCTGTGTTCCTGGCGTCTTCCCAACCGTGTGAGTGTTGCCGGGCTTTCAAGTTGGAAAGTCTTTCTCCTGCCCTGTCAAGTTAATTACTGCAGCTTTGGTTGTTTGGATTTTTAGTTACAGTCTGTATGTACCTTGTTTTGGACTGAATTTTCTACAGTTAAAGGCTGTTCCTGGGAAAGTTTTTCTCCAGCCAAAGGTAACCTGGACATTGGGAGCAAAGTTGGAGATAATAAAGGGACTCTTCTTGCTTATTTGACTGTATTGCCTTTGTGCCATGCCCTGGGGTCATCACAGTTGCAATAGCCTGGGGTCATGCGATCTTTTGAGACCTTCTGATAATCAAAGTCCATGGGAAAGCCAGATTTATTTAACAACTGAGTTACTAATTTAACAATGGTAGTAATTCACTTAATAACTGTGGCAAGAAAAGTCATAAAATGGGGCAAAATTCACTTAACAGCCATCTCCCTTAGCAACTGAATATTTGGGCTCAATTGTGGTCATAAGCCAAGGACTACCTGTAAACTTCTTAACAGGATTCTGGAGGTGTTTTGTCATAGTTGTCTTCTGGAATGTCTTTTTCAACTTCCCAAGCTAACCTAGAGCATTTTATAATTGCTGCATGTTTCAGTGTGGCTTCTGACCAGAATTGGTTTATCCTACAGTATTCTAGTTTGGTACTTTCTTTGGGTGTGTTTTTTTACAAAGCTCTTTTCAAGAGTATTGCAGTTTATTGCACCTTCAAACATTTTGTTATTTGCATTTACTTCTCTTGTTTGGTATTGGAGAATAAAATTGAATTTGTCAAAATGCAGCTTATAGGAAGGAGGGAGGTCTCCTTGAAAATCAAGTTCTTTTGCTTGGACTTTGTGACTTTGCATTCGCTGCTGATGAGTGTGGAACCAAATTAGTTTATTTAAACGCTCCTTGGATGTCAAGTTCAGAAAGCTTGCATTTGCAGCATTCAAAATCAGAGAACCTTCACTCAAATCATTCATTAACGGATTGTTATTTTAACTTTAAATTCAGTAGCATTTTATCTTTAAATGCATAAGTGACGGCTGCAAAATTATATGGAAAGTTGGGGGTGTTATCATGGAATTTAACAAGTAGTTTTCTCCATAGCTTTGTTTTATTCCCTCATTGGTAATAACTGTTTTGTGTAGAATGTACATCATTTGCCAAATTAGTACCTTCTCAAATTGTATTCAGATTTTTTTAGCTTTGTCTTGGATTAATATTGGAACTTGAATAAAAAGAGGGAGTGGACAATTTCAGTCAAATAATGATTTATAACCAAATGAAGCCTTTGTTTCTTGCATTTTTCCAGCTTTCATCTCTAAACTCAGTACTGTTGAGTTTTGGAAAGTAAGTTTTTTACTGAGTTCATGTTCTCTTTGAACTAACGATGCCACTGAACAATAGAGCTGCTCATTGATACCAGAGGTGCTGCTGCTGTCATAACTGGGAAGGTAGAATAGATGTTGAGCAATGACAGCTTTTATGAAATTGTGGCTTTTCAAAAAACAACTGTTAGGGCAAGAGTCTTCAAACTTGGCAAGTTTAAGACTTGTGGACTTCAACTCCCAGAATTCCAGAGCTAATATGACTGGAGGAGAAATTCTGGGAGTTGAAGTCCACAAGTCTTAAAGCTGTCAAGTTTGAAGACTCCTGAATTAGGAGGACTGAAGTAGAAGGTAAGAATATCCAGTACAGTGTAATTCACCTACTGATGGTTGCTTTAAAATGTATCTGTTTGAAAAAAGGATGAAGTATAAGAAAAAATTGGAGAAAACGTTGAAGCAAAGATAAGTGGGTGAAAACAAGATCTTTTACCATGCTAGAACGCATCCTGTTTGGAGATTCTGTCTGCCTGTGTTATTGTTAGCAAGTCCTACATGACCAGTGGAACAAAAGGCAACACTTAGTCCTGCTCCCTTGGAAGTTAGACAGACTTGACCTCAACCAATTCTGAAAGTAGAAACCTCTTGCAGGCACTGATTCAAGGACACAGCTCTTGATAAGCTGATTTTATGGAAAGTACTAGAAAAATCCTTAATGAAGACAGCCAACAGCTGCACAATGAAAACTGCTCTCTGGGGGTGGGGAATATAAGAACCATTCTTTCTCCTTGCAACTATTTGCTTAGTGGCTGTTCAAAGTTACAACGGCACTGAAAAATGTGACTTATGACCATTTTTCACATTTGCGACTTTTATAGCACATGATCAAAATTAATGTGGTTTGGCAATGGGTTCAAACCATTGCTGTGTCCCTAGGTCATGTGATTACCTTTTGCAACATTTTGACAAGCAAAATCAATGAGGAAGCCAGATTTTAACCATGTACTAACTTAACAACTGCAGTGATTCACTTCAGTACTACTGCAAGAAAGCTTGTAAAATGGAACAAAATTTAACAACTATCTTGATTAGCAATGGAAATTATGGCTGTATGTCAAGGACTATCTATACCTAGTTTTTGAATGATATTATGTGATAAACCTAACTAGGTTTACATACTGGACTAAAGCATAATGTGGTTAGTTTGGTTTTTCCTTTGTGCAAACCTAGTCATAATATAGTCAATTTACTGTCAGCCTTTCCAGGTAAACCAGATGGGGAAACACAATGACCAAATGAAGTACTATACTGCAAGGCGACATTAACAGAATCTTGCAAGACTAAAAGAACAAACTTGCTTCATAAAGCCCTTCCTAAGTTTCTTTCTGATTATTCAGCCCCTGGAGGCTGCTTCTTCTCTTGTCTGATGGTTTCCTAGGCAGCATCTCTTCCCCTCATTCCCCAAGGTCATCCACACATTCCATTATAATGTGTAGTTGAAGATTAATGAAACGGATCTGGTGAATTTAGCCATCCTCCTGGGTGAATCTGATCCCTAGAATGAGCCATGAAAAAGCTCTCCCCTTGTAGAAACCAAGCTAGGGACTGGCTCATGAAACTGCTGCAATGGATCTTTCCTCCCTGTATTGTATGATAAACTTTTCCTGGTTGCAACTTAGTGGGTGGGGATCAGCTTAATACCCACTCGGCATTTAGAAAGCTAATAGGTGCTTTTTAACAATAGCAGCCACCTCTGATGGATGTAAACCCTTATGTCACGGAACAATCCATCCAAAATCTGAAAAAAAGTTTGTTAGGTGGAAGATGAGATGGTAAGACGTGTCTAATTTAATCTTATCAACAATACTGTTCTTTCAGTATTGTTGCATGTATTGTCTGGGGTGGGCTTCAGCCGGTTTGTGCCAGTTGGCGAACCAATAGTTCTGACAGTCGGCTGGCCCTGCCCCTTCCAGGAGTCCCCACACCACCCATTTTGGATCCCAGGTAAGTGCAGGGATCGTGTGGAACCTGGGGAAGTGGAAAACAGGCCTCCCAGAGACTCATGGAGGGCAAAACCAGGCCTATTTTCAGCCTCCAGAGCCCAGGGAGGTGGAAAAGGGCTCTCCACAGTCTGCTTTCATTCCCAAGATGGTGCAGGAGGCCGACTAGGCCATGCCCACCATGGCCACGCCTAGGCAGAGAACCAGTTGTTCAATTATTTGAAGCCCACCACTGTGTATTGTTTAGTATTTTGATTTATTGTTTAACTTCTTGACATTTTATTTATATCCCTCCTTTATTATTTTCACAAATAACTCAAGACAGCAAACTATTCAACACACCTTCCTTCTTCCATTTCCCCCACAATTGCAACCCTGTGGAGATGAGTTGGCCTGAGAGAAAGAGACTGGCCCAAAATCACTCCGTTGGCTTTCATGGCTAACACGGGACTTGAATTCACCATCTCTTGGCTTTCTAGCCTGATGCCTTAGCCAAATCATGTTGTCCTGGCAGGACTAACAATCTAAAATAAAGTACTAGCTGTTAAACCAAAACCCAGTTACTATTACTGTGCAAATATGATTTCTGTAATGTTATTTGGAAAAGAACTTATTAGGAGACAGGAAAAGAGATGGTGTGCCCAGGGAACCATTAAATAAGAAAAAACATAGATAGTGAGTAGCAGAAGAGACTTCCTCTTTTCTCAAGCTCTTAAGGAGATGATAGAAGAATTGTTCTTTCAAACTTGCAAATTTCTGTTAATGTAGCTTTACAATAAAATAGAATTAGCTTATCTGGTTGTGTCTCCTTTCTGGACTACCTGGTAAAGCTGATAATTTCTTAAAAGACTTTCCTCTTCCATTGTATTTTAATTTTGTTTCCTGCATGTGGAAAGAATGTGGATGAATTAGTCCCCAGAAGTCAATACGATGGAATGAGGAGAGTTTCAGGTTATCACATCACCCATACGGAGAAGGCAGCACTTTCTTGTTTCATGCGACTGTTCATGAAATATCCTCATCCCTTCACTCCTCCAGAATAGATGTGATTGTAACCCCCTTGCTCATCATCTACTCCCTGGTTGTTTTAAGCCTGGCAGATAGATCTGTCCCCTTCTACAAGGCAGGTGGTGTTTTCATTTTTGCTTTTGGCATTCAATCTTGCGTCTTAGGTCACCTTGTTAACATGTCTCATTGCATTTCCTGTAACGTCCTTTGCCTTGAGAGGAAGGGCGGAAAAAGCTGCCAGCGTGATCCATAGCGATGAAGATGGATTTGAGACTTTTGCCTTTATGGATGGGCGGTTGTGGTAATGCTTAATTTAGAGCACTTGCCGAGCATTTTTCTGATTGCAATGCAGAGTGTCAGTTGGCAGAAGAACCGGAACTGGAGGAGATTTCTTCTTCATCTTTTCACGGTGTTCTCCTTGGTTTTTTTTTTTTTAATCTCCTTTTTTTTAATTTTAGCTCAACCTCCCCCCTCACCTTGTTACCCCTGCAGACTAAAGGAGGGACGGAACAATGTTTGGCTTTCACAAACCGAAGATGTATCGCAGTTTGGAGGGTTGCTGTATTTGCAGGGCCAAGTCTTCAAGCTCCCGTTTCACGGACAGCAAGCGATATGAAAAAGACTTCCAGAACTGTTTTGGGTAAGAAGGGCTGCAATTCCGGTTAAAGTACCTTTGCCTAACATTGGGGCTGGGGCTATGCAAAGGGGAAATGTTGAATGCAGCGCATGGAGTTCCTGCAACATGAAAGATGCCACATGTTTTGCGTTTGGCAAAGATCTCAGGGAGAAATTTGTCTGTTGCTGAACATAGAGAGGTTTGCTTCCAGCTAATTATAGCATGGAAGTCTGGAGGATAGATGCAGCCCCCTTGCATGCATTTACAAATACTTGGCAGATAAGACCTGTCTATGTGGGAAGAAGGGCAAGGTAACCGCTTGAAGGACAAAGCAGTAATACCCAGCTGGCTGAAATTTGGAATATCACATCCTTGGTTTCTGAGTTTGAAGATTGGAGGGAGAATGTTAGAGGGCTCAGTAACCTTGTATGAGCTAGATAGGGCCAGGCACTCATTTGTACTCCACAAAGTGATTGCTTATGGTAAATCACAGAACCACTCCTTTTTCCAGAGGGCAAATTAATCTCCCACAATGTCCTGTTTCATCCCAGTGAGGCATTTGTAAGGTCCAGGGGCAATCCTGCAACAAATAAAGAGAGTAGAACCTAGTGCTTTGATTTGCTAAACATTTTTCCCCTGAATGGAGATTTTCAGTCATCTGTGGTTGTCCCAAAGGTGCTTTTTCAAAAGGCAGCTGGACTTCCTTTGTTTTTCTTGAAGGCATTTCACTTCTCACCCAAGAAGCTTGTTCAGTTCTGACTGAAGAAGCTAAAGAACTGAAGAAGCTTCTTGGATGGGAAGTAAAATGTCTTCAAGAAAAACGAAAGTCCAGTTGTCTTTTGGAAAAGGACTTTTCGGACACTTTTTTTCTGATTTTCTACCTTGTGTGTAGATTTTGGAGAACACCAGAATAATAATAATGATAAGAAGAAAGTCAATTTTTGCTTTAATGTGTTGTTAAAATATAATGGCTATTTATTCCAAAGGTGGGAAGATACCTTTGCTTAATTTAATGTAATTATCTTAAAGTACATTTTTTCAGGTGATCTCAACAGAGCAAGCTAACCCAAGATATTGATTTGAGTTTGAAACATTGCCTCTTGCAGAAAATCAAGCCATCTTTGTGTGTGTGTGTGAATATATGTGTTTTCCCTTGCTGATTATGTGCAGTAATTGACCTGTAATCTTCTCTTGACAGTCTGCATGAAGTTCGCTCAGGAGATATCTGCAATGCTTGTGTGCTTCTGGTGAAAAGGTGGAAAAAGCTGCCAGCAGGATCAAAAAAGAATTGGAATCACGTGAGTTCCTGAACTGTCATTATGATGTGATTTATATTATTTTTATTCATAGATATGGATGTTCACATTCATGTATATTTCACCCCTCTAATGTATATGCTTATGCATTATTACATGAAATAATTAACAGTTAAAGCCAAGGAAGATTCACTACTTTAAACAGAAAAGGCAGTATAAGTCAGAACATAATCAGTTATTTAATGTGGATGCAATAGATCAGTGTTTCTCTTGCTGGCTGGGGAATCCTGGGAGTTGAAGTCCACCCTTTTAAAGTGACCAAGTTGAGAAATACTGTACTAGATGATTTGTTTCATAAGATAAAATATACATGTTGTGCAGAATAACATCTTACTAGTCATATCCTGCAAAAATAAAGGATTCTCATCAGTTAATAGACATTTCCTTTCTCTTGAGAAGGATTTCTCAACCTTGATAATATTAAGCTGTGTGGACTTCAACTCCTAGAAATCCAATGTTGGCTGAGGAATTTTGGGATTTCATCTCCACACAGTGCAAAATTGCCAAGATTGAGAAATATTACTCTAAAGAAGTCTAGCTGAGCTGATAGAAAATTATCAGTGTCCTCACCAAATCTTGATATAGTACTTAAGATTTTTAAATGTTATACTAGTTGGTTTAAAACATAAACCCATGTATACTAGTAATACTAGTAAAATTAGGGGACGCAATGGCTCTGTGGCTAAGACACTGAGCTTGTCAATCAGAAAGTTTGGCGGTTTGAATCCCTAGTGGCGCGTAACGGAGTGAGCTCCCGTTACTTGTCCCAGCTTCTGCCAACTGAGCAGTTCAAAAGCATGTAAAAAATGCAAGTAGAAAAATAGAGACCACTTTGGTGGGAAGGTAACACCATTCCGTGTGTCTTCGGTATTTAGTCATGCTAACTACATGACCACGGAGACATCTTCGGACAGTGCTGGCACTTCAGCTTTGTAACGGAGATGAGTACCACCGACTAGAACCGGAAACAACTACCACATATGTGTGATGGGAACCTTTACTTTTACCTTTTATACTAGTAAAGTACTTAATCTTTCTGACTGTGACTTAGTAGAACTATTTTGAATTTTACAGAAACTTGTTTTACAACATCCAGTAAGAAATGGCAGATTTTATGTTTTACATAAACTGCTTGTAATATCTCTAGCCACCCAGAGTTGCTTGACATATACATTTAATATGTGGCATTTAAATAAATGAGAGAGAGAGAGAGAGAGAGAAATAGAGATAGCAGGAAAGAAGAGGGGAGAGAGAGGGAGAGGTGGTCGATAGCTTTGTATCCAATGTATGTATGGCAAATAAGCAGGTGTGCTAAGCATGTGCATAGTGGCTGGATTCATACAACAACTAGTGAATCCCATTTTAGCCAAGTGAAGGCTGTTATTTGGATGGAGTCCCTGTGTTAATAAGAGGGCTACATTCAAGTTGCCAAATAAATGTATATTGAGACCCTTTTAGGGCAGTTTTTCCTATTCTGGCATTATTCAACCACATCAAGACTGCAGCAGTCAGAATTGGTTAATGATTGTCAAGCACAAAGGATCAAGAACATACTGTTAACTTGAAATTCAGTAGATTTATTGTCAAGCCTGCCTATACACAAGAATCTAGTCACCAATAGCAGTAACTGTGAGAGAGGGATCTTGGAGTCTTAGTGGACAACCAGCTAAATATGAGCCAGCAGTGTGCAGCAGCAGCCAAAAAAGCTAATGCAATCCTAAGTTGCATTAACAGGGATACAATCGAGATCAACGGAGGTACTAATACCACTCTATAAAGCCTTAGTAAGACCACACCTAGAGTACTGCATCCAGTTTTGTTCACCACATTACAAAAAAGATGTTGAGACTCTAGAAAAAGTGCACAGAAGAGCAACCAGGATGATTAGGGGACTGGAGACGAAGGCATATGAAGAGCAGTTACAGGAACTGGGCTTGGCTAGTCTAGTAAAGAGAAGGACCAGGGGAGACATGATAGCGGTCTTCCAATATTTGAGGGGCTGCCACAGAGAGGAAGGGGTCAAGCTATTTTCTAAGGCACCTGTAGGCCAGACAAGAAATAATGGATGGAAACTGAACAAGGAGAGATTTAACCTGGAAATAAGGAGAAACTTTCCGACAGTGAGAACAATCAACCAATGGAATAGAAGCTGCCTTCAGAAGTTGTGGGAACTTCATCACTTGAGACTTTCAAGAAGAGATTGGACTGCCATCTGTCAGAAATGGTGTAGCGTCTCCCGCTTGGGCAGGGGGTTGGACTAGATGACCTACAAGGTCCCTTCCAACTCTGATTATCTGTAAGGGATGATTTATCCTGCTATTGTTACCTATACACAAGAATCTAGTCAACTAACCATCAGATCAATTAAATTGGTGCTAGATAAGGGTCAATGGAATTCAAGAGGTGGGACTGGACTTGGACTGCTTGTGGCAATGTAACAACTCCAGCATGATGAGTGTTTAATTCCACACACACTCCAACTGTTCTCCTACATGATGAGGCAATGCTAAGAATTGAGAATTTGGCATCAAACACCCATGGAGTATATAGGGTTGGAAAAGGCTGCTTGAGGGGCTACACTGGTGGATCTTTAATTAAAGAGGAAAACAGGAAACTTTCCTGCCACTATTGACAATAGAAAGTTGTGATTTATACAGCCTACAGTGAACATCTGTTTTGAAATGTAGTAAAACTCCTCATTTATGAGGAGATGCATGTCCTGTCTTCCTACTTGGAACATGCCCATGTCTCAGGTGTGAAACTGCTACTTACTCCTCGCTCTTGTACTTTTGTTTTTGACAGCATTTATATGCTACCTTTCCATCAAATTCTGGGCAGTTCACAACAGCAACGACACATCAATAACATCTCCAAACCTGCATGAAATTATAGGGCCACAATTTCTCCTGTGGCTAAAGTTCCTTTGGTAGATAAAACCATAAAATTATAACTCTCAGGGGCAACAGCAGCCAACTTTTCTTCAAGCAGTCCTGTAAAAACTGGGCAAAAAAAGACATTTACTAGTTTCCAGACTGCCGTTAAAGAGAGAACCGTTCTCAGTCCATGAGTTTTCCCCCCCTCTGTATTGTCACCTTCTGGATCACTAAATCCTGCACAGTAAATCCTGTTCAGGAAGGGCAGTCTCATAATAACTGAAGAATTAACCCATGTTAGACTTTTGTCAGCTCTGCAAGGTAGGCCTGACTAAGGAACCAATGCTAATACATCTCTAGCAGTAGAAAAGGCATGCTTTGATTATTCTGACCTTTTCTGCTGTTGCCCCTGCCCTCTGGATCATCTTGCCTCCCCCACCCCCAACATGAGTTAGCCCCAAAACTCCTTTCATAAGGGCCTAAAGACCTGGCTCTGCCAGGCTTGGGGTGCCAATGAGGGAACAGCACAGTGAAGGTGGTTGATCAAGTAACAGCAGATTCCCATCTACCGCCATTTCGCCCCACATGTAAATAAACTTTAATAATTGGTTTCAACTTATTTGTTTTAACGTATATGGATAGATTTTCATGATAATAAGCTGCCTAGAGTTAATTTGTGGTAAGATGTGCGGCCAATAAATTTTAGAAAGGAGGAGAGAAGGAGAGAGAAAGGAAAGGAAAAGAAAGAAGGAAAGATCAGGATTACTTTTATTTTACAACTATAGTAACAGAACCTTGCATATCTGAATGTGCTTCCTTCCCTCCCTTCCTCTCATTTTTGAACAAGGGCTTGTCTGAAACATTTTCGTAAATTATTTCCTTGGGCTGGACTCAAGTCCTATTTATCTGACCATTGTCTTGGTAGCTGCTCTTCCTCTTGTCTTTCAAGGCCATTCCTTATTCTTTTTATAGCTTTATCAGTAATTATCAGCCCATTGATAGTACTTGGATGCCTACTGAGGTCTAATCCAACTTCTCTGAGGTGGATGCTGAACCAGGATTGGCCGATCAGTAATCAAGCAGCCATATTTTGAACCAGCTGAAATTTCGTAGTCATCTTCAAAGGCAGCCCCAAGTAAATCCCATTTTAGCAATTCAGACAGTAATCCCATTTCTACTATAAGTCTAGATCAGGGGTGTCAAACTCAATTTCATTGAGTGCCACATCAGGGCTGTGGTTGACCTCGGGGTGGGGGATGTGCATGCATGGCCGACTGGGTGGGCAAGACTAGCTTTCTCCCCAAACTGCTGACATGTTTCCTTTTCACACTGGGTAGACCTGACTGGAGCAATGCGGGCTGACCCCCCTTACATTTTCCACAACAGCCCCGCATACTGGTTCTGTGCCTTGAGTTTGATGCCCCTGGTCTAGATGATGGGGAACATGGGGCTATTATAATATTTCAATTTCCTCAGGTAAAGTAATGCTTGGAAAGAGAAACTAAACATCAAACTGTCCTGCTGGGTTCTGCTTCCCTTTTTCTTTCACATATTTAAAGGGGGCTATTGATTTTTCCCCTCACCCTGGATCCAGCCTGCAGGATGCTTATATCTAGCCCACAGATCTGCTCCGGAAATAGCAAAGGATGCCCCACCCTACTGTGGCCTATTTTTGGCCTGGATGGCCTCCTGCAACACTGCTGGCCAAAACGGGGCATTTTGGCCTGCAAAGTGCTGCAAGAGGCCATACAGGCTGAAAACAGGCTGCAGGGGGCTCACCGTGCCCCCTTTTGGCTGGCAGGGGGCTGCAGAAGGCATCTGTCCTGTCTCCCCCCCCCCCAAACCGGCCATGGAGGAGAACTACAATGCTGATCCAGTCCTCGAAGAAATTTAGTTTGACACCCTGATATCTAGGTGCTTGCATGATCCAAGACCTGATTAGCTTTGACAAGATTTTTCATATCTGTGCTGACTGTAAGTTCCTTAGAGTAGCAGCTCTTGGGGATAATTGAAACAGCTTTCTTAGTTAACCTCACAGGAGCTTTTCAATTGGCCACCTCAGACTTCCTAGGTAAAAAAACCAGATCTGCGCCTTGTAGTGTAGATCATGCTAAGCCAAGATTGGTGATCGAATATATTCATTTTCTACTGAGTAGCACTCAACATGCCTAGAGCTGCTGCCATTTGTCTCTACCTGCCTTTATTATTAGTATGATTCACAGGAATCTTAACAGGTTAAATAAACACGAGGAAGGTGGTGACAGAGAGATCATGTTTTGTATGAGCCACAACAAGTCTGGCTTGAACATTCCTAATTTACAATCTAGTTCTCAAAGATGAAGCTACTGTAGGTAGACTGTAACACTCCTGATTGTGGTTTGTATGCTGCTTGTAATAAATGTCTTTCTATATTAGGGTGAATAGGTACAACAGGAATGATAACAGGTGGTTCTTGATTAAGGATCACTTGTTCAGCAGCTTCAAATTTAACAACAGTCCTGAACAAAGGATACTTCCAACCAGTCCTTGGAATTTCTGGCCATTGCAGCCTCCCTGCGGTCATGTGATCTGGGTATTTGGTAACTGACCTGGACTTCCCAGTGTTGCAGTATTGCAGCCATAGTCAGGCCATTGCGATTTGCAGTCAGTGAGGAATCTAGCATGGTCACAGTTGTGGGAGGTCTTTGCTTAATGACACGTGATGATTTATTTAGCAGTAACCAGGAACTATAATCATTAAGCATTGTGGTGACACATGACGTTACATTTTATTACCACATTTCTTAGTGACAGAAATGCCCATCCCAAATACCGTTATTTAGTAATGACTACTTAGTTAGTAATCTGTCAAGCTTCAGTTTTGCTCTCAAGTTTCTAGCCATTTCTCAACTTTACCTTAATTAAATTTTTGTCCAGTTTCTATATTATTCTAACTTCCTTACAACTTGTATGAAAATCGGGACATATTTTTAAACATCTCTTTCTTAATATAAATTGGAAATATTATTGTAAACAGTCTTTTCTCCAATAATGCTTTGGGTGGTATTACATTAACATAAAATTATATATTTCATGAACATTTTCCTCATATGTACCTACCCTTCTCGTGTAACGCCTTTATAACATTTGGAAATTATAATAATTGTGGTTTGGTTGAATATTAGTTCTAGAACTACAAAATCATCCACCATTGTTTTCTGCTATAGAAAAAAATTCAAACCTGAAAGTTCCAATTTATATATTAGCACCGTTCACTATTTTGTGAAAATCAGTCCTTTTTTCTTAAGTAACATTGATGTCAGGATTCTGGCAGTTACCCCAATTAAATCATGAATCTCAAGCCAAACTTCAAAACTTAAAAAGGATTTATTGGGAGTTAAACTGTCTGGCATTATCTGGGTGTAGCCAATTCTGAGGCACATAATTCATTGTCACCCTTGACCCTGGTTTTTCCCCCACCCCCTGGGTGTATCGTAATTCATATTCTCCAATGGGACACCACCATAGCCAAGAGTCATCAATCATTCCAGTTAGAATTTTGCGTGGCAGGAACTTAGGTTTGCAAGCTGCTGCACTGCACTGGCAGAATCCAATGGCAGAACAAATTCTGAATAAAATATCACAATTTCCAACTGTTTAATTTCTTTGGTAAGTACCAATCACAAACTTTTATTGGCACTAGGGTTGGATAGGCTTGATAAAAAAAAAAAATCAATTTTCCTGCTTTTTCTTCTTTTTAGCTTTGGAATCCAGTTTTTTTTTTTTAAAAAAACTTCAAATCAGCATATTTTCCCATTTTTAAAAATTTATCTGTGTAGGCCTTATTGTTCCTGACGGTACTAAGATATCCTGTTGCCTTTCTATAGGTGGTAGATGCAAGGGCTGGACCGAGCCTTAAAACAACACTGAAGCCAAAGAAGATGAAACCTCTACCTAGTAACAGGATGAAAAGCAATCAAATCAGCAAACTTCAGAAAGAGTTAAAGCGACACAGTATGTTCTGTTCATATTGATTTTTTTATCTGATATGGGCGGTAGGGTGGCTCAGCGGTTAAGACATTGGGTTTTTCAGCTTGAAATCCTGCAGCCAAGGTTTTAAGACCCAAGTGCCTCAGCTTCTGCAAATCCAGCAGTTTGAAAGCATGCAAATGCAAGTAGATAAACAGGTACTGTTTCGGTGGGAATGTAACAGTGATCCATGTTGCTGGTCACATGACAGCATGAATATCTTTGGAGAATGCTAACTGAATGGCTTTGAAATGGAGATGAGCATCGCCCTAATAGTTGGCAACAACTAGTGGAGTAAAATCCACAGGGGTTCCTTACCTTTCTCTGGTATAATAGCTCAACTGTATGTTCAGTCAGCAAGGAGGACTTTCAGTCTATTGACTCTTGATACTTAATAGTCAGTCTCGGCTTTTACATCTTGCCTTTAGAAGTAGGTTCACAATCGTACGATGTGTTAATTTTATTTAATTTGTCAGATTATTTTTGTACCCAAGTGAAAGACAATTGCTGGAGGATATTTGAATATTAGTGGTTCTCATGACCAACCTCAAAAAGTTCTCTGAGCAAACACAATCTGGCTGATTTTATGACTTGAGAAGAGATAATACCTGTTTATTCCAAACCATTATATATAATTTATTATACAAACAGAAAGCGAACAATAATTACTCACTATGCCATATTTGTGCTAACCACAACAAATCTGGTGAGAAAAGGAATAATACAGTATGTTTGAAATAACAATTTTGTGTTTACTATAAACGGTTTGGTCTTCCCAAAATTGTAAAGTTCAGATTCATTAGATTAGGATTAAATACTAGTAGTTTGAAGAAAAATCAGGAGAAAAATAGCCTTTGTGGTTGCCATAAAAAATGAAAACTTCTTATAAGTTGCATTAAAAATATATAGAGAGAATCTTAATTTTTCTTCGTGTTATGTTGCAAATGAAAGTTAAAACAATGAAGAATCAAAGAAGTCTTCAGTCCATCTTTGATAAATATTTCTGGGTTTAAAACTGTTACATAGAATAAAACTTTGATTTAACAGAAATTTGCATCTGGATCTCCTATGGATGAACTAAATGTTATATCTGAAGTAAATTGGACAATCATTTGGTGACTAAAAGTGATGTTCAGTCCAAGTATAGTTCATTTGCATTTATTAATTTGATTTACGTCATTTTCCTAATAACATATCTGCATAATTGCATTATTATACAAATGATGTTAAGTTACACAACATTAAATTCAGATTTAATGGATATTTGGGAATAACAGACACTTCCTCTCCCTGAATGGTGCTTTAAATTTATTTTAGTGCAATTATTTCCTTCCTTCTTATAGACTCTGATGCTCACAGCACTACCTCAAGCGCCTCTCCAGCCCACTCGCCTTGCTATAGCAACCAGTCTGACGATGGTTCAGACACTGAGATGGCACCAGGTTCAAGCCGTACACCTGTCTTCTCCTTCTTGGATCTTACATACTGGAAAAGGTGAAAATGCCCCATTTGTAAATTTGTGTACCTTATTATTCCTAGTAGGATCTTGAATTGTTTCTCAGACTCAAGCAGTGAATGAAGATTGATGGATGGATGTGTACAAACATAATTTTAAAAGAAGAGAAATTGATGAGTGCAAGACCAAATCAGGGGTCTTCAAACTTGGCAAGTTTAAGACTTGGGGACTTCAACTCCCAGAATTCCTCCTCCAGTCATGTTAGCTCAGGAATTCTGGGAGTTGAAGTCCACAAGTCTTAAACTTGCCAAGTTTGAAGACCCTTTCCATACCTGAAAGGGACTTGGAGACTTAGCTTTAGACCAGTGGTCCCCAAACTTGGCAACTTTAAGACTTGTGGACTTCAACTCCCAGAGTTCCTCAGCCAGCTCTGCTGACTGGAGATTTCTGGGCGTTGAAGTCCACAAGTCTTAAAGTTGCCAAGTTTGGAGACCTCTGCTTTAGACAAAAGAGAAGGTAGACAGAAGAGAGAAACTCAGGAAGAGAGACAGAAGTTAGAAATTCACATAATTGCTTAAAATATCATCTTAATTACAAGGCTCTGCTGCTTCCGTTCCCTCAGCAATTAGACAGCATTTGCAGACAGCTGATGACTCAACATGGTGTTTAAGCAAGTGGGTAAAAGTAAGTGGATATCATGCAGAGCATGAATCGGATCACAAGGCCTGTTGTTATCTTAAGAGTAAAATTCTACGTCTTCAGGCGACTTTCTTCTCCCTTTTCAGTATTAATCCTTTCTTGGACAGGAATGATGGATGCTGTTGACAACAGCCAGCAGGTGTATTGATGTGCAAATATCCTTCATGCTTTAAGATTAGCTAGTGCTGCACGCTCATGTCAGCGGAAATGCTTGCTAAGTCTAGCAAGTTCTCTGTAAAGAGAGTTGGGGATTAGGAAGATATCCGAAATGGGTGGGTTTTCTTGCTGCACAATACAGGTAGTTCTCAACTTACAAACAGTTCATTTAGTGACCATTCAAAGTTACAACAGCACTGAAGAAAGTGACTTATGGCCCTTTTTCACACTTACGGCCTTTGTTGCACATTCCCTCATGGTCACATGATCAAAATTGGCCACTGCTTCACACCAGCTGGTCATGTGATCCCCTTTTGCAACCTTTTCACAAAGAAAATCAACAGGGAAGCCAGATTCACTGAACAACCGTGTTACTAGCTTAACAACTGCAGCAATTCACTTAACAACTGTGGTAAAACAGGTCATAAAATGGTGCAAAACTCACTTAACAAATGTCTCACTTAGCAACAGAAATATTGGGTTCAATAGTGGTCATAAGTTGAAGACTACCTGTAAGTTGATGGGAACTTTCTTACACCTGAAGAGTACCTTGAAGTCCATGGCAATTGTAGTGGTCTGCCGGCAGCCTGCAGAGATGGCAGCAGAGTTGGACAGTGGAGATGAACATGGGCCAGTCCAGGAGTCTGGGGAGGACTCGGACAAGGGTCCTGTGTCCGATACAGAGATGGGGCCAGGGCCACTTGGTAGTTATGTCCTGACTCCAGAGCCTACTAGAATCTGACAGCAGCGAGGCAGAGAAACAAGGGGAGCTTGTTCCCCACTCCGTGCATGTGCAGAGCTGCCAGAAGGCAAGAACAGTTAAGACAAAAGGGGTGACTTCAGAGTAAGGCTTGGAGATGATTGGCCCTCCCATAAGACATAAGGGAGGAGCAAAGGGACAGGAACGTTTGCAGGAAGCAACTTCGTTTGCAGTGTTCAAATTAAACCTTGAAGCTCTGTGTGGGCTTTGTACGCTGGTTTGTGTTTTTACAGTTAATTTGGCACTTTGGTTGTTGGCAGCAATTCAAAGGAGATAAAGGTGGATGCTTATTTCGAGAGACTGTTTGGGGCTCATTACAAGCTGGGAATGAACAGAATTCCCAGCATTGAAATAAAAAGAGAGTTGTTTGGACTAAGCATGTAATTAATTATGGTCTCAGGAAGCCTTGGTCAGAACAACAATGTGCTCTTCTTAATCCCTTGGAGTACCTTCCATCTATAAGACCAAAATTTGGTTTCCCACCAAGAAGACACAAAAAATGTAGCATAGGCCTAAACAAGCTTGGCACAGTTTTAAAACAAAGACAAAATTGTACTTAATTCCACCAAACCTTGAGGGATGGACAGTACTGGCAGTGCACTTCATGGCTGAATTTAAGTAGTGCTTTTAGATCAGAAGAAGGCCCGCAGAGTAATCATTTTACTGAAAGTTAAGAGTAGTTGCCTTTGATTAAAAAAGCACACACACACACACATTGTCACACAGATACAGTCTTTTGTTTCATCTGGAGTGCTATAAACACGTAGGATCTCTAAATAGAATGTTTTATACTTATCTAATTATGACTTTGAGCAGGAAAACAGCATGGTGTGATGATTAAGTTGGTGGCCTGGGAGGACGGTTCTAGTGTATACTTATCGGGGGAACCAGCTGGGTGACCTTGGGGTCTTCTAAAGCTTTAATGAGACTCAGGCTTTGTGAGAAGCTGGCTAAAAAACAGTGCTTGTTTTGATACAGCATGCAGGCACCATTGTTGTATGTATCATTATTTATTTTCATTTTGCATTGATGCTTTTAACCATGTTTATTACCCAGAGTTGATTTTGCTGATTGCCATGTGAACACAAATAAACAAGCACACAAGTAAACCACGTTGATGGCTGGACTGTCAGAACTAGGCAATTGTAGTGAAAAAACACGCATGTCCAGCAACTTTGCAGGAAAAACGCTCAGGGGAAAAACAGCCATTTATGAATGGAACAACTTTTAAAGAATTTTGCTATAAGTCTGTATAAGTCATCCCTTCTTAATAAGCACAGTTGGGACCCACAACTCCACCACTAACCAACAGGTTGATCTCACATGACTGTAACTTGTGTTTCTACTGCTGGCTTCTCCCTGGACTCTGCATATCATAGGCGCCCAGTTTGGTAATCATGTAGCCATGTGATGTTACAATGGTTGAAACAGTCATCAGTTGCAGTGCACCCAAATCTTCATTGCATGGACATGGGGACCTTTTGATGGTTGTGCAAGTGCAAAACTGGCCATAAAATTACTTTTAGAGCACCGCTGTAATTTCAAAGGCTGCTAAACAAGGCAATTGTTAAGAGAACCACCTATTAGTCCAGGGG
This sequence comes from Hydrophis major, assembly GCA_033807585.1. Taxonomy (NCBI): domain Eukaryota; kingdom Metazoa; phylum Chordata; class Lepidosauria; order Squamata; family Elapidae; genus Hydrophis; species Hydrophis major. Next base: position 195,247,496 of record CM066331.1, read on the forward strand.
TGTCCAACCTTGGCAACTTTAAGACTTGTGGACTTCAACTTTGCTGGCTGAGGAATTCTGGGAGTTGAAGTCCACAAGTCTTAAAGTTGCCAAGGTTGGACACCCCTGTATTAGTCCAATAGTTATCCGTCTTTCCTTGAAAATAAGAACAGGTCTTATATTAAGTTTTGCTCCAAAAGACGCATTAGGGCTTATTTTCGGGAAAGTACTGTGCACATAAATTACTTTTAAATTATCTTTAAAATATGGCCCTTACTCTGCTGTTGTTTAGAATAATCCTAAAGATCTGGTTCTTTGAAGAGAGTGTTTATCATGCTTGCCTTTTTTTTTTTCATCTTTACCTTTTATGCCTTATTTTATTGCAATTTCTTTTTTGGATTGTTGTAATCCATCCAGAGGCAGCGAAAATCTGGCGAGATGCAAGTTTAATAAATTATACAAGTAGTAACAGTTTGATTTGTTTTCCCCCTGAAGGCAAAAGGTTTGCTGTGGAATTATTTACAAAGGCCGCTTTGGAGAAGTCCTTATAGACACCCATCTCTTCAAGCCCTGCTGTCGTAATAAGCAGCCTGCCACCGAGAAGTCTCCACCGCCGGTTCCTCCATCCTCCACCATCCCCAATCAAGAAGAGTGGTGACTTCCTTAAAGAAATGCAGAGGGAGAAAGAGGCGACCTCTTCTTCCATCTGTTGAAGTGGCCTTCCTTTTACTTTGGAGACCAAAAGACTTTTATTTTTATTTTCCTTCGAACTGTCTGAAGATTTTGTTTTAACTGCATCAATTCTACTAATTCAGAGTCCCTTGATATCTTTTCAGAAAAAGACTAAGAAATATTGGCCACATGGTGAAGCTGAACGCTGCTGTGTGTCATCTTGGTTTAGCCTCGTTCCCACCCTAATGACTGGAAGGCTGGTGACCATGTGGAGCAGGGGTGATTGCAGCGTATGGTTAAAAAAAAAGAAAGGATGGAGGCTGAAGTAGTGCAATCAAAGCTCTGCCTCTTTTTATGTGTAACATTGATTTTAAAAAGGAGACGTTTTCATTATGAGGGTTGCCATCTTGACTTTTCTAATCATACTCTGCACACATCCCTGATACGGAGTATATATACATTTGTCATCAGCAGTTTTCCTGCTTGGCATAATAAATTTTAGGTAGCCATTTTTTTCTGTCTCTATGAGGAGAGGAATGATTTACTCTAAGGTAGTCTTCCCCAGTGTAGTGCCCTTCAACTATTCTGCTCTTCTGGAGCCTTTCTATAGCTGGGAATTCTGCTGGAGTTGAAAGGCTTGTATTTCCAGAGGATGATGCCATGTTAATAAAGCAGAGCCATGGCATGAATTTGGAAGCTTGTATAAGACTTCTCTACCATGCATATGATGTAAAGTTTGTGGAGTTCTATGAAAGATGTTTCATTCAAGTTAGTATTTCTGGATAGGAAGAATATATGTGTGAACTGACAATGGATGCATTTGACAGGCAAAACTGGTACGTGTGAAGGTGGTACCACTATCTTCAATCATAATTTTCCCCGCAAACAAGATTGCAGGTAATTTATACAGAGAAACAATTTTTTCATAATATTTTAGGATAGGGACGGGCAACATGTGGTCCTTTAGCTGTTGGATTGCAGGTCCCACCATCTTTAACTGTTGAGCAGATTGGATGCATTTGACTGCAATAGTTCAACAACACCTGAAGGTCCATATATTGTTTATCAAATAGAAAAGTCAGTAGAAATGTTCTCCATTTGCATACGGATTGCACAGCAATATGATGTAAACACAGTGATGTGATGACAAAACCTTTAATTACCAAATAGGTTTCTCTTGGTATGATGCTACAGTACCTTACAGGTATAAAACTATGCCCACTTTTTCAGAGTGGGAACAGTTGTCTAAATACCATTTGTAATACTAATTCTTAAAATGGCCTGTAGGCTTAGAACCATACCACATATGTTAGTAAGTTCTTCCTTTTGTTTGAAAACTTCAAAAGAAAGCCATGTTGACCAAAATTCAGGCTTAGCCCTTGTCACTCCCTCCTCTCTCCATATTGTTGACTTATTTCTTATCCGAGTCAGGAACATTCCAATACTAATGTTTCCCATCACTCTCCTTGAAGATGCTTTCTATGCCATTTGAAAAAGGAAAAATTAATATTTTGAATTATATCCTCCGTAAATATGTGTATAACAACTCATGGCATTCTTCTTATTTCCACACTGTAGTTCAGCCTGACTATTGGGTGGAATCAATTATTGAGCAGGTTTGCTAGATATGACAGGAGCCCATGCACCAGCCTTGGAGATGTTCAATTATGTAATATATTCTCTTAAAATATTTCACAGATTGACTGAATGCCTGCAGAGACCCACTTGTACATTCATGCCACCTGGACATAGTAAATGTTATCCATTATTCTTGAAACTTTGTCCCAGCTGCTACCCTCCTGGAATTCTCATTTGCCCCTCCTTATCCAGAAGTGCCTCCAACTGTTGTAGCTCCTCCTTTGCTCAGACTCCCAATACAGAGCTACTTAGTTAACATCCCTAATGATTACCCCTAACTTGATAACAATATCTCATGTCTCAAAAACTTGAAAAACAAGTTATCTGGTTTCCCTCCAACATCCCCATGCGATTCCCTTTGGTGACTCCCAAGTTCCTAAACATCCTACCATTGTTTTCAGGCAATATTACTGTAATTAATTATTGTACAGTTCAGTAAGGCTCTTAAGTCAAACTTGCTTCAGAAATAGGGTAAGCTGAAGCATTATGATTCCTGGTTTTTTAATCGACATTCTGATTACCCAGGAATAGCTTTCTGTTAAAATGTGGCTGCTTTTTGGGATCAAAATAATGGCTTCCCGGCAAGAGTTCTGCTGCTTTTGATTTTTGTTTTACTTCATTTGAATAGTGTGAGAATTTTGATTTGATTCTGCAGTGCACTATTATAAATGTGCCTGGGTTGTTATTTTTTTTTAACTGAACAATGAAATTTTAGTTGCGCTATGTCAAATATGAATATTAAATAATGTCTTCCTATTTTTATAGGGTATCCTTAATTGTCTTTCTTCTATCCCTACCCCCTGTTGTAAATAGGAGACTTATTCTAAAGGGAGGATAAAATAGTTTTTTTCCCCAGACTGACCTAATGCCTTGGCAGTTTTGCTGGCTTGGTAAACTCTGAAGTATGCGTGTAGGCGTCTTGGTTATCTTCTTCCTGTTGGTTTCTTGATTGATGCTTACACTAGTCAATATTGGTCAACATTTCTGTGCATTTTCAATTACAGTATGAATTATGTGTAACTATAATATGGATCATCTCTTCTTCTGTATTTATTTATTTATTACTACTACAGCAGACTGTTCCTCCCTTTCCCTCTTCCTTGAGTAGTAATGCAAGATGAATTGTATGTAGTTATGCACTTTGTATCAATGTAGTAGAAATCTATGGAATCTGTTTTTATACTTTTTATATTGTTCATACACTTGTAATCCAAGCTTTTTTTTTTAAACTAGGGCAACAAGCAAATAAATAAATGAATAAATAGATTTATCTAGGTGGGCAAGAAAGTGTACTCTTTCCAGTTGTTGACTTAGTGATCTCATGGGTGTCAGCTATTTTGAAAAGTGAATAGAAGGCACAAGAGAGTTACTATGAAGCTTGCTCAATTTAATACTCAATACAGGTAGTCCTTGACTTACAACAGTTCATTTAGTGACTGTTCAGAATTACAACAGCATTGAAAAAAGTGTCTTATGACCATTTTTTCTACACTTATGACCATTGCAGCATTCCCATGATCATGTGATCAAAATTTAGATGCTTGGTAACTGACTCATATTTATGATGGTTTCGGTGTCATGTGATAACCTTTCGCGAACTTCTGACCAGCAAAGTCAATGGGAAGCCAGATTCACTTAACCATGTCTTTAACAACTGCAGTTTATACAGAGAAACAATTTTTTCATAATATTTGATAATGATTCATTTAACTGTGGCAAAAAAAGTCATAAAATGGGTGAACATTCACTTAATTGTTTGCTTAGCTTTAGTCTTGCTTAGCTTTGAGCTCAATTGTCATATGTCGAGGACTACCTGTATTCTATATATTGATTCATAAAGTGGAGATTTGAATATTTGTGGTACAAAAAAGGGGAAGTTGTGTGTGGAGGGGGGTCTCAATATTTTCCAAGAGATGATCAAGAAATGGCAGGCATGTCATTAACAACCTTGATGGCTATTTGCAGTGCTATATTCAGAATTGTAGGCTGCATGTCTTAAACAAGGTTAGGGTAAACAGTAGAAGAGAGTTTCTGCATGCACCTGGCCCCTGGAATTCTTAATGTTGGAACAGACAATCTTACTGACCAAATAAAAAGCCAAAGGAGTTACCAGGATCGCTCAAAAGGTGCTTTTTTCAAGAGGCAACTGGACTTTCTGGTTTTTCTTCCATTTTGCTCATAGCTGAAGAAGCTTCTTGGATGAGAAGTGAAATGTCTTCAAGGCAAAACAAAGAAAGTCCAATTGCCTCTTGAAAAAAGCACCTTTGGGGCAACCATGACCTGGATGACTGAGAATCTCCATAGGCATTCTTACGATCTCATTTGCCTTTATAATGTTTCGTGGAAAATCCTGTTCACTGAAGTAGTTGGCAACTACCCTGCATAATATAAAGAACTGCTATTTAGGAGTAGTATCAATCAACTACTCGGAGATCATATAATCTCTGTTTATATGCTATATAATATCGGTGACGAATCTCAGGAATGTAAGGAACATTTCGACCTTGCTCAGTACAGGAATTGAAATTAAAACATCTTTTCATTATGCAACTTCTGTATGAATAAATCTAATACAGATGGGGGAACCAATTTTTGGTATTCAAATTGCTATTATTAGAACATTTTTTTTTATTAAAGATGGTAGTGGGCAGCATTTTTGCTCTGATTCTGAAATGAAGCTAGGTTTACAGTGGCAAAAATTGGGGAGGAGATTTCCCTGAGCAAAGTTCTTGTTAAATGTTCCTGTTCCCAGTTTTCCATTTTCATTAGTAGAAATTGAACCCATTTATTAGTACACATTTTGACTCAGTAGGAATGCCTATGGCATATAAGGATCAAACTTCTGCCTTTCTTATTTGGTGAATTGCCAGTGCTAAACATTGATTCAGAACTTGAATTGTTTGCTTCCTTGGATGTTAAAGAAGAAAACAGCAAAGGATGCTGTTTCTACTGAATACAATGATTTGCAAGCAATCTGTGCCAACAATTTTATGTATTTGTGTGATATATGTATCACACAAATTCCTCAATTCTGAATTTGTTCCCTCAAGAAATACTGAAATTCCAAAAAAAGAAAACCCCAAAACCAGTGCCTTGAAAAATGGTTGTAAGTTGCAATGGAAGAACTATCAACACTATGAGTACTCGTGTCTAGAGATGTCCTTCTTTTTTAAAAATTGGAATAGTTCTGAACTGGCAGCTAAGCTTTATTGCTTTATTTCACTTTCTATTCATGCTCTGGTTTTTTCTATGAAGTTTCATAAGAAGAGCAAAAAAATAATAAGGGCTATCAATGCACTTGCTGCATTTTCAAAACAGGTGCCATGGTTCTCTTAAGTACACACTCTTGCCTGCATAGCTAGCAAGATCTGCCAAACAAAATGGCTCACAGAACAAGCAGAATGAAAAAAAATAGTCCTGTTTTATATGGCTGCTGTTGTTTCCTAAAATTACCTATTCACAATTATTTCAATTCAGAGCTTAATCTTCAGTGTCAGTTAATTTATCTGTCAATGTTTTTCAGATGTAGAGAAATATGAACTGGTAAATTCTGGAATTCTGGGTTGAATTGAAGTCCATCCATCTTAAAATTGCCAAGGTTGAGAAACACTGCTCTACTTCATCAGGGTCACTGTCAGAAGATTATACGAATATGCTCTAATTCAGCCCTAATTCATAGTTGGATGGGAGACCATTTCAGCTAGACTGAGGAGCTGAGGCGCAGTGTTTTTAATATGATTTGGAACCAGATGGTTTCCAAGAACCACCAGATGGAGCAGTTTGCATAAGAAATTCCCACTGTCTCCATATTGTTATAAGGAGAAAACATGGGAAATAATATTCAATGTACCAGTAAAGGAGAATTATTTGTAGCTCAGGGTTGAAATGAGAGGTCCTTGGTGCTCTCTCAGCTCAATTGTTTTCTTGCAGGCGTTTCATTATGCAAACTGGGTAATAAATATTATACTTATTTTTTATTATGTAATTAAATAACTGGCATGATGGCTCAGCGTTTACGATCTTTCTTCACACATTTGTTAAGTGAATCACTGCAGTTAATAACATGGTTGTAAAGTGAATCTGGCTTTCCCATTGACTTTGCTTCTCAGAAAGTTGCAAAAGATGACACCGCCATAAATAAGAATCAGTTGCCAAGCTTCTGAATTTTGATCACATGACCAATGGGAGGCTGCAACACTTGTGTGAAAAATGGTCATAAGCAGAGGTGGTATTCAGTCGGTTCGGACTGGTTCTGGCATATCAGTAGCGGAATTCCCCCCTGCCATTTCCTGTCCTATATCCCCCCTTTTTTTAAGGCTCAGCTGATTCACGCAAAGCGCACACTAAGAACCAATAACGCACAATTTGGAATCCCACCAGTGATCATAGGTCACTTTTTTCAGTGTTGTAACTTCAAATGGTCACTAAATGTAAGTGAAGAACTACCTGTCGTTCCGTTGTACTATGGACTATCAAAAGCTGCCAAAAAGTTAAAAAAATAATAACGGAGCTCCTCCCACGAGATAACAAGCAATTCTTTTTCTCTTGCTGATAAACAACTGATTTTGCCACCCAAGCTGGTTATTTGGGGTGTCTGCTCCCCGTTTTTTTTAAAGGGGAGACTAGGTGGGACCCAAGGTGACCTTCAAATGATCCTACCCTCTGGAGAAGATCATGGCTTCTGGAGAAGAGTGGGGGGTCTTGATGGCTGCAGATCTCGGTAAGTAAGGAGCTCAAATCAGGACTGGTCTCTTGCTGTTTTTTCCCTTCAGCTGTTCAATTTTTTTTTTAATGTGCCTGGTTTTTAATTGTATCTTTGGAAACTACTATCTCTTGATTCATGACTAGTTGACTTCTGACCTATTTTATAACTTCTTGCTGGACTTTTACAACTTTTTTTTTGTTCTTTTATTGATTACTATTAAATATCAAATGATTTTCATTTAGCCATAAGGCTATTTGCAGTGAAAATATATTTCCTTTGACAGTAAAACGATCTTATATTTACACAGGATTATATTCAAATTTTACTCTTTCTACTTTTTTTTTTAAAAGAGTTTTGATATTTATTTTTTAATTTTTGATGGGAAAATTTCCCTTTCTTTAACCCCAGGTGTGGAGGGAGAAGCCTTTTCCTGGGCTACAACTTATCCGCTTCTCTTCTTGTAGAAACAACAGTGTGATTCTCAAATGTCTCTAAAAGGAGATAAAATGTTATGGAAAGCATTTGAAAAAAGAAAGCTCTCTAACAGGTTTTATTTGAAAATGTAAACAAAAAAATCAAGGGGATCAATAACAGTTGTGTGAACTCAACATGATGTCCAAACGCAGTCAAGAAGTAGTTAGACTTGGTTTGCAGCTTGATGAATTGGAACCTGATCTTTGCTGTTAGATGTGTAGAAGAAAGTACTTGGTTTAAAAAATATGGATTTGCCAAAATAGATTGAAAGGAATATGAATAAAAGAAATTCTGAGATAATGGAATTGATGAAGGATGGACTGGACTTTCTTCGTAAGAGGAATACTATGTTATTAAGGAGAATTTTTCAACAATGGATATTACCGAGATTTACAACAAGAGATTTACCAATTTTGGAAATGAGAAGCAATTGTTGGGAAAGTTCTCAGTATTTCATCCGCGACAAATCAGAGATAATGATTGGGGTGATTTGTGGTAAATAAGAAACCAGACAGGCTTTCTATGAGTAAGTCACAATAACAAACGGTTAACAGAATGCCTTGAACTTTATCTATGCTGTTGTTTAACCTTATTAACTACTTTTTCTTTCATATATGTAATATATGACAGGTCAATTGGGCTGCAAATAAATGCTGCAGCTTATAAATTTTGGACCTGCTTTTTTTGGGGGGGAGGGAACTATTGTTACAATAGATCTGTCAGTGTTCATCTAGGGGTATAATATATGTTTTTGTCTTTTGTTCTTTTTAATACATATTTTTTAATATTCTTGTCTATTTTTGTCTTTATTAAAAATTTCTTTTGTATTTTGTATTTGAATCTTCTGAATAAAATAAAATTAAGAAAAAAATACCAACAAGGTTACACTCTTTTCCACAGCTATTAGGGTGACTAAAACCAATTCCATGCAAAAGCATTTTCATCTAATAGCTAAATCAGCAATAAAGCGACAGGCACGTTAGTGCTTAAGAAAGGGTCAAATCCCATTTGATAGTTTTCTCAACCTCCCTTATCAGTAATGCCTTGCAGAGGCAAAAACATTGGGACAATTTATTTTAGGGCTCTTTGGATTATAACCTATAATTAACTGGATTATAATCCATTGTCTGGATTAGAACACCTGCCTTTCATTTAATTTTCAAAGAAGTAGGAACACATTCATGCCCATTTTGAGAATTCAGACAGTGTCAGGCTGCGCTCCTTCTAGATCCCAAGAAAGAAATACTCAGACTCCATGGTGTAGAGCAAAGTTATTCTTTTACTGGGAAATAAAGTGGTAGCTACAAAGCAATTCCGAAACTGAGAAATTGGCGGGTAGAATGCACATACAAAGAAATAGGTTTGCTCCCACCCCCCAAAGTTCAAATGCTTCTTCCAATTAAAACTTTTGAAACAGCTCATGTGGTCATCTCCAGATGGTGATGAGACGTCTTGTCAAATGACCTTGACATATTTTGATAAAAGTTCGCAGTTGCGCAAAAGAGGAAAAAGATAGCCAAGAAACGGAAAGTTAAAGACAAGAATCCCCCCTCCCCTTGCTAGCCCAGCAAGGAATGCAAACACCTTCAGCTTTCTTCCCATATGAAATCCCCCCTCCCACCGTTGCCATGACAGCCGAGAGAAATAATGAAACAATAGCAGGAAGGTATCTTAGCAGAAAGGCAGAAGGGGAAGGTATCTTGAGGCTGACAGACAGGTAACTATCCTGTGAACTCTTGGTTTACCTAAAGACCTTAAAGAACAAAGTTTTGGATCCACTGAGTGGACATTTGGCAACCAAAAAAGCTAATGTAACCTCTCCTTAAATATATATACGTACTGAAATTCTGATTACTGTAACCTTTAATTGGGTGAAATGGTGTACCACAGAGCAACATTTTTTGAAACCAAGGTACCTTGAGTGGGCTAATTTACAGAATGGGCCCAAAATCTGGGAAGCAAATTCTGTGGAATTTGACATATTTTATTATATATAATAATACATATAATATATAATATATATAAAAATCTATATAATACTATAATTAATATATAATAATAAACAATATATAACATAAAAATTATAAAACAGTTGATGACAAAATATAAACTGTCATAAAACATTTCCTATGCTGATGTTTCATTGTACTATACAATTCAACACAGGCTATTTTCAAGGCAGATAAATCTCTGGATGGATCACAAATTTTCCATAGAGACAATACATTACAGACTCTGTCATTATGAAGGCATTAAGGAATCTGATAAGGAAATATTTCTGAATCAAATGACCCAATGAGTCCACTAGTAACACTTTAAAAGACATTCAGAAAAAGCAGAAGAGATTATACTGTGATTAAACCCATGAAGCCATTTCAAGGACAAATATTTTATTTGCAGAACATTCTTAGTATTATCATTGTTATAGGCAATGCTCCAATTAATTTGAAGATTGCAGCAAAAAGCATATTCTCCGGCTGATAATGAACAGGTATACTGGTATATTCCCCTCTCAAAAGATCCTTCTAAATTTTGGTGACATGGAATGAAACATATATTTCCCTTTTTTCTGTCTTGGCCTCTTCTCACAAGCAAGACAAACTGGCCATTGTATTCACAGGCAAAAAATAAAGAAGAGTCATATATTGAAATGGGACCTTTCTGCTCGTGGGGGAGAGGGTCTTTCAAATATAAATACTGGATCAACTAAGTGGTTGCTAGTTATTTACTGTACATTACTTGGACACTGGATTTCAATAAAATTAATCACATAGAGATTATGTGATTAGAAAAATGTCACCAGCAATCCTCCCCCCCTTCAGCAAGATTACTTACTATCCTTTTGGCAAATGTTCTCAAGACAGCTCCATCTATTTTTGCAACACATTAAATCCTTTTAAAAGATTAAGAAATGTATCCAGCAAAAACTACTAAATAGTAACATGGTAAAAAGATGGCAAGTAAAAAAAGAGCAACTAAAAACTATTAAAATCCTAAACCTTAAAATACTCTGCCAATAAATGTGTATTTCAACAAAGACTAGAAAAAGCAATGGAAGGGCCAAATTTGTCAACTGGATGTAGTCCAGATAGGTTAGATTTGAGCTGTCATTATTGTCAAGCATAGCAGCAAACAGAATCATGGTAAGAACTGAAATCCAACATGTCCAGAATGTACCATTTCAGGAAAAGATGGGCATGAGTTCCAAAGCTGTAGGGCACCCTATTCTTTGAAATTTATTTTTCTGTGTAGATGTATGAGTTACAAAGGCAGGGATGGGTGGGTGTGAAGAAGAATTTTACACTTCTCTAAGATTAAGAAAAAGTGAAAATAAATATTTGAAAGATGGTTGGAGGAGAGTGAGAAATAAATTATCTTGCACCTACTTAACCTAAAAGAAAGTTGACATAGAAATGTAATTACTTTTTACTCCCCCAAAAGATATTTTTCTGGATATTAAACATGGCTCCCTTGACTACGGTACATGGAAGAAACCATAATTTCTGAATTTACTTATTGCACTGAGTAGAAGTATGATTTACTTGGTTTTCCTAGAATCAAAGAAGGTATGGATTGGAAATGACTTTGAAGAACATCTGGATTAATATACTGCCCAGGCAGGATTTTTCTATTTCATTACTCCTGACACATGGGTAGCCAACCATTCTTAAATATATATAATGAAGGAGTCCTTTGCCTCCTGAAGCAGTCTGTTTCATTACTTTATAGTTGGAAAATTCCTCATAATTTTTTTCCTTCCAGATTTTTTCTAGTTGATTGCTTTCCTCCGAACATGTTATAGTTTGTCCATATCCTACATTCTATACTTCAGTTGATGCAGTTGTAGGAGTCTATTTCCTTGTTTTGCAAGCTTATATTCAGATACCAGTCAAATTCACTCTGTTTTTTAATTATTTACATTGAAGGATAATGACTAAAAAAAGAAAAAAAATTACTGCTAAATAATACTGAGCACATACATAAATGCTATTGGAAAGATCTTTATATTGTTACTTTACAAATTAGGATTAAGCTTTGTAGGGCTAGTTCGAGATGCTGACCCAGAACTGAATGGCAACTAGAACTTTTGTAAGGCAAAGACTGAGAAGATTAACAAAGGGAAACTCACAATTGTATTTTCTAATTCCTCCTGGAAAAACAATATAATGATGTTCAAGCTGCTCTTTGTACCTCTGACAATGTAGGCCTCTGTCACACTTGTTCTGAGTAAGTGCTGGACAGTTTTGCAAATGCAGCAGCATTCTCTTTTGGCAGGCCTCCATTATACAGCAAAATAAGAAAATAACTCCTATAAATGTAAGCCATGCAGAACAACTTTTCTTTTTTTACCATTTGACAAAGGTACATCAGACTGATAACTGCTGTCTGACAACTCATTGATAAAGCAGTACATGTCATTCATTGCTGGATGTCACAGAATAGTTAAAATGGAAAATATAATTCCTTGATCAAACAGATGAACATTAAAAAGTAGTCCTTTTCTTTAAAAGTGGAAATGTGAAGTTTTCATCCTTTAATAAACTGAACAAACTTCAGTCAAAACTCTGGCTATAATTTGTGAATGCATGGCAGAAACAAAAAGATGATGTGTTTTGGTGTTGGTCTTAAAATGTTAGACTGGCTATGCTTAATTTACCATAGCCTACTCTTTAGAGCTAGTGGATGGCAGCTTTCTTACTTCCCACCCAGCATTTGAATACAGAAATTAAAGTTTAATACTTTAAAGTTGAACAGAACATAAATAGATGAACATGTTACAGCAGTAGATATCATTATTTAAATAAAAAAGCAAAATGCTTGCACTTTTTCTTTTTTTGACAATTAGATATGATGGTAAGCTTATCACATTACTTATTGCATCTTTATGTAGCTAAAACAAGTTTTTAAAGAAAATGTTCTACTTTTGTAAAGTGTTAAATAAAATCTTGTTGCCTATGGTTTGCAATTTCTTTGAAAATAATAAAGAAATTGCAACAATAAGAGGAAAAAATTTTTTTTACAGCTCACAAAAGTACAGAATTCTTACTTCACTTCTACATATTCAAATAATTGTGATAATTATGCCAAGGGCAAGGGTTCAAATTAATTGTAATCCCAGTAATAAAAGTGACTATTCATACAGATTAGCAATTTGTAAGCTGTTTAGAAAGACGGTCAACAGGCAAATTAGCATAATTTTCTCTATTGTTGGCCTTAAGTTTTGTTACAACTTTATTAATACCTGATGCAGAAAACAAATTTATAATCATTTTAGTTCAATTAATAATTGTATTCAAACTCATAACTCTTAACTAAATGGTTGCCTAGTTATGAATATTCACACACAATCTATTCATGCTTATTCAAAAAAAAAAAAAAAAAAAAACCTCAACCACCATGACTGATTTTAACAGAGTTTCATTTTAGGAAGATGGGACATGGTGGCTCAGTGACTAAAATGCTGAGCTTGTTGATGAGAAAGATTGGCAGTTTGGTGGTTTGAATCCCTAGTGCCGCATAAGAGAGTGGACTCCCATTACTTGTCCCAGGCTTTTGCCAACCTAGCAGTTCAAAAGCATGTAAAAATGCAAGCAGAAAAATAGGGACCATTTTGGTGGGAAGGTAACAGCATTCTGTGTGCCTTTGGCATTTAGTCATGCTGGCCACATGACCATGGAGACGTCTTCGGACAGTGCTTGGCTCTTCAGCTTTGAAACAGAGATGAGCACCACCCCCTAGAGTCAGGAACAACTAGCATGTATGTGCAAGGGGAACCTTTACCTTTACTAGTTTCAAGAACCAGGATACAGGATTATAGTTTTAGTGTGGTTTTCCCATCAATGTTTGTTAGGGATAACATTGTTTTACCCTAACTGGTTTAGGTAAATAATAATATGTAATCATAGTTTGTATGTTAAAGTGTCTGCAACTTTAACTGTGGGATAGTAATTAAGGGAGTGGTTGTGAAAGCACTTTAAAAGAAGCAAGGCTGCAGCTTGCTCTCTCTCTGGCTTTGATGATCCCTGATTACTGCAAGGAAACAAGTCTGCATTGCTCGAACGGAAGAGAAAACAAAGGACTGACTTGTAAGTGAATTGACATAGGATATTCTAACACGGACTTTGCTAACTGAATATCCCTGAATGGACTGACTAAATGATACATAACTATTGGACTGTTATTTTGACTATGCTATGAACTCATAATGGAATAAACTATATATTTGATAGCACAAGCGTATCTGTCATTTTTACTGTATGTTAATAAACATACAAGATTAGCTCACTCATTTATCTGTGTGCCTATCTGACTAAGCTGCACATTCTGTTTAGCTTGTCTCCCTAACCCTGGTTGGGGAAACCAGGCTTAACACTGGTTATGGGCCCAGAGGCTGCAAAGTCAGTTTAACTAGGATAAAACAGATTTATGTAAAAGTGAGAGTTTGTGTTGTTTTACATTACAGTAAACAGCCAGCTGTGTTTTATTAATTATAGTTTTATATCCATATAAGAAAACATGGCACAAGTCAATCTACAAAGTTTGTCCCTTATATCCAAGTTGGATGGAACAAACTATGTATCATGGTCTATGAAATGTAGTATGATTCTACGAAGAGAAGGTTTGTGGAACATAATTGAAAATCCACCAAACGTAGAAGAATGGGATCCAGAGGATGAGGAAGACAAATTAAAGATAGAAGAATTTATGCATAAAAATGAACAAGCAATTTGCATTATTGCTTTAACCTTAACTGATATGCAGCTTGTTTATATCCACGGAGAGAAATTAGCTGTTGTTAAGCCTGGTTTCCCCAACCAGGGTTAGGGAGACAAGCTAAACAGAATGTGCAGCTTAGTCAGATAGGCACACAGATAAATGAGTGAGCTAATCTTGTATGTTTATTAACATACAGTAAAAATGACAGATACGCTTGTGCTATCAAATATATAGTTTATTCCATTATGAGTTCATAGCATAGTCAAAATAACAGTCCAATAGTCATGTATCATTTAGTCAGTCCATTCAGGGATATTCAGTTAGCAAAGTCCGTGTTGAATACCCTATGTCAATACACTTACAAGTCTGTCCTTTGTTTTCTCTCCGGTTCGAGGAATACAGTCTTGTGTCCTTGCAGTAATCAGGTTTCATCAAAGCCAGAGAGATAGCAAGCTGAAGCCTTGCTTCTTTTAAAGTGCTTTCACAACCACTCCCTTAATTACTATACCACAGTTAAAGTTGCAGACACTTTAACATACAAACTATGATTACATATTATTATTTACCTAAACCAGTTAGGGTAAAACAATGTTATCCCTAACATTCTCCCCTTTTAGGAAATAATAATATAACTATTTACATCTTTAAATCATATTTGTTACAACTTTCTTTAAACTTAGTTATTCCTTGAGCTTTTGTAAATTGGTCTGCAATGTTTTCTTCCGTCATGCAGTATTCCAATTTAATTAGCCCATTCTTTACAGATTCTCTAACATTTAAGTATCTTAAATCAGTATGTTTTGATCTAGTTTTAACAGCAATACTAGTAGCTAACTTTATAGCTGCTTGGTTATCCTCGAACACAATAATGGAATCTTTTACAGTTATACCCATGTCTAATAATAACTGTTTGTACAAAATCAAATCAGTGCATAATAATGACAGACATGAAAATTCCGCTTCCATCGTGGACAAGCTGATATGCTGTTGTCTGATTGACCTCCACCCTATTAGTGTTTTACCAAATAATATAGCCATCCCAGATGTTGATTTTCTTGTGTTTATATCAGTTGCAAAACTTGCATCTGCATAGGCACTAAGAATCAAATCACCCTTTGGTTCTATATACAATGCATGGTTCAGTGTTCCTTTAAGATATCTTAAAATTCTCTTTAATGATTGCCAATGACATTGATGTGGATCAGAATTAAAACGTGCCAGCTGATTTACACTATAAGCTATATCTGGCCTTGTCCAATTGCTGATATATGATAAGCTACCAATCAAAGATTGATATATGGACTTATCAAATTTGGGACTTTTATCATCAGTTTGGCAAACTTCCTGACTCATTGGAGTCTTTGCCGGTTTATAAAGTTCCATTTGAAACGTTTTAATTAATTGGCAAATTTTATCTTCTTGAGATATCTTAAAAACATTTTTTGTTTTGTTAATTGTCAATCCTAGATACCTTTTAATTTTACCTAAAAGCTTTAATTTTATCTTTTTTGGCTAATAATGATATAATCTCATTAGCTTCATTATTAGTCTTAGTTATCAAAGCAATATCATCTGTAAATAATAACAATAATGACACCGTTCCATTATTTTCTCTTTTAAATACACATGGATCTGCTAAACCAGATTTAAAACCTATATTGTTTAACTCTTTCACAATATATTGGTTCCACTCAAACCCAGATTGTTTCAACCCGTAAAGACTCTTTTTGAGTTTCCAACAATCATTACTATTTACTTTATTGTCTTTTATACCTACTGGTTTTCTTAAATATATAGTGTGCTGCAATGGTGCATGTAGATAAGCAGTTTCTACATCTAAATGGTTAATCACATAATTTTTCTTAGCTGCCCACACTAATGCTGCTCTTAAAGATGTTGCTTTAAGACTTGGTGCAAAAACTTCATCATAATCAGATGCAGTTTGATTAAATCCTTGAGCTACTAACCTAGCTTTATGGGTAACAGTCCCATCATTTCCAGTTTTTACTTTAAATATCCATTTGCACCCAATGGATTTTTCTCCTGGAGGTAATTTAGCATCTTCATAAACTTTCATTACCTTTAATGAATTTAATTCCTTTTTCATTGCCTTTTGCCAATTCTCCTGATCCTTAGCAGGATACATCCTAAGTTCATCTACACTAGTTGGAACTTTAGTTACTTGGCAAACTATACTTGCTTGATACCTATCAGGTGGTCTAGTTACACCTGTAGTACGTCTAGGTATTACAGGACTTACAGGTGGACTTTCATTTATTAACTCTTCTTGATTATCTAACTCTTCCTGATCAACTGTTTCCTCTTGTTCTGGTCCTATTTGCTCTTCATGGACTTCTTCTTTAATTGGAATCTTCTTATAACTAGTCTGATCTTTCTGCCTTTTGTAGGGTTCAATAATTACTTCATTATTTAAATCTTGCTCTAATCTATTCCATCCTACATGTTCTAGGAATTTTGCACTAGCACTGGTGTAAACTCTAGATATACCTAGTTCCCAGAATCTATAAGATTTATGATTAGATGTATATCCTACAAAATATAATCTTTTAGCTCTATGTTGTCCTTTTTGTCTAAGTTGTGTAGGGATATGCACCCATGCTGGTGCTCCAAATGTGTGCATGTAACTTAAATCAGGTTTTGTACCATGCCACAGTGTGAATGGTAATTCACCTGTTGTTGAATTAACAACATTATTTAATATATGATTACCACACATTATTGCTTCTCCCCACAAATTGTCAGGTAATCCTGAATCAGACATCATAGTTTGTGCCATTGATTGTAATGTTTGGCCTCTTCTCTCTATAAAGGCATTATGTTGTGGCCTATATGGTGCAGACATTTTATGTTGAATACCTAACATTCTTAGTCTGTTCTGGAATTTATTATTTGTAAATTCCATACCATTATCTGTTATAAGAGTTACTAATTTCTTTTTAGTTTTCCTTTCTGCAAATTTAATCCAATTAAAGAGATTTTGATACGTTTCAGTTTTGCTTTTCATTAAATAGCAAAACCCATATCTAGAATAATGGTCCATTATACTTAGTATGTAACGAGCTCCTCCTACACTTGGTTTTTTAGGACCTATTAAATCTGCAAATACTACCTCTAAAGGTTCTTTGGTAGTAAATCCATTAACTCTATTAGCCGGTGTGACCCTGGCCTTACTTTGATTGCAGATAGAACATTGCAAATACTTATTACAAGGTTTCAAACTTATTCCCTTAGATAATTCTACAGTTTTCTTAAGCATTTTAAAATTTAAATGCCCTAGCCTTCGATGTAACAAGTGAATACATTCATCATGAGGTTTCTTATTTTCATAAACTGTGTTAGCCACCTTTAAACCATCATCATTTAACACATATAATTCACCTCTTAAAGATGCAGTAATTTTCTTATCTTCTTTCTCAATTATGCAGTTATCTCCCCTAAATGTAACTACATATCCTAGTTTAACCAAAATTCTAACTGAAATTAAATTAAACTTAAGTTGTGGTACATATAACATTTTTACATTCTCTTTTATAAAAGAACAATATGCTATACCTTGACCTTTAGCTTTCAGTTTCCAGCCATTGGCTAACGATATCTGCTGTGTACTCTTGGACATTTTAATAAAATTTTTCTTATCATTTGTTATACAATGTGATGCTCCACTGTCAACCACCCATAAATTATTTTTTACAGCTCCGTTAGTATACATGGCTAACTCTAAATTTTTCTTTATCTTTTGATGACTTTTAGTATTCTGGCCAGTGTTCTGGCACTTTGCCTTTTTACAAAATCTTGCCAAATGTCCTCTTCCTCCACAATTAAAGCACTTTTTAATTGCGTATGCAGTAGGAGTTTCATTATCTTCTTTTTGAGGTTGCTGCCTCCTTAACTCGTCTCTTTCAAGCCTTCTTCTGGCCTCTTCAATCAATCTGCCAGTTATATCAGTTAAAGTTAGGCTTTCCTTTGGCAATATTTCAAGTGAAGTTATATAGTTGTCATAGCTCTCATCGAGGGAAGATAGTATTATATAGACTTGGTGTAGTTCAGAGAAAATAAGCTCTTTCTCGTGCAGTTCTTGAAAAATGCTTTGCATAGTTTTCAAATGACTCAGCATATCACCATTCTTATGGAGATGTGTACTGAAAAGTTTCCGTGTTAGATTTATGTGAGCACCAACATTATCTCGAACATAAATCCTCTTCAGCTTCTGCCAACACCCAACAGCTGATTTCTCTCCGTGGATATAAACAAGCTGCATATCAGTTAAGGTTAAAGCAATAATGCAAATTGCTTGTTCATTTTAATGCATAAATTCTTCTATCTTTAATTTGTCTTCCTCATCCTCTGGATCCCATTCTTCTACGTTTGGTGGATTTTCAATTATGTTCCACAAACCTTCTCTTCGTAGAATCATACTACATTTCATAGACCATGATACATAGTTTGTTCCATCCAACTTGGATATAAGGGACAAACTTTGTAGATTGGCTTATATGATAGCCATACTAAGCTTTTATAATAAAAACTAATTACAGCTTCTAGCCAGACATATTTTTTAGAAGTAACAAGGGATAATTATATTAAATGTGAGGGAAATCACAGATGAGGTTTGGGAATGTGATTAAAGACCACAGTCAATTTGCCTCTCCTCCAATCTGGATATTATGAAATATCTAAAAAGATATTTGATGTATTGGTATTAAAAATCCTATTTTTCTAATTATTCCTTGCTCCTTCATTTTAGGACAAAATTAATAAAAGTTAAAGCATACAAACTTACTAACTAAAATAAAATATCAAAATTATCAGTTAAATTAAATAGGTTCTTAAAAACAAATGGCCAAGAAACTTATAAGGTACAAGCTCACTTACAAGGATTATAGCTTGTGTTCATGCAGCAGCCCTAACCAGTTTACCAAACATTTTATCAAAGCATGTTATTAATATCGAACCTCTTTGGTTAGCTTGTATTCAAATGTCACGCATAGTCCAGAAAACTGGGATATTTGAATTAACGAACAATATTTTTTATCCTGCCATTTTGTTTTACTATCATGCAATGCAAAGAGAGATATTAATCTTAGCTCTTTAACAAAGAAGGAAAGGCTGCAACCCTACAACCTTTACTAATTTAACCAGGGTTTAATTGATTACCTTGGTTCTTAATTTGTGGGGCACGAATTAGAAACCCTATTCTAGGTTAACACTGCAACTGTAATCTTTTATGTACTGCAGCAGAGGCACTTGCAAATAATTCATGTTATGATTGCAAATAATTCTTTTCAAACATGCTTTCAAACTTCATTTATTCATTTTGAAAGGACTAATTTGTTTTCTCAATGAACAGACCTGTCTTTTCTCCAATAGTATAATTGTTGTTGCATCATTGTAGATTTACAGCTTCCCATATACTGCTCTAGAAAAAATGAAAGAGGGAGGTACTTTCCTTTTGATATATTTCAAATAATTAGAAATGTAAACAAGAATATTTATGATTCTGATAAATATTCTATTGACTCACAGATGCAAATATCAATATGGATATTCTTTAGAGAAAAATGGCAAATAAAGACTCTAATTTATGATACTCTTTATGTGTATGACTGCATTCCTATTCACGCTAGTAATACTATTACTAAATTTGCAGATGATACAACAGTGGTGGGACTCATCTCCGCAGGGGGGGGGTGAGTCTGCCTACTGAGATGAGGTGGACCGTTTGCTTTCGTGGTGTGGAGACAATAACTTGGTTCTCAACACCAATAAGACCAAGGAGCTTATAGTGGACTACAGAAGGACCAGATCAGACATCCAGCCCTAACTTATCAATGGTGACCGAGTGGAGCAAGCGGCCAGTTTTAAAATTTCTGGGTATTGCCATAAAAGAGGATCTGACTTGGGGTGCTCACATTGCAGCACTGGTTAAAAGGGCTCAGAAGAGATTATCTACCTGAGACTTCTCAGAAAACAACAACCAAATGAAAAACTGCTGGTGACCTACCGCTGCACCATAGAGAGTATCTTAATTTACCACATCTGTCTATGATTTGCCAATTGCACGGTGGCAGATAGGACAGCACTCCAGAGGGTTAACGTCATTGCCCAGAAGATCATTGGTTGCCTTCTTCCATCTTTGGAAGAGCTTTATAGCTCCTTCTGCCTTAAGAAAGTTCAAAACATTCTCAAAGATCCATCTCATTATGGGCACCCTTTTTTTGAATTATTACCATCTGGTACAGGATAATAAAAACAAGGAAAAATAGGCTGAAAAACAGCTTCTATCCCAGGGCAGTCACTCTATTGAATTCTACTGTATAGTGCAATATTAATGCAATATCAGAGGTTTTCAATTCAATGTACAGAATGTTAAGGATGTGTGTTTGTGTTTATTTATCATAATGTATACTGAAGATGGTATTTAATTTTGTTGTAGGAGATGCAATGACAATAAACTCAACTCAATTTAAAATAGGAAGAAAAAAAAATCTAGTTACCTAAATAAACCATTGCTTGTTCTTTACTGTGTTGTAATTTATCCAGTACACTACCAGTCATCAAAGCAACTAATCAAAACTATCTTCAATTTGATTCTGATTCCAATGAGACCCACTACCAATATATAAGCATGCTGTTGAATGCTGCATTTTCTGTGTTTTTATTTTCATTTATTATATTTGTATAGTCACATTTATATTGACTGTTTCCTAATATGATTTGATTGCTTATTGTACCCTATGACTATAATTAAGTGTTGTACCTTATGACTCTTGACTCATGTACCTTTTCTTTTATGTATACTGAGAGTATTTGCACCAAGACAAATTCCTTGTGTGTCCAATCACACTTGGCCAATAAAGTATTCTATTCTATTCTATTCTATTCTGTTCTGTTCTGTTCTGTTCTGTTCTGTTCTCACATAAAAGTGACTCTGGGTGGTGTACAACACTTAATTAAAAAGCACTAAATACATAAAAACAAATAAGTTATAACATAACTATAAAAAGGGCACACAATTACCACAGAAAGGGAGCAATCGCAAAATTTCTCCAGTCCCCTGGGACCCTCAGGCTGTTAAGTCTTAAAATGCAAACAGATTTTTCACTGGACTAGAGCAATATAACTAAGATAACTAAGATTGTTTCAAATATTCATTTGAGAACAAATTTCTATGCGATATTGCCCCCCCAATAACCTCCTGAATTCAGATTATAAAAAAAGATTACCTGCTTAAAAAGTAGATAAAAAGGAGTTTTAATTAAAATGGTTTAGAATTGTGTTTCTTAAAACATTTTTCTCTCAGGACCCTTTCCCACTGTTAAAAATTATGGACACTGAAGATTTGTTTGTTGGGATGTTTATCAACATTTCCTGTATAAAAAAAATAAAATTGGTATGTTCACTACCATTATAAATTCTCACAACTATTTGGTGGGATTTTATTATATTTTTCGATATAGGTTGGCAAATAATTTTGATTTCATATATCTGAAAAGGTTTTGGGGGGTCCCCCAGGTGTTCTTGGACTACACTTTGAGGAACACTGGTGTACCTAAAAATGGATGTAGAATTGTGTTACAAAAGGATTGGAAGTTCTGTTCTGGTACCAAAAACAAATCTGCAGTGATGAGAATTAAACCAGAGATACTGTGTTGTGTGAAAACTTTGAGTCAAGTCAAAATTAGTAAAAACAAAAATAACATAAGCCACAATTCTGCTCAAGAACACTCCAATGTATTGTGGGGGGAGCACACGCATTCACATGCAAGAGAAAGAGAGAGAGAGCCAGAAGCAAAAAAATTCCACAACTTTAATACCTATATAGAAGTAAATATCTACTGGTATTGTTCACAATCCAAATCTAGTAGATTTTCACTACTGTGTGAAGTAGACCTATTTAAGTCATGGTTATTTTAGCAATAACAAACCTAATAGCCATGGCACATTTTATAGAACCAAAATCCATTTTGCAAACCACAGTTTCATTCATATTACACTAAATCAAACTATAAACAACTGCATTTTACTAAACCAAGCAGAACCTAGACTATTTAGTACTCCTTACAAAGATTTACAATGAAAAAGCAGCAATTAGCCAGCCAAGATTTCAGATTAACATAAATATTCAGCAAAGTCTCTGATCAGCTTCTGAAAATCTTAGGGTTTTTTAATAATACCCAATAGTGAGTGTAATACTTAATAGTAAGTAGATGCAGATTAGCAACCACAATGAAATGGGCTTCTTTTCAGTAGAGACCAAATCATGAAAACCCCTCCCTTCTTCCCCTATTCTTTTATTAACTCCTCCTCTCAGCTGGTTCCTCCATTCTTTTCCTATTTGCTTCCAAACAAGTAAAAACCATGAAGGCTGGGCAGGTAGGTAGAAGCTAGTTAGAAGCAATTCTACCTGGCTTTCTACTTTCATATTTTGCTGAAAAGCTGGAATCTCTCATCTGGGTCACTACTTCATGGCTCTTGGGTAAGTTATTTGTTTCTGGGGAAGGGCTGTTGTGTACAAACTGAACTAACCGCAGGCTTTTTCAAGAATTAGAATAACAGTTTTTCTACAGTTTGAATGTTCACCTGGGCAGGAATTAAAAAACAAATTAAATTCCCTAAAAACATTAAAATGAGACAAAGTTGTCACATTTAAGTGCTTTTTAATTTCTGGTACGTTACTCTAATGTAATTTAACTCAACCTCTGAAATGATTGTGGACTAGTAGTTCTTAAAAATTTAAAACTAAAATTTAATTTTAAATTAACTTGTAATTATAAAATATTTAAAAATGGATTAATGAAGCTTGGAAAATAGCATTTGGTGAGAACATGGCGCGCACACACACACACACACACAGAGAGATTAATCCTTGTATTTTCAAATAATTCTTTGTAGTGGCTCTTTACACTGCTTTTATATTTGTACAAATATGAATATAAGAGCATATTTGCCAAGTTGTTCTTTGGCAAGAGCATATTGTAATTGTTTTAGAGCATGTTCTCTGAAGACAAAATTTGCCTTTCAAGTTTCCTATGTGGAAAAAAAAGCAACAATTGTACAATACCAAATATAATGGTATAAAAGCAGGGGTTCCCACAACTGGGGTTGCAAAAACTTGGGTTTAGAAGTTTCAAAAATATACTGTATATGTATAATTATATGCATATAATTATTTTAAGGGGTGTGAGAATATATGTGTTATAGGGGTACGGGGTATAAAAAGGGCTGAGAACCCCTGGTATAAAGGAATGCTTTAAAAAAAAAAACTCTTAAGATACCTATGAGGGTCAAGCCCTATGGCCTGAGGACCCCTAATCTTTAGTCATCTGTCTTTCTATAAAATATTCAGTATGGATTATGGCAGAAAAACCAAGGCAAGTACAGTATAAAAAGTACTTAGTATCAAGAGTCAGTCTTAAACCAAGCAACTTTAAAAGGCAGCCAGCATGCTTTAAGTAAAAATCCCTTTAAATTTAGGGGGCCTGATATCTGGCTACAGCCCTATAGGATTGAACCCACATCATACAATTACGCTGAAACGGGGGAAAAAGTGGCCCCTAGTGAGGGGAAATGTTGCTTAGTCTGATGAAAAAACAATTCTAGGTTTGCAACAAAAATTGCAGGTAATATAACTTTGAAACGAGTAAGGAAGGGCAGGGACGCGGGGGCTGGTCATTCCTAGCGCCCCTCCAAATTCAGTTCCTCCAAAATCGTTTCGGTTTGTTTATTTTTTTCGGCGCATCCCTGAACGTGGCTCCCTTTCCTTCCACGAGAAGCGAGGCGAATTTGCGTTTCCACACGTTAACATATCCGGGCGCACGCATAAGCCAAAACTACTGAGTCTGCTGGCTCATCGCTTCTGATAGACGCCGCTCTATTTTGCAAACCGCTCGTTCGCCGGGTGGCGCCGACCCAGCCAAAGGATGCTCTTTCCCCTAACCTAACTTGGTGTGCGAGCAGGTCCCTCACCCTTTTGGACCCATGAATAGCCGCAGCGCTGAATTTCCCTCAGCGCGGTTAGAACCCCAGCGTTCCTTCGCTCTTCCACTCCCCATCTTTCCCGCCCCACCCCCCGCGGTTAACGGTCCATCCAGTCACGTGGCGAGGCCCCGAATGCCGGAGAAGGCTGCCATGCGGTTGCTGGGGTGGGACAGGGCGGCCGAAGCCGGGTAGTGATTGGAGAGTCGTCGGCTAACCTTCCGCGGAGGCCCCGCCCCTTTCGTAGCTCTGGGGGCGTAGGGTTTATAAGCGAGGACGCGAGCGGACGGGCGGGCTTGAGTTGCTTTGGCTGATGAGGTGAGTTGTTGGTGGGGGTTGGAGGCCGGACGGGTGTTGGAGGACGGTCGGGGCTGTGATGCCGACGTATCGCGGAGCCTTGGGGGCGCCTGTTCCGGGCTGACCGAAGGATGTCGAAGGAAGAAGAGACGAGCCTTGTCACGGTCCCAATTCGACGAAGGGATGCCTCGGGAGCTCCGGTCTGCCAACAACATGGACGGCTTTGAGCGGAGGATGACCCAGCGCTGCCTCGTCACTAGTCCCCGCCAAGCTGTCTTGCGGGCACTGAAGGAGGGTCTCCTCTTTTTCCCCCCGGCTCTGGCAGGGATGGAATTTACCTGGCTTCTCTTGTTGCCCTTACCTGCTTTCCCCTCCCCTCCCCCCCCCCCCCCAATAACAACCATGGGAGATGGGCTGCGAATTGATGTCTCCACCGTTTTTCCTGGGTGGGAATTAGACTGATGCTCCTTTGGAGAGGATACTTCCTAGAAAGTGAACTCGGGAGTCCCTTGTAGGCTTTGGATGAGGTGGTGGAGCTGCCTTCCTCTTAATTACCTTTAGAGTAAGGGACTGCTTGTTTCTCCTCTTTGGAAAGAGATAAAAAAACGCTGATTGATTTACCTTTTACTCCTTCTCTCATCATTCCACTGGATGATGGTATAAACATTTGTAAAATGGGACTTTAGTCTTCAAAAGCACACTTGCACATGTTTACACTGTATATGCCCAGAAGCATGCACACAAGTGCACACATGCATACAAAGGTACTCCCAATATTTGGTTTCTTATGTATCGGAGGGCTTCTGTCCATTTGGAAGTTTGTATTTTTATTTCAAGGGATGCTGGTAGCCTTGTTTTACCATGTGCTAACTGTCAGTATTAATTCTATGCTTCCCTGGTCATCAAACACGACAGGAAGGGCAAAGGTTTTGCTGCTTTCTCTGCCCTCTCTGTCTCCCTGTAGGTTGCTGCTTGATATTTCATTCCAGATCCTGCGTTTTTAGTGCATTGAACAAGAGCCTACTGGATTCTTAAATATCTCTGGAATTTTAAAGAAGAGTTTAGAATTGAATTCTGTATAGATGAAACCATAGTGTGTTTTTGGCTTGGTGTGAATTGTGGATGGTCCTTAGTGGATATGGCTGTTAGCACTATACTAGGACAATAACAGCAAATCAGGAGAAATTGAAGCGTGAAGAATGTTGGTTCTTCTAAAGGACTCTTGATTAAGGAGCTGTGAAGTTTGCAATTCCTTAATACTGAAATGCTGTAGTGAGTATCCTTTGAGAATTTCTAAAGTGATGCCTGCATTTCACATTTAAAGGAGAACATAGTTTGTTCCTTGAAAGTTCTGTGGTTCTGGAAACATCTTTTGCATTGCAGTATATAAGGTATTTTCTGTTGAAGGCACACAGCAGATTGTTACTTGCATATTTATGCCATGCTGCTTGCTTTAAAGATGCTGTGAGGGAGGGAACAGCTAATCAGCCCCAGTTTTTTTGCAGCTCTAGCCGTTCCAATGGTGCAACTTTCACAGTCCCCCCTCCGCCGCCCTTCACCTTCATGCCACTCTGAGGAAGGGGAAGAGAAGAGCATGAAGCCAGATAAGCAGCAGGTGACTCAAGGTCCTCGAGGGGATAACCAGCCTCCCATGAGCCCCCTGCAGGCAGCTTTGAATTCTGCAGCCACAGCTTCTCAGGCATACGAGACTTACATTGATAATGGACTTATCTGCTTGAAACACAAAATTAGGAATATCGAGAAAAAGAAGGTAGGGATATTTTTCTCAACTAATAAAGTGCAAGAAATAATATTGTAAGACCATAATTGCTTTCACTGTACAATCTGCCTTTGCTTATAGATTTGGAAAGCAAGGTGCTCAGGGGAAGTAATTTTATTTACTGCTTATAAAAAAAAATAATTTGCTCTATCCAGAATAAGTGTATGGGTAAGTGTACTTTTCTTTAGATATTTGTGGCTTTTAAGATATTTGCGGCTTTTCTTTAGATATTTGCGGCTTTTAAAAGAAATTTTAAGATGGACTTTACATTTAATTTTAAGATAGCTTTGTGACTACAGAGGAATAGGTTTTAAGTAGATATGAGATACATATTCATCTCTTTACTGTGTCTTTTATTATACAACAGTCCCTTGTAATAAAAAGTTTAAGTTAAGTTACATTGAATTACTGTGTAATTTCTGTGCTGTCAGTGTAATGAAACCTGCCTGGCTGGAAATAACTTCATGCTTCATTAATCCCTTTCTTTCTGTTGAAAGATTGCTTTACAATATAGCCGCAAGAGATTTAAATATGTTAAAAGGCTGTAGTTAGCTGTGAATATATATATTATCTCTAAATCACAATGGTGCTTGTGATATTCTAACATTTCTATTCATCAACAGTCCTAAAACACTGTTTCTGTGTTTAGAGAAATGCTAGGTCATATTAGCTCTGTTTGCAATCTCCTGTATAGAGCTTGGACTGCAGCAATGAATTATAAAGGGTAATTTTTGATTTATTGTTTCACTGATCTCTAATGCAGTGCACTTAAATATCTGGTATATTTTCCAAAAATGTCAGATTGAAAGTTAACCTTACAATAGCATGATATAATATATGGTAGCAATGAATGTTGCAATGAATGGTGTTTGTGTGGTTCAAGCTTGGCCTGTGTCTGAAGAAAAAACTTGTTCATACATGTTTGACTTATGTTTGCAGCTCAAGTTAGAAGACTACAGGGATCGTCTGAAAAGGGGGGAGGTCCTCAATCAAGATCAGTTGGTAAGGTATCTGTTTTTATACCTCATTTTTATTGTTTTATCAACTTTTTTTACAGCTACTCTTGATCAGTTAAATGGCATGTGGTAGGAATGCCACATGTGCATGTATCTAGTTAGCTAGGCTAAATTCCTGCTATATACCGAGTGTATATAGAAAAACTTGGGGTTCTTTTTCTTAAGACTTAGCAGAAAACATAGGCTTTAATAAATAAAATGTGATAAAGTTTAACACTAATGGGAATAGAAGGCTTCTGACATGTTCCTTTCAGTAAAACTCTGCATCATTCAAGTTCCCCACCTATAATCTATAATTTACTTTGGCCTGTTGATTTACTTTAGCCAGTTGATAAAGGGATAAAGTAATGGTACTGGGTTCAAACGATGCTAATCAACAAATTAGCCAATAACATTTTAACTTAGCATGTTTGTGCAAACCATAACTTATACCTCTTAGATATAAGAGCTGTGGACATTGTCAGTAGAATGGACCTGTCTCATCTGCTCTTTACAGCCTTCTCTTATTTCCTGCAGCATTGTCTGAGTACCTTACAATATAGCCAAAAAATGTTTCTGAGTATTTGAAGAGATTTCCAAATATAAAGTACTTGAACAAATTTGGTTAATCTGTATGTGTTAGCAAAATCAATTGCCATGATCTTTCAAATAGTACTATAATGCGGACTTTTATAACCTGGGAGCCTTCCATTGTATTTGGGATCACAGCTCCTAAAATTCCTTATAGAACAGCAAAAAATAATCAAATATGATGACACTGGGAGGATTCCATGGGAGATAGAATTAATGTTTTGGTGAGAGGAAATTCATGCTAAAGATTTTCTGAGTGGCGTTTGAAGTACTTTAAATAATTTTAGAAGGAGTCATGATAGATCATACTTGCTCATGTAATTTGTGCAAATAAAAAACACTGTGATATTTTAAAGTGTATTATCTTAAACATACTATCTAGTTGATACTTTATTAATTGCTTAGATGCTGGGGTGTCTACCTGCATGTGGTCCTAGACAGCTAGTAATGCAACCCCACAAGATATAAAAAAGGGAATGTTATTTATATTAATTATATTATGCATTTTATATGTCACCCAATGGCCAGGACAAGCCAAAATGTTAGACAGCATGCTTTAAGTTTAATTTTTCTTTTACAAGGTTTCTGCTTAAATGTTTGGAACTTGATGCCATGCAGAATCTATTTTGAATTCATAATAGTGATATTGGCAGAAACAAAGTTAGGTATTCAATAATCTAAAGTTTTGTTTCATGTACTGTTGCAAAATAGAGAGTTGTGGCTGATTTAGAACTGAGGTATAAAGATGAATTAGAAAGTTTTGGTTAATACTTCTTGGGTTGGTTGCATATTGCTAAAATTACAAAAGCATATTTTAATAGCAATGATCCAATTTAGACATGCAGTCCAATTTGCATTATTCCAGGTTCCTGTTGTGGAAATTCCTACTATTAAGTTAAATATTTAAATTTTGGGTTGGCATATTTAGCTGGTATGAAATAGCTTTTCAGCTACTATGAGGCAACATACAAATTGGTAAATAAATACACAGAAAAGTTATCATGCAAAAACTAAAGAAACAAATTAGGATTGCTGGTGTAATAATCATGTATTGTTCAAAATAAAAAAATGGAGGAAATCAATTATTGTAATTTAAGGGCTACCTTGGGGATATCTGCCATACTACAAATAGAATTAATTATTTTAAACTGCAATGTAGTCCTTTGAAAAGATACTAGTTAATTTTTAATATTTAGAAATTTTTAATACTTTTTTGTTTTACTGAACAAAATTTTATTATAAAGTTCTTTATAAATTTTGAGGTGGTATATACTCTTAGTGCTGCGTTTACAACAATGTCTATGTTCATGTGAGTATCTTTCAACAATCTTTAAATAGTCACAAATGTCATAATTCTTAAAATGTCACTTAATCCTCCCTAAGACTTAATGGTTGTTGCTTGTTTAAGTTTATTTTTTTTATAAAAGTCAGCCAAAGTCCTCTTTCATGTTAAACATGTTATAACTGGGGTGGGGGTGGAGGGTGTTTTAATACTTTAACATGATGTGGAAACTTTATTGATAAAAAATATTCATGTTTTAAAATATAAATCTTGCCCAAATCAAAATATGAAGAGTATTTATTCTGATCAATATGAAAAATAGATATGAAAAATAGAATGCTTGTTTAAAATTAGTCAGAATGCTGTATAAGCAAATAAATCCTGACCAAATAAAATTGGCTGATTTTTTTTACTTGTGTTTCATTTTGAGTGTAAGCCAGGGGCAGAAAACATTCTGTTTTAATATGTGCACTTTGCATAGTAAAATCAAATTAGTGTTTTAATCCACCCAAATATGCCATACATTTTATTTGAGGTACTTCAAGATCCATCTCAATAAACCTAGATGCATTTTTAAATGAATAAAAACTGACTAATTGCAGGAAGCTGTTGAAAAATATGAAGAAGTTATACATAACTTGGAGTTTGCTAAAGAACTTCAGAAGACATTTTCTGGACTAAGTCAAGAAGTGAGTACAGCATATAATTGTGTTATTAGGTAATTAAGTTGACTCAGAAAACGTGTGAAGAATTAGATTTTTTCCCCCACTGCTAAAATAATCACAGACTTGAATTATGCCTCTTCCATGGCAGAGAATCTGCTTCTGACCAGTCATGATATGTATATGTAGGATGTTTTATTGTACAGGTAGTCCTTGACTTACAGCAGTTTGTTTAGTGACTGTTGAAAGTTACAACGGCTCTGCAAAACGTGACTTATGACCATATTTCACAGTTGCAACCTTTGCAGCATCCCTATGTTCATGTGATCAAAATTCAGATACTTGGCAACTGGTTCACATTGATGACCATTACTGTGTCTCAAGGTCATGTGATCCCCTTTTGCGACCTTCTGACAAGCAAAGTCAATGGGGAAACCAGATTCATTTAACAACTGTGTTACTAACTTAACAACAGTGATTCACAACTGTGGCAAGAAAGATTGTAAAATGGGGCAAAACTCACTTAACAAATGTCTCACTTAACCACAGAGATGTTGGGCTCAATTGTGGCTGTAAGTCAAGCATTACCTGTATCTACAAACAGTAACTTAGATAAACTTAAAAGCAACATACATAATATGGCCCATATTACTTTGATATAGGATATACTGACAATTAAATTGCTTGCATTTTAGGCATTAGTGTTTGCAAAAGCTTGAAATTTGGGACTTGGGAAATTCCTTATAAATGTGGTTAAAATAATCATTGGCTGAAGGTATTTTCCTGAGCTTCAGTTTGTCCATTGTTTAGACCCTTTTATGAACCCACCACCAATTTCTTCTTCACATTGATACAGCTTCTAAAAGCACAGCGGAAAGCGCAACGAAGAGAAACCTTACTGAAACTTGAAGCAGAGAAGAAAAAGCTCCGCACAATACTGCAGGTCCAGTATGTGCTGCAGAATTTTACTCAAGAGCATGTGCAGAAAGACTTCAGAAGTGGCTTGAATGGTGCAATATACTTGCCTTCTAAAGAATTAGACTACCTCATTAAATTTGCAAAATTGACATGTTCAGGAAGAAATGAAACTGTTAGGTAACTTTCCTTACTTTACCTTTAAATCAAATAAATTTTACAATAGCATATTGAAAATTTGGTTTTAAACCATTGGTGGTTTGTCTTGTTGCTGGATTCAGTTTTGGCAACCCCTTCAGGATGTAGTCCCTGACATAGTTTGTTTCCTTGTCAAAGAGAAATGAAATACTTCTTTTGTGCATTTTTTGACTCACTTCTCCTGTTTGGTATAATTGCATCAAGCAAGAAAAGTTGTTATTTGCTCTTAGTTTGCCATGTTTGGAGTATAACTGGCATCACCTTGAGCAACAGGTAGATTTTAGTGGGCAGTGGGTTTTGATTAAATTAACTTTCAAATCTGTATGAGGACAACCTGCATAATTCTGGCATAATACATACCTTAAGACTACACAGGCTGCCCATATGTACTCAGTTGCCTTGACAAGGAAATGTCATACAGTATCAAATGAAACAAATTTATTTTAGTAATATGTACTCTTATGACTAGTTTGATTTATCAATATACTGTTTTGTTACTCTTAGATGTAATTTTAATCTATTCAGTCTAGAACTATGTAATACAGCATTTTTCAATCACATTCATATTCACATTCAGATTGATGTACCTAGTTTTACAGAAATACGAGCATGACTTTCCTATTAAAATGTATTTTGAAGATATTCCTTAAAGTGTAGCATTTCAGCCTCAGTTAAATTCTCTTGGACTGGAATATATAAATGGATGTTAACATGCTGCTGTCAAATACAAAACCAGAATTTCTGGCAAAAATGTATTATTTCCAAATACATAAAAAGTGTACCTTGTTTTAGTATCCATTCCTATTTACAGGAAATTAGATTGGCATATATAGCTGGTATGAAGTATATGGAACATTTTTCTGTTGCCTTAGTTTGAACTTTGCTAAGAAAAGGTCTGTTACCAGCTAACTTAGCAATAAATAGCAAGCCAACCTATTGATTAAAACTTTATTACAAACTATTTTTTTGAAAACTTTGTTTTTTTCTTTTCATTTTAAGTGTTGAAGACCAAATGGAGCAGTCATCACTCTGTTTCTGGGACCTGCTAGAAGGCAGTGAAAAAGTAGTGGTTGGGACAACCTGTGAGTAGAAAGAGGCTCTGTTGTTATTTTATCAAGCTATAATATGGTTTATTTGCTTTTTGCTCAGCATTTGAACATCCACCCATTGGAAACTAGGTCATTATGGCTTGGGCAGGAAAGCAGGATTTGAAATCCTGGGTTAGTATTGTCTATATAAGGTGTGAGAGTTTCCAGTAATGGATGATACCACTATTGAGGAAACCATGATTTAGATAGCTGCAAAATACATGTCATTAACTTGAAATATTTATTTTTTAAGATGGGTGGTTTCTGTTAGCCGGAGTTTTTTTTTTAAAAAAAACAACAACAAATTTTTTTATTAATTTTACAAAAACAATACACAAATAATCCAGGCATAACAACTTGAAAATTCTTTTCTAAAAATAAAAAATAAAAAAAATAATTAAAGAAGAAAGCCAATAGAACATACAAAATAATTGCAAATTGTAATATCAATATTTACATTATCTATTTAACTCCATATCCCGACTTTTCCTTTTCATTCTAGTTATCCAAATTATATTTCTTGCTTATTAAAATTTTACTGACTTTCATAAACATACAAAACACAAAACATAGAAAAGAAAAAAAAACCTAAAACATCTTTTCTGAAGGCTGCTTGATCCCGGGTTGAAACTCTTCACACAGACACAAATTCAAACATCATATTCACTTTATATATCCTTCCATATCTTATTATCATTTTCAATATCATTCTTTGTCTGTTCTATTTCCAACTATCCATTCATCTTTTTTCTTTTAATATACTTCTCCTATACACTGATTGGAGTGACGCCTTTAACTCATTGTCCTAACTTAAAATTATTTCATATAACACTTAATTTATCTTGGGATTCTGTTTAGTACATTCTAAAATTACACAATAAATTTTATAAAGAAGGTAAAAACCCAGCAATAATTAAATAAAATCCTATATAAGCACTATCCATATCATTAAAAAAAACCCAACTAATCGTATATATTAATACTCATTTATATCTTAAGCATTTTACTCTAGACACACATATAAAGACACAATCTTATGTACCTTCCAGAATCCCCCCCCTTTTTTTTCAGTTAGATTCACCCATTGTCTCCAAATAAGCTTTTTTTCTTTAAATCTTGCTTTCCACCATTAAGGCTTCTCCCCCCCCCCCCTTCTCTCTTGCTTATTCTTCTCCTTGCCCTTTTTACCCCTTTGTCTCTCCTCCTCCCTTTTCTTACTCCCTTTCCATTGTTTTCTAACCTTGCATCCACCTTTCATCTCATTTTTCTCTTTTTTGGTTGTTTTTTCAAACCTTAAAATCCCCTTTTTCTTATCCTCTTTCTCCTCCTCCCCAGAAAAAACCCATCGTTCATCAAAGATGGCTTCTTCTTCCTCTTCTTCTTTATCCCAATCGTTCTGCTGCGTAGTCAACTTTTCATAAGTGCATAACGCCATTTCTAAAAATTGAAATAAAGTGCCCAAAGTATCTTTTCCATCTTGTTCTTCCTTTTTATATTATTTATATTCAGTTTTTAATTCATCCACAAGCGATGCCATCATAAAAAGAGAAACTTTTCCCAAAACAACCACCCAAGTATTTTTAATCAAGAATAATTCAAAAAAGATTCCAAAAGTTAATACTTTTTTTTCCTTCTACTACTTCTCTTTCTGGGGTTACTGTTTAATCAAAGAGGTCCAATTACCATATATCTTTCTTTAGAATTCTTGGCAATCTCCTCCTTTTTCAACTTCTGCTCCATTTTTTTTCCTCTCCCTTCCCACTTACAACAACAATTTTTAAATGATCAGAAATCCATACCTCCAATAAGGGTTTTCTGATTTCTTAAATTATTAAGTCCAATGTCTAAAGAGTCTTTTGTCCCTTGGCTTTAACTTTCAAAATAATTCACCTTCAATGCCCAAATAAATTTCAAATCTTCATCTGCTGTTTCTATGGGGTGGGAGAGTGTAGAAAAAAAAAAGTTTCCCTTTAACAGCTTTCTCCTCCGCTTTCTGATCTTCTTAGGAATACAATGTATCCTCCAGCAATTCAAACAATTCAGTTCCAGAGAGTTTGAGAGATGTTGATTAACCCGGCTCAGCCAGCACTTTCACTTTTCCTGCTTCCTCCAGCACAATCTTACCCGGTTGCAGGCTTCTTCGTGGCGGCCATTACTGACCGCCACTCCACCACCTCAGGAAAAAGGGGGTTTTCTGGAGGAGGAGGGGGTCTGCGACACCCCCAACCCCCTGTCTGGCTCCCCTCTTTCTTCGGCTGCCTCTACAGGGCAGCCATATCCCCCAGATCCATTTGGATCGGGGGCACCTCGGCGGCAAGCACAGCAGGAATTGCGGACAGTCGCGAATTCCTGCTGCCCCGAAGCCACACTGCTAGCCAGAGTTTTAAAATGCTTTAGGAATATCATTTAATATTGAACACCTTTTCTTTTAGATAAGCATCTGAAGGATTTGTTATCTAAACTGATAGATTCTGGATATTTTGAAAACATTCCTACACCTTGCAACAAACCAGAAAAAGAGGAATTGAAAGAAGAAATGCTTGAAAAACCCAAACATTTGTCAAAACCAGAGTCTGTCAATGAAATAGGTAATGTATACATTTAAATCTTAAATTACATGATTGACCTTGTCTGGACTTTCAGGTTAAAATGGGCTTGTATCAAGGCTGTAAAACAAGACGAGGGAAATTAAAAATGTTCCTGAAGACACCTAGAAATTCCCAAGACATGGTGTGAATGAAATCATCATGAGTCCCATTTGACTCAAAGAAAATGCCACTGAAAAATAAATAACTTATTTCTAGCCTATAACCTTTTGTGAAACTGCACATCAGGGACAACATCTGCATATTTTTCTTAAAAAAACATAGGTTGGAGTCCATCCTTTGCACATAATACATTTGCAATTCAAATTAAAGCTCTAACCATACTGTGTTCATTTAGTTTGAATTGTATTAAATTTCAGGCTAGAATTTGGTTTAATTGCTTTGAAGTTGGTAACATAGTTTCTAAGCTAATTGTTAAAGGTTTCTGATTTGACCATTTGCAGGCAGATAGGCTACACTCCTAGGTAAAAGTGCTAACTCATTTCTTGAAATAACTTATGACTGTCCAAACCAGGCCAGTGTGGTATGTAACTTTTTGGCCTAGATTGGTGCTTAAGTTGTTAGATTAGGTTAATTTTCAAATGTTATTTTCCTTCCCATTATTTTTTGCAAATATTTTCTGGTTTATCAGTACTATTTTTTTCTGTTTTTATTTTGTACAGTAAACTATTCAGTGTCATGTGGCCTTTAATTAATAATAACAATAATACATCCTGCAATATCTTTAATGCCATCAAACATTTTGCCTGCTTATTCGAAGGATACCAGATCCTTGGGAAGGACCTTGGGTGGATAATAATGCCAAATACAGTCTAAACATCTGATCCACTGAATGCCTCATGCTCCCCACAATTGCTTCCCAACCTGCCACACCAGATCACTTACTGTGTGAAGATCTAGCAAGCTGTCTCCTCTCCAGTCTCTCGGCTGTGCACACCCCTCCAAAGCTCTGTTTTGACATGCCTCATCTGGCACTTTGTAACTCAAAACGGAGCTTCAGAGGGGCGCCCCTGGCTCTCTGGAGCTGCTTTTTGGCATGCACAGGCCTCACACTTTTATAAACATAATATAAAGGAAAAACCATATTTTGAAATTAACAGAGGGAGGGTTGCAATAAAGTATGTAAATGTAAAAATTTTTTTTGGAGAGTTCAAGAGCTGTTTCCAATGTACCATACCAAATGTGCTCTCTCTAATAGTTGCTGGATTATGATTATTGAGTTAAAATATTTCATCAAATAAAATTCTAATACTGTTGGAACCTTTGTAGTCTCAGCTTGAATAAGATACAGAAGAGAAAACAATTTGGAATACATCAAGTCTACCGGGAAGTCCATGACACTGATTTTGGGGATTTTTTTTCTGCAAAAATGGACATTTGTACATCCGCTATGCAATTCCATCACATAATGCACAACTAAGTACAAAATCTTTCTTCTTCAAAATTCTGTGAGGCCTTCAGAGCACGAGTGTCCAACCTTGGCAAGACTTGTGGCTGGCTGGGGAATTCTGGTAGTTGAGGTCTACATGTCTGAAAGTTGCCAAGGCTGGCTACTCCTGCTTTACAGCATTTTAACATGACACCTTCAGCCACCTTGAAGTGAAAATACTCATGTGTCCACTTTACAGAGAACCTTTATTCCTGTCTTTCAGGATTTGTTGAAATTGTGGATCATGTATTGCTTTACAGTAGTGCTGGTTTTATGACGGAATGTATTACCTGCATTTGATTCCACTTCTAAGTACATATTGCAGCACATAAGAATTTCATTTTTTTGTTGCAGATATTACAAAAGTATAAAGCTTTATTTTTTAAAGTTGCCAAATTTCGTTTCAGAGCTTTTATCATTAACAAACAGTGAAACAAAACAGCTATTATTAAACTGATTAAAACAAAAGATAATTTGGCATCTCTTAGTTTTTAATGTCATTTTATATAATTTATAAAATTGAATATGTTCTTGCTACATTTTTATACAATAATTTTATAATATATGATTAATCATAAGTACTTGTTAAGCACTAATACTTGTATTTTATTATTCTATTTATTTTTCTTTCTAATTGGATTTTAATACATCATATTTTACATTAATGTAAATTCTATTACATAATTATACTTGTTTTTCAATACCCATAATAAATGGAGATTTTTTTGAGTTAAAAAAACTTGGTTTCCCATGTGTCCAAAATAGAAGATAACTAAGCAAACCATTACTGAATTGTTTAAATAAAAAACACTTGTTAAGATTACTGTCTCCACTTAACTTGGGTTAGCACATTTTTCAATATTGACAGGTTTTGACAGTAATTTAAGTCACTGTTAATCTGAAAAAAATCTACTCTCCCCTATCCACATAATAACATTTTCATTCAATAAAGATAAATTCAAACTTCATTTAAATTGTTTTTAAATTATTGTAAGATAGGGATATAAGCTTCACAGATGTGTGGTCTGTTATTATAGCATCTGTGCCAAATGCTTTAATTTTAAATTGAAAGAAAATGAAACCCAGTGTTGCATTATGGTTTCGGGTGTTGAGATTAGGCTTCAGAAAGTACCCTTTTAAATGTTTTAAGCCACAAAAGTGTCCAGAACAACATGAGGCCAGTCGCTGGCCTGATTGATCTCACAAGTTATACATTGGGATGAAATTTAAGGAGGAAAAGTTGTGCAAATTGCTTTCAATTCCTAAGAATAAAATATGGTCAGAATTTAACAATGATTGCATTGTTTGCCTGTGATTAAGACGTTCAGATTAGACAGAGAAGAATTTTTGAGGAACATAGTCATAAAGCATTGATAGGAATCTGCACAAAAATGATAAGCCTAAGTACAAATCTGCAGAACTTGTTTTGTGATTAGAAATTTATTGTACCATGCATTTTGACCAAGATTGCCCAAACCCATGCATACAATAGTAACAATGTGTGATTTGTACTGAGATAAATATAATACTGCACATTGCTAACTTGGAATAGGAAACAGAATTGTGGTTGATGAAGCCACTCAATCTAAAATCTGAGTCTGGGTTCATATCTTGCCCTAATCTGTAATGTATTGATTTTGGCTTAATACATTGTGTGAAGTGAGCCAAATATGTTATAAATTATGGTTAACAAATTATAATATATTGTGTTAATTAACTTCACTCTCTTAACACAATTGCAGCACTTGCTTCTGCAAGTAATTGAATTAAAGTTGCTTTTTTTTTTGTTTCCAGAATCTCAAAGGCAGCATGTTCAATCTGAAATACAACCTCAAGAAGTAAGTCCACCATATTATCTGATACATAACAAGTAATGTAGTGGGGTTATAAGTAGCTTTTAATATAACTTTCATTATAAACTTTGCAAATACAAAATCTCTTTAAAATCTTGAAGAATTTCAAGTTCCAACAAAATAAAGTGATTTTCATTTGTAATTATTGACTTCAACTTGTGTTTGCTAAACTAACTTCCTTCCTTTCTTCCTTCCTTCCTTGAGCAAGGTCAAAGATGGAAAATTTCTATTATTTGAAAAAGTATCAGGGAATCATTGGTATTTGGTAATTTTGAAGAATCCTAAGTTTTTCTGAGGCACATCACAAGTTTAAAATTAACAATGACACAAACTGGCACCAAAATAGTTTGTAAAATAATACTTAATAAATCCACACCAGCAAAAAAATCCACAAATGAGCCACAAAGCAAAAGTAGACTTGTGCAGAATGTAGATTGAAGGGGCTCGAACTAAAAATAGCTCTAAAAAAAAATCAAGTACCAAATAAAATCAAAGTTCTGACCTGCTCTAAATTGTACTTACTACATCTGGGAGGCTTGGATTCCTCCCAGGTCTTACAATGTGTTTACATTCTTCCTCATAGTTAACTGCTGCTTCTGGGAAGTTTCAAATTTTCTCAAGCAAACTTTTTCCTTGTTCTTTAACTGGGGATGGAAGAGTCATGTCTACTTACTATATTAACTGGCCTTCTTGGGTTTACTTATTAAATACAAAGTATTAGGAAACCAGCCTAGTTTTGTGTGAATTCTGATTTAACAGAGAAACCTGCCTATCCCAGGTCACGTCTAACAATTGGCTTTACAAGGCTTTTGGGATATGCTGAAAAATCTGTTAATAGAGCACTATATTTATTCTAAATTTCTGATCAAATTTTATGTTTAACTTATCCTAATTAAAAAAAACTTGCATAAGTTATTTAAAAAGCTAAAGCATACAATTCAACCTTAGTTTGTTCAAATACAGGATTTGACATGTAATCAGTAAAAGAAAAAAAAACCCTCAAAAGTTGGATAAAGTAGTAAAAGGAATCCACCTCATTAGTTCTGAAATAACAATATTTCAGATCCATTAATATCCATTACATTTGCCATATT
Organism: Hydrophis major; assembly: GCA_033807585.1. Classification (NCBI taxonomy): domain Eukaryota; kingdom Metazoa; phylum Chordata; class Lepidosauria; order Squamata; family Elapidae; genus Hydrophis; species Hydrophis major. The sequence goes on from CM066331.1 coordinate 195,286,467, forward strand.
CAGTGACTGGAAATTGTTTTTAAAAACTGACTATGCAAGTGCCTTATTTTTATTTATCTTCTCAGTTTATAGGCTATTAAGCTTTTATATCTTAGTGATAAGACTACATTAAGTTTATAATTTTTGAGCTGACCAAAATGAAGGTTTGTAAATAAAATGGTTAAGGCATCAGTCTAGAAAGCAGGAGACCATAACGTCATGTCCTACTTTAGCCATGAAAGCCAACTGGGTGACTTTGGGCCAGTCACATTCTCTTAGCCCAACTCATTTTCACACAGTTGGTGTTGTAGAAAAAACAGGAGGAGGAAGCTCTGGGTGTTGAATATGTTCACTGTTTTTGAATTATTTGTAAAAATAATAAAGGCAGGATACAAATTAAGATGTTAAAGAGAAGTATGTTTTATTTTTTTCATGTTTCCTTGAATATTTTAAAAACATTGATCAGTTCCTTTAATTTTATACAGAAGAGGGAATCTAAATGGTCAGAAGTAGGAATTGAAGGCTGAGTTTATTTATGAAGATACTTAAATTTGGCAACAATCTCTTCCAGCTGCAATAATAGTGGAGTGGGAAACCAGCCAATCTGACAGACAAGCTTTTTAGCTGGCCACTTCTCATGAAGCAAAACATCATGATGGAATTAAAAGTCCCATTCACTGATAAACAAAGTTCACAGGGAGGCACTGCTTCAGAGAGCTGGGAATATCTTGAAGTAATGTGTTATTTACCTCTCCTCCTCCCAGTCTCATCTGTCTGTCACCTTTGCCAGTGAAAAACACAAAGAATTAATCCATTTGCAAGATAATGACATTTGAAAAGTGGGGTCTATTTAAAGAAAGCAAAGAATATAAAAGCAAAACTCTCTAATACTATTTCTAAAATAGCATCTAAAATAGCCACCTATCAGATGCATAAGGATAAAGCTCAAGAATGAGATGAATATTTGACTGATGCTATACCAAAAGTATATATACTTATTAATGCCTCTCCACTTGTCCATATACACTACCAAATTCATTTCTTCAACTGCAAGTTGTTATAACAATTTACCATAGTAAGTAGTCCTAATAACATTATATGGGATTGAGCCACTGCAAGATTATGGCAGTTTTAGATACAGATGGCTTGCAAGTAGATGGCTTATTCAGAAGCAAAGTGTTAACCTATAGATTTATTAGATTTTTATCTTCTGCTGAACCCAAAACAACTGGTTCTTAGGTGACTATATATTCTAGAATCAGAGCGGCTTAATTTTGGACTGGAAAAGATACTGTTTCCATAGTTACCAATGTTTTCAGACACCTCCCTTGATAGCTTCCTGCCACCTGCCTTTAATATATTTTTAAATTAAAACATTAAAAGGGAAGCCAGTTTGCTGAAAAGTGTTCGCTTTTAACATCTTTATAGGCATTTTTGGAAAAAGTGTGTAACTGCAGTGTTTTGCTTTGCTTACTGTTCTCACTAAATGCAAAAGGAGAAGGCAATATATTGGAGAGGGGAGATAAATTTGGGTGATTGACAACAGCCTTTTTAGTTTATTTCTGATAAGTGGATATGTTTTGATTGGATATACAGTATCCACTTGGATTAATAAGTGTTCCTGCAATACCTGCCATTTTATACGAGTACCATGAATGTACAGTAAAACCTCTGGTCACAACCATAATTCATTCTATACCTTTGGTTGCAATCTGATTTGGTCATGACCCAAACCTAATTTTGGAAATTTGGCGTTTACAAAAAAAAATGGCGTGGAAGGAGAAATCGGTCGCAGGGAAAAAAAATTGTGAATTTTTTGGTCTTGGTCAGAAGTGTTCATGACCAGAGATTCTACTGTACTCTAAAATTTGGGAATGTCCTCACTGGCCTTAAGACATGTCTCCCACAAACTAGAGATTCTATCGTCTTTACTTGTTGCTTTAGCAATAAGGTATATTTTAATTGATATCTATTGGCTCCTCTGATGAGAACTACTGTGTACATTAATACAGCTTATGCTGAATTTTTTGCTGTTCCACTGAAGTGTTTCTTTTTTGTTTTGGTCTATACTACATAGTTTCTTAATAGGCACTATTTGCCTGAAGCAGACTGTACTGTCAAGTCTGAAGGAACCAAACACTGGGAAATAGAACATGCTGTAAAAAGTGATCCCCCCAAGTCCTGGGAAATGCTGGTTGATGCTGAAGAACAGGAACAGAAAAGGCAAAATCCAGAATCCATGAAATCATTGGAATCTGTTAATCAAGAAGGGAAGAAGAAGCTGGAACTTTCACGACCTTGGGAATTGCCTCTTCAAGAAGATGATCATAAACAGAATGTTCCAAAGCTTTGGGTGGCCCCAGTTAGAGAAGAGCAGGCCTCTTCCAAATCCTGGGTCACAAAAGAGAAAGAAGAGCAGGAACCAAAGCAAGAAGGTCCCAAGCCTTGGATAACTAAAACTAAAGGAGGATTGGAACAAAAACAGGAAAAGCCAAAAATGTGGGTGTCTCAAACTAATATGGAAACTTTGAAAAAAACAGAACCTGTGAAGCCTTGGGATGCATGTGTCCGAGACGAGATGGAACAAAAGAAACAGCAAACTGAAAAGCCATGGGTCAGACATATAGGAGAAGAGGCTGAGCAAAAATCTCAGCCTCCAAAAGTTTGGGAAAAATCTGAGAGATCACAGCAAGTGGTCCAGCAGCCATTACAGAATCCTCCTAAGATCTGGGGAGTTGGGAATCTTGTACCAAAGGATCAGACTGAGCTAAAGAAGCTTGACGGGGAACTAAAAGAAGTGAGTTGGTATAAACAACAGCATTCAAATTAATGTGCTTTGCTTGAAAAGTAATTGCTTCACCTATTATCTATTTCTGTCAATATACTATTGGTAATTCAGTGGTTTTTCTATGTAGATTCTAGGCTGAAGAGAAGAAACCTTGACACCCTATTGAGGCTCACAAAACAGTACAAGCACTTGATATACATCAGTTTTTAGCAGAAGGAAATCTTGGCTTTCAATACTTGTTGCTGAATTGAGATCTAATAGATTTTTTTGGCTTCTATAGGCTGGAAAGACAGGTGGAATAAATGAACACAGCATTGATGCATCAAAGAAAAAAGAGAGCTTTCAGTCAATTGGAGAATCATGTAAATTACCCGGGAATATCCAAAATGTCATGCAGGTGTGCTAGTCAGATTACTATAATATTTTGAAGTATTTAAAATATTTGTATGAGTTGATGCTATATTTCTGCATAAAAAACAGTATTTTGCTTTAGCCTTTTTAAGAAAGTAATCAGTGTCATAGAAGGATAGCCACCTCTACTGTGATACTCCCCCCGTTGGAGCCTTACACTAAACTGGCAGAGCCAGGTCTTTAGGTTCTTCTGGAAGGTCAGGAGGGTCAAGGCCTTTAAATGATTACATATTCCAAGTTCAAATTGTTGACTAGATAAAAATCCATTGTATAAAAATGAATTAACTTTCTACCTTTGAAACAGCTTTATATTAGTTATGCAATACGCATAACTATTCTCAGTCCTTGAGAATTTTGAGATAAGAGCTCAAGTAGATGGAAACTGAAAAACTTAAAAAGCTCATTTTAAAACAGTAAAAAGTGGTTAGCTTCATATATTATGCTGAACCTTAATCTAGTTTGTTTTGCTTTAACTTAGGGTTTTGTGCAAACTCAGTAATATCCTGTATTAGGACTTGATTTGTAGAGTAAGAGCAGCAAAATGGCTCTGCTTTTCTGCTCTCATTGCATCTATGGTAGCTGCTCAGTGGCCCTCTTTTGAGCGGCCAGCTTCCTCCTAGGTAAGGAAGGGCCTAAGGACTGAGTCACTGTGAGGGCTGTTTTAGGCCTCTAACAGATAAAATGGCTCAGATTTGCTTGTTCGTATTTTTAGGAAGGAGATATATATTTAGATTGCACTATAAGGGAAATGATTTAAGGAATCTGAAAAGAGCTGAGTGCTCTGTGCAGTTATATGCCCTTCTCCACTGCCTACCTTTTTCTGTCATATTAGGTAACTAAGCCCGTGCACCAAACAGCTGCAGAATTTTGCTCTACTTCTAGCCTGCCAAAGGATCCAGTACTCAGAAGGGAAAAACTGCAAGATTTGATGATTCAAATTCAGGGGACTTACAACTTCATGCAGGTAAGCCTTATTGGTTAATATAAGGGAATTGATGATGAACTGGAAAGGTAATAATATAAAGGAAGAATGACATACATTTTTTTAATATAAAGTATCAAAAAATTTGAGGCCATATCTCTGAATGCATCAAATATACTTATAAGGTAGATTCTGAAATTTTCCATCTCTCAACAGATATTGGCCCAGTAATATCAGTGATCTTGAAAAAATGAATTATTTTTGCATTGTGAATTTTCAGCAGGATTTTATCTGGCCTATTTTAAAATCAAGACCAGAGAGAAATATTTCTCAATATGTTCAAATTTTACTTATAAATTAGGACCCTAAAATTATAACGTTAATAGTCAGCTTTATGGCCATGAAAATAGGATATTCAGTAAAACATTAATTAGACTGAAATATGTAATATTTACCCATTTATTTGATTGTTAAACAAATGCTACACTTTTAGATTATGTTATCTTGCTTTTTGGGTCTTTTAGTTGTGTATATAAATATGTATGTGTGTATATTTATACACATACATTCAAAAGAGTAACATTTTTGTCTTCAAGGAATCACTTCTGGATTTTGATAAACCTTCACAAAGTGCTGGCTGTTCATCGCAAGCTTCTTCTGTTGATTCTTCTGGTAATTCTATTCAATACATTTAAATAAATAAAAATACATACAAGGAAATAAAAGAATAAAATAAAATAAGAAAATTAGCATTCATATTCTAATTTTAACTAGTTGATTATGCTTATGGCAAATTAAGATGACTTATTTGAATGTCTGACATTTTATGAATAAAAAGAGTTTGTATGAAAACTTAATTTTGAATCTTTGCCCAAAATTTCTATTTCAACATTAATTAAAATAAAGAATGTATCAAAGCTGTATTTAAATTATGTTAACATATTGAAGAGATAATGTGATGTGTAAAAAAAATACTGCAGTATTTTTATTTATTTAATGAAACATTTTGAGTTATCTTTAATTTTGATTTCAATTTGAAGATTTTAAAACTGTCTTGTCTAGTCTCAACTAGCTACTCAGATACATATCAATAATGCTAAATATAAATATAGCTGTCAGCCTTTTAAATCTAGAAATGGTAACACTGTGTTACCTAATATAGGACTATCCAATTGATAGTTTTCTTAATTTATTGGAAACAGTTATAACCAGCTTCTTATTTTTTAGCTTCTAACGAACAACTTTCAAGCCAAAATGACTTCCCTGAACAAGTAATGCAGGTAAAATTGAAAGTTGTTAGATATAATATAATTTATTTGATCTAAAATTTATTTCTATTTCTCCATTGTGTGCCAGGGCTAAATTTACTCTTCTGTGTCAGGAAAAAGTAGCAGTCTCTTGAAGGACAATAAGGGGGGAAAATTGGCTTATTTGGATCCTCACTATAGGTAGTCCTCAATTTATAGCAGTTTGTTTAATTGACCATTCGGAGTTACAACAGAACTGAAAAAAGTGACTTATGACCGTTTTTCACACATGGCCATTGTAGCATCCCCATGGCCACTTGATCAAAATTCAGGCACTTGGCAACTGACTCATTTATGACGGTTTCAATGTCCCATGACACCGGTCCCGTGATCATTGTTGCAACCTTCTGACAAGCAAAGCCAATGGGGAAGCCAGATTCACTTAACAACCGTATTACTAACTTAACAATTGAAGTGATTCACTTATAAACTATGGCAACAAAGTTCATAAAATGAGGCAAAAATCACTTAGCAACTGCCTCGCTTAGCAACAGAAATTTTGGGCTCAATTATTTCGTATGTTGAGAACTACCTGTATAATCTGTACTATCAGGGACAGTATGCCTGACTCCCAGTTGTTGGGAGAACTTCAGTGGGAAGATTACATTCCATCATGTTCTACTTGTGGGATTCAGTCTAATGGTGAACAGAACACTAAACTGGACTAAATGTGTCCTGGCTTAACAACTGTCTCATTGAGCAACAGAAATTTTGGAGTCATAAATTCAGGATTACCTGTATTTTCTGAGGTTAGTATTAGGATTTGTCTTCCTGTGAAAAATATGTAATCTTCTAAACTAGTCTGATTCCAAAAGAGACATGAATAAATGGAATGTTGATTCCCCCCCAAAAAAAACCACCTCTGTGTGTCTGTGTGTGTGTGTATAAAAGTCCTTCAAGATATTTACTACACCTGTTCCTATTTAATCCTACTTATAATATGGCATACCAGGGAGATACTAAATTAAGCCTCCAAAATTCAAACCAGAATCATTGGAAAGTTGGGCAATTAGACATTTTTTAATTCTTTCCTTGTTTAATGTAATTATCAGTGATGGAATGTTTTCCATGATTGACCAAAACTTCTTTCCAAAGAAGTTGCTTTCAGTTATCTGCCATTTTATATCTAATTGAGGATAACATTAAGAAAGGAAGAAACAGGATGGCTTGCATAACAATGTTCAACAGGCAGCCAAGTTTATCTTTGTCTAGCCTTCTCACTGTGATAAAATATAAATCTTCACCGAAACCCAGTATCTTCAGTTGTCATTACATTATTATTATGGTTCATTGCATAGTCAGCCGGAATTGGCATTTTTAACGAGCTATCAAGTCCTTCCCAAGGATCTGGGATGGACAAATGTTGATTGTTTTTATTATTATTAAACAAATTTATATAGCCATCAACACATTGGTGATTCTAGGCAACTTACACCATTAATTTTTTAAAAATTCATAAAATACTGTCTAAGTGAACATTTAACGATAAAGCAAATTTGATAATGTATTTCAAATTACACTTTTAAAGATCTCCTTTAATGGTGTTGTGTCAACTTTTATCATCACAGAGTGCTGCTTCTCCCGTGACTTTGAATGGATCAAACACTTCCTTAGTTTCTGATAACACCTTGTCTGGATCAGAAACTGAACTTCATTCACCACAAGTAAGACAGCTTTACTAATTCCCCTCTGTTTTTGATTCTCTTGATCCTAATATATGTATTTCCCACCTTTAATCAGGGATTGTTTTTGCAGAGCTCCATCAACCTGTAATAGCTTTTGAGAAAGAAGTATGTGGCCTTATGCCAATAATGGCTGGGTGATGCGGGGTTGTGGGGGGCAGGTTAATATCCAGTAGTTCAGTAGTATCAATCAGTACACCTTTGCCAGGAAAACAAGAAACAGTCAAGTATGGAAATACCTTGTACCTCTTTTCCAGAACCCCATTTATCTTCTCTTTCTACTGTGCAATATACTTTGAGAAGTACGGTGTCCCCAATACAATATTAGTTATCCTTTCTTTAAATATTGACCTCATTTTGTAGGAAGGATCATTTTTTGCTGCATTTATTTTTTGGTATGAGTTCCGCAAATTTCTTTTTTCCTGAATGTAACCTGATTAGAGTTAAAGGGATTAGAGTTAAAGGGAGCTGTAAAAGAAGTAAATGAATATCCATTTTGTGGTTCTTTTTGTCCTTAAAGGAGAAACCCTCAGAGTATCTATCATCTGTAATAATAAAAATAAAAAACCCAATTCACTAAAACAAAATTGAATTCTGCCTTTTGCCCATTCTTTGCCTTTTTCAATTGTAAAATGTTCTTACTAGAGGTAGAACTAGATAGGATTATTAGTGTATTATTCAATAAATGGTTTTATTAAGAAGTGTAGCTATTTATTAATTTGATCTTATTTCTGAGGGGTCCTGCTCTCCGAATTCAGTGCCACTGATGATCTTACCTAGAAATGGGTAATGAAATATTTGCAAGAAAACAACCAAGCTGAGAGACCACCAAGGACTCCTCCTTTCAACCCTGAGCTACAAATATTCCCCTTTATTTATTAATAGAGGTGAAAAGCTAGTGATTATTATAGCAGAGTACAGTGCAAGAACAGAATCTTTTGGGATTTCTTTCAACTTACCTCAGAGGAACCACAGTTCTTTCTTGGTTATATCTTGAAATGAGCCTTCTCTAGATATTACCTCCATCAATCTTTTAAGAAAGACCCATATTTAGTTTGGCCACTGAGCGCAACTTAACACTTTAAAATGGTTTCTCCAGACTTTGGTTCCAAATTCTCAAGGACTTCAGAATTTCAACTTCCCATACAGGTAGTCCTCAACCTATGGCCACAATTGGGACCAAAATTTCCATTACTAGGCAAGGTGGTTGTTAAGTGAGTTGCATCCAATTTTACTACCTCTTTTGCAACAGTCAAGTGAATCCCACCGTCTTTAAGTGAATTCAGCTTTCCTCCATTGACTGCTTGTCAGAAGCTGGCTGGGAAGATTGCAGGTGATCACATGACCCCAGAGTGCTGCAACCATCATAACATGCTAGTTGCCAAGTGGCCAAATTTTGATCATGTGGCTGGGAGGATGCTGTGGTCGTAAATGTGGAGGACTAGTTGTAAGTCAGTTTTTTCAGTTCTGTGGAAACTTCACTGAAGAAATAGGTGTAAGTTGAGGACTACTTGTGATCTTCGTGTAACATAACTCAAGAAGTTACTGAACAGTTTATGTCATAAAAGACCATAGTTATTCTGCTTAAAAAACAATATATTTAAGAATAGGAATTGAGTAAAAAAAAAAATCTTATTTTTTGCTCTTTTTACTTTTATATATCTTTGTTTCAGAGAATCCTTCCAAATATTTATAATAATGTAGGTTATTAAAGATAAATATAAGTGTTGGCTTGCAGAAACTGCTGATGTTTGATCATTTAGAGTTTAACAACTTCAGTTGTTTGTTGCCACTGTGCTTCTTCTCTTCAAGGTTCCTACTCCACTTTCAAGTGAATCACAGACTCCACTGACACCCTCAAGAACTACTGTGTCCCCAGTACATCAAGGGAACGTTTTTCAATCTCCTCCATCAAGTAGCAGTGCTGTTAATGTAAAAGCACCTCCTTTTCAGGCTATGCAGACTGTAAGTACAATATAGTTAGATGTTAGACAACATGACAAAATATTGGCCAATTTTTTTTTGTTTTGGGTAGCTCTTTTACAAAGAACAGATGGTCTTTATATAAGATAAGACAACAAAACCACATTTTGTTAAATAGACATTTCAGATAATCTTCGCTTAACAACCATTCAAAGTTATGATGGCCACCTTTCAAAAGGTACTTTTGACCTGGTTCCAGAGTTCTGATGACTGTGCATGCACACACACACACACACACACACACACACACACACTGCAGTCATGTGATCATGTTTTGGTTATTTAGCAACTGGCTTGCATTTGTTGCTATTTGCAGCATTTTGCAGTCATATGACTGATTTTTGGCATTTTTTTGCAGTTTCAATTATTACTTCCAATTTCTGGCCAAAACCGCCAATTGATTCATTTAATGACTGCCAGAAAAAATGTAAAATCAGCCACAGTTGTGTGGTAACCTGCTTAATTACTGCCACAATGTACAACCATCATTCTGGGCTCAATTACTATCATAACTGGGCTCAGTTATGGTTAGGAACTACATGTAATCTATTTTTCACAATGTTTCATTTTAGAAATTAGAACAGTAGTAAGTTAGAAATCCCAGCGTATATCTATAGATGAAATTAAACATTGAAAATAAAAAGTGTGCAAACTAGACATGAGACTTCCTGGAAGTTATAGAATATCTTTTTCATTTCTCCATGGCAAATTATTAACATTTCAATTTCCCCTTTGAATTATATCTGTTTGCTTTGGAGCACTAAAAGCTGCTGCTTGGGTTTATATGAGGCCAACATAGTTAATAACCTTATGTCTTTTTTTGTAGGTGTTCAAAGTGAATGCACCTTTGCCACCTCGTAGAGAGCAGGATGCAAAAGAGAATTCTCTGCACCCCACAGGATACAATCAGAATTTTTCAACAGCAAGCACACAGACGCCACCCCCATGTAAATTGCCATCCACTCAAAATGCGGAACAAACTACTTTTTCACAAGAGGCTCTTTCAAATGGTAAGAATTTCAGTGTAAATCAGTAATTGAACTGATAATGCAAGATATGACCATGATTCTAAACTCATTTTGAACATTCCATAATATTTAACACACATTACTTTAAAAATGACAGAAAAACTTAAGTGTTCATATTTGGTTTTTTAGTCCTATTAGAAAACCTTTCATTCATGGAGTCATCTTTTGAGAAGGTATGATGTGGTCTGATGTGACCAGAATGAATGTTGAATTTTAAGTGGACCATACTTTTTTACCCTTATTCTGGAAAGTCCCATGATCATATAAGAAGAGGGGGATGGGGGAGAGAGAGAGAATGAATATATATATATATTGAGATATCTCAAAAAGGAAAATAATCATAAAGGCAAGTGCATTTTTGGCCACTGAAAATTGGAAGCATTTCTATTACAAAACTTTAATTGTTTTCATTTGATTTGACTTCTTGAAGGAGGTTTATTTCTCAGCTGAATCATCCAACCTGGCCAAACTCTTCTGTCCTCCAATCTCCACCTGCATCTAAAAAGCTAGAAAATGTTCAACTTCCTCCTCCTCCTTCCCTGTAATCTCACTTATACTTCCCGTGGGAGTATAATTGGAGACATGTTGGAGCTTTTACTGCATAACAGTTTTCAATAACCTACCATGGAATCTTCTTTTTATCATTTCTACATTTCACACCCACACTCCATCTTCTGATTTTATTTGTGGTAGACCATGCGTTTCAATGAAAGATTTTGATTGTGTCTTCTACAATTATATGGGCAAGGAGAGAGAGTAATAACTTGGTTGCAAAGCTATAAAATTGTCCATTTTCTCCATTCCATTCCAGTCAAGATCAAGGGAAGTACTAATACCACTCTATAAAGCCTTAGTAAGACCACACCTAGAGTACTGCATCCAGTTTTGGTCACCACATTATAAAAAAGATGTTGACACTCTAGACAAAATACAGAGAAGAGCAACTAGGATGATGAGGGGACTGGAAGCTAAAATATACAACAAATGGTTGCAGGAACTGGGCTTGGCTAGTTTAGTAAAGAGAAGGACCAGGGGAGACATGATATAGCAATCTTCCACTATTTGAGGGGCTGCCACAGGGAGAAAGGGGTCAAGCTATTTTCTAAAACGCCTGTAGACCAGACAAGGAATAACGGATGGAAACTGAACAAGGAGAGATTTAACCTGGAAATAAGGAGAAACTTTCTGAAAGTGAGAACAATCAACCAATGGAACAGCTTGTCCTCGGAAGTTGTGGGAGCGCCATCACTTGAGACTTTCAAGAGATTGGACTGCCATTTGTCAGAAATGGTGTAGGGTCTCCTGGTTGTGCGGGGGGTTGGACTAGATGACCTACAAGGTCCCTTCCAATCTGTATCAGTTCAAAACTTATAGTAGAATGTTCTCTTTTGAGAGGTAAATGTTCTGGACAGCTTTTGCATGATTCCAAATTATTTTTAGGTGCAGATGATGTCTTCGTGGGAGCTAGGCAAAGGAAATGCCCACTTCTAAGATGTTGCTTTTGAGTACCTTGGTACTCTTCTCTACTGTTGGGAAAACGGAATGTTGAATTAGTTCCTTTGTCATTAGTAACAAATAGAGAGTGAATCATACCCATTTTGATGAGATGAATGGCAGAAAAACTTAAATTGCCAAGCTTTCTTTCTTAATGTCTTATTTTAATACATTGGTTTCTTTTTGTGACAAGAAGTGTTGGGTACATATCATTGTTTGTCTTAATACTGCTATGCCTCCAGACTGGCTAGTTTATGTTATGTCCCATCTGTTCAATCAAGTTTTAAATTCAACAAATTCATTTATGTTTAAACAGTTATTAACAGTAGGTGATATTCCTGTGTGTTACAAGCAGAGTGCAAATAACCCTGAATAATAAAAGTTGAGGAAAAAGCTCAGGGATCACATCCTTTTCCTTTGCAGTAGCTTACAGGAATATGTAAGATGTGTACTTCTCATCTTAAGCAGGTACTTGCCAGGCTGAGGTAGCTGTTCCTGTCAGCAATGGTACACTCACTTTTTATGCAGCACAGACAGCCACTTTTCCTAGACCATCGCAGCCTTTTATTGGAAGCCGTGGATCTATCAGAGGTTCTTTCAGGGGTGTAAGATCGATGACTAATTCTTATCGCTCTCCTGGTGGATATAAAGGTAGGTTCCAGTTCTATGAAAATGCTGGTGTATCTTTTGATGTAGACCTATTTGTAGTCCGTTCAGAAATGAATCCTGAAAGAATGCTCATTAACTGTAGTTGAGATTCCATGGACTTACACCGTAGAATGTGCAATACAATTCTTATTGGACCAAGAACAATACTACTCCGAATAGCATGTCAAGGGCACATTGCAGAAAGGAGCATGATATACATACTTGAATTAGATTATATATAAATATTGTTTCAGCCTGTCACTTCCTCTTAGGTAAGAAATTGGGTCTGTTCTTTTGAATGACACAAGGGGTAGAGTATTACAGTTCTCTAATAACAGGGGTCTGCAACCTTCTGGCTGAGGAATTCTGGGAGTTGAAATCCACAAGTCTTAAAAGTTGCCAAGGTTGGAGACCCCAGCTCTAATACACCAGTGGAGAAAGGCACATTTTTAGTATTTTAATGGAAATAAGTGTTTTACACCAAACTATGTTTCGTTCCAGCAGGTTTTGAAGCTTACAGAGGATCGCCTTCAATCCCTAATGGAACCTATAGCCAATTACAGCTTCCTGGCAGAGATTACTCTACAGTGCAGTATTCTCAGAGGGTAATGATTTGACAAGCTTTGTTGCAGACCAAAAATGCTTTACTATAATTTGGCATCCTATATTCTGTGCAAAAGTCAAAATCAAGCATTAACTCGACATAAGGGATGATGCTTCATAAAACAGCATGCTGTGACTAATAATTTAGTATGGCTAATATTAAGTGCTACCTAGAGCAAATAAATGGAGTATAAATAAATAATGGTAAAATATATCATAGTTCACACCTGGTTTGTATATCATATCCTATTTATGAATTTTAATTTGAGCTTTATATTTCTGAAATTCGTTCACATTGCCTATTTGACATCATACAGTTTTTCTTATAAATAATATATTTGAAAATAATCTCATCAATTAGGTATGCTGAAAAATCAGAAAAAGAATTGGCTATAGTTGTAAAATTTACAGGCATATGATATATCCTAATTAAACTAGTGCTAATTAAGGATATTGGACTGCAGATACTTGCCTGGTAGCAAAAAACTTGATGCAGGAGATAGCACAGTTCCCTCCCCTTCTACTATCCCACCAATCATGACATGGAAAATTCAAATGACGGTAAGAATGATGTTGTTGCCCTTTACTAAATTTAGGCAAATGTTTATTTTCTAGGAAATGAATTACCAACCAAACTATAAACGAGGAGGTATTAATAGTGGTCGAACTAATTCAAGAGGTAAGTTTACTTTTAACATGATTTAAAATGTAAGACTCTTAAGCCACACTGCAGTGCTCAGGTTGCATTCCACTATGATTAATCATCCCAGCACACTATGGATTACATTTATTGTTGTCTAAACAATCTAGTACAGACTCTATGTTCTTAGGCACTTTTATCTGATATATGCCTGGAAAGGAATCTGAGGCGCTTCTGAAGGACCCATTAAGTGCTGTTAAAAATATACAGTAATTGCATAATTAGGTACTAATTTTGAACAGTTAATGGGAATTTAAAACTTTTGCAAAGGTTCTTTTCATTAGAGTAGGGAGGAAAATGTCCATCCCCACCTTTCCTCAACAGGGATGACTGATGTTCTTAACTTTTTCTGCTCTTCTCTTCCTCTGAACCACTTCTGTCCAGATTGACATCTACATTTTGGTCTATGCCTGGAACAAATTGAGTCATTTTATTCAATGTTTGAATGCAAACATTTAAAAAGTATCCATTTGGATTCAGACAATCTGAAATCAGCTATTCCAGGCACAGAATATTTCGCCCATCTGTATTGGAGACTAAAAAATGGTCATTTTTTTCAGGCTATTGAAAACATTTAATTCCAGTTTAACTATATCAACTTTATATAAAATATAAAATCCTTAAAGCTTCTATGTTTTAGGTTACAGGCAAGAAAACAGACAGGAAGAAAACTGCTCAGCAGGTAGAGCTCGAGGTAGAACACGTGGTAAAAAATACTTCAGAAGAAGGGAATTGAGAAAAACTGAGAAAAATGAGAAAGAAGCAGAGTCTGAAAACAATGTTGTAGTTGCCAAAGTGCACCAATTCAGTTAGTGCTGATAAACATTATAGTTGACAGATTGGTAACTTGGTTTTCTACACTAAATAAAAACACATTTTTAAAGATGCGTATTTTCTTGGAAGTAAGAGCAATGCATCCTTATAAAATATATTTCCTATTGTATAATACAATATTTAAGCAGCTGTGGTTAGTTGAGTGAGTAAGCAGCCACTATACATTCATGATAAAATATAAATACATGTAACATTGCAATTCTATCTATGGGTTTTTAGGCTTTCTGTTATGTATATCAATGGGTTGTAGTAATTTGGAGTAAACAGTTCAGTTTCTGTTTTTATCGTCAGAAGTTGTGAGAATCTTTAATTTGAAGAGCATCATATAACATGAAATAGTTCTGGAAATAAAATTTAATAACTTATAATATCTTAGCTGTCTCCAACCTTGTATCCTCCAAGTATGTTTTGGATGATAACTTTCAGAATTCCCTGAACATTTACAGGGCAATAGTTTGGGGAATATAATATAGTTTTGATAACTATTCAAACAGTTTTAATGGCAAATTTATATTTCTCCATGTAGTATTAAAGATACTGCAGATGTATTTAAGTCTCTGGTGTCTAGGATAGATTTAAATTATTTCAATGCTGAACCCATTGCAGAAGTATGTTCAATGCATATATCACCTCAGCTTTTAGAATGAAGGTTGAAAAACCTGTTTAAACATGCTGGATTGGAGCATGGCTTGTTTTTAATGAAATAATACTATTCTGAGACCCTGGATCTGCAAGGGGCTAATAAGTAAAGTGACAAGAGGCAATCAAAGGTGGCTAATGTTATCATTTAAATGGCAAAGGAAGACTTCCTAAAATCTCAACAAATATTGGAGCAGAGAAGCATGGTTAAAATTGGAAGTCAGGGAAAGTAAAACAACCTAGTAAACTATAGGATATTCTCAAGTCATGGTTATACTTGTTAATTAACTGTTGAAGCCAGAGGTAACACAGTGTTATGTCTCTCAGCCTTAAAAAAAACATACATTGTTCATATGTGAAACCATATGTCTCCTTTTCACAATTTGAAGAACACAAATTTGTAAAAACTAGGGACGAACCAGTAACTGGCACTTGTCTAGATGAGCCTTCTCATACATGATGCCATCCATATTATGACTGTAGTTAGTATGGGGAATTGTAGCTCCAACAGAATTGGAGATGCTCAGCTGGGGAAAGTTAATCTACTCTATAAATCTTGGCAAACTGAACTTTGAAGACTTCTAAAACTAGATTTCTTAATGGTTATGTTAGAACTAACAATTGCTCATGATCTCCAACAGCAGGATGGAACGATTCTTCTCAGGTGAGCAGTCCAGAGCGTGACAGTGAGATGTTTAACACTGGGGAGACTGGGCAGGGTGATTCCCGCAGCATCACTCCTGTTGATATACCTGTGACAAGCCAAGCAGCCACCCTACTACCTGTTCACGTCTACCCCCTCCCACAGCAGATGAGAGTTGCCTTTTCTGCTGCTAGAACTTCTAACTTGGCTCCTGGAACTTTAGATCAACCCATCGTATTTGATCTCTTGTTAAACAATCTTGGCGAAACCTTTGATATACAACTTGGTAGGTTCAATTGTCCTGTTAATGGTACTTATGTATTCATATTCCATATGTTGAAGCTAGCTGTGAATGTACCATTATACGTGAATCTCATGAAAAATGAAGAGGTTTTAGTCTCTGCGTATGCCAATGATGGTGCTCCAGATCATGAGACTGCAAGCAACCATGCAGTCCTCCAGCTCTTTCAAGGAGACCAGATTTGGCTACGCCTTCATAGAGGAGCTATTTACGGAAGTAGTTGGAAATATTCTACCTTCTCAGGATATCTCCTGTATCAAGACTGAACATTAAGCTGCTCCAACTGTTTGGTGAAGGAAGGTGAAAACTGGTGGGCTAGTTTCACATTGCATACTGAACACTTAAACACGCCATTGTAAAGTGGGGAAAATGGTGATCTGTCTTGTAACAAGTTGGAGTTGGATCAGCACTGATGTGGCACTTTATCAGTTGTGATATAGCCTTGATAGTAAAGCTCTGAATGTTATGTTTGCACTTACTCTTGAACTGTAATTTATCAGCTTACTATGCTACTCAAATTTGCCTCAAGTTTAGGCTATTCGCAACGCCTTGTGCCTAAAAATAAAACAAATTAATATGCCTTAGTATCAATGTCTGTGCTACTGTGATAATTTTGGGTCATATTAACTTTCTGGAGGGCTGTGAAGGCTTGGTTTATTCATCTGGGCATTATGCTAGGATAGAAGCGAATAAATACAAGTGTGAATTTAGAGTCGGTGGGGTAGTGCTGTGATTGAATTATATGGTGGTGGTGTGAAATTTAATTGACCAGATTTCATTCTGTTTTTAATTGAACATTATTTTGAGTTGCCAAGGTTTATCACATCAGATAGGTGGCCACATACATTTATAAATAAATAAAATAAGATTTCACTGGAAAAAGAAAACAGATCCACACTCAAGTTAGGAAGTATGTATGTTTCTTGCATGTGAAAAGTTGCAGATTTAATCCCCCAAAATCTAGTAGGAGATAAGCAGATGATGGAGTTAGCTGGAGAATGACTACTAAAAATTAGATGGATCATCCCTCAATCTGTAACGCAACATCATTTTTATTTTTAAATGTTGAAAGCAAGTGGAATATTGAGACTATTTATGTAATTAGGTAGAAAATTTGAGTTCCTATTTATGTAATTAGGTAGAAAATTTGAGTTCTCAACACAGCAGGAACACCTCTTGATTCCCAGGATTGGGAAACTAGCACCCTGTATAGAAAACATCAGCTGCAAGCATCATCCTTTCTAAAACTGCTTCTGGTCTTGTATTTACCTGGCAGTAGTTCAGTGCAGTTTACTGCCTGGGGGAAAAAAGGTAAGTTAAGGTGGTAGCAGTGGGAGAAACCACCATATGGGCACTGTGACTGTCCAAACTAACCATGGTGTGAGACCATAAGATGTTTCTCAAGTTTCAAGTGTCCAAAAAAGTTGAAAATCTTGAGTTTATTATAGTCTTTGTCTGTTCTAGTTTTGATGCCAGTGCTGCAGCAGAAAAAATAACCTACAGGTAACTAAATAAATGGGGAGATGGTAAACCTTTACACAAGCAGGAATGTTACATTTAATTTTATTAAACCATTAGTTGTGTTGGTCACTTTGCTTCAGATTGTACACCTTTGTTATAAAACTCTGTGTTGGAAATGAGTGGCTGTGTCACTCAAGGTGTTTGTTAAGGACTGTTGCCCTTGGACATCTGAAGACTAAAGGCTTCAAGATCTGCATTATAGCCTCACCGTGGAACCACTCTGGAGATATTCACAATTGAGGACTATTTGAAACTACTTGAAGAGCAGATTGGAAGAATACCCGTAAGCAGAGATGGTAAATTCTCCTCTGTGTTCTCCAACTTTTCTCTACAACTTGGGCTCTGTTCTATTTTACATTCCTGGTATTGGTGTATAAGAACAACTACTGATCATCTAGAAAGTGCCTCTCTCTCTCTTTTTTTTAAAGTTCACATTTAATTTGACTCAGCATTTTATAAATTCTAAAAGGCCCTCCTATTTTTCCAAATGACAATTATGTTAGCTAGATTATTTGTAAAGCTTCCATCACAAGCTCTAGCCTTTTCTCTCTCTTCATCAAAGGATTCAGTTGGCCTATGTCCTGAAGGCACCTCCAGATCTTTTTGTGAATGTGTGCGGTATTGAAAAGCTTGCAAACATCTCAATATGGTGAGGTAATAAAACATTTTAAACTTCTTTGTGTGTTACCCTTTTTTTTAAAAAAAATGAACAGGTTAATATTAAAGCTATATTTGAGTAAAAAGAAACATCTGAAATTGCCTATTTACTATGCAGTTTTTTTAAATAGGGGTGTTTTTTTTTTTGTACAGTAACTTCTTGCAAACAGTTTTCTGTTATTAGCAATCCTATTGATGAAATCTTGTGGATTATTTCATTTGCAACTAGCAAATCCACAAAAGTTATTCCTGAATTATAGTTGTATGGAAATGTATCTGGTCCCTTTTGGATGTTCTGAATGTTTGCTTTGCTTTGCAATTGAATGTGATCAGGGCTTCATGTGGATCCATCTGATAAACAGAAAGTGAATTAAGAAATTTAAAAGTTAAGTACTTTTTTTATTTACTGTTTAAAGTCATTCAATCTGTAGCCCGTCACTGAAAATGTAGTTGTCTTCCTTTAACTTGTTGCATCACATTTAGCTGTGATAATGTTTTAAACAAATGGCCTCCTGTAATTGGAGATCAACCTCCAATATTGCTGTGTGGGAATATTGGCCAATTCCTCCATGGTGTACTGTTTTAATTCGGTAGAATTTTAGGATTTTCTAGTGTAGGGGTCTCCAACCTTGGCTCCTGGAAGCCTGGCGGACTTCAACTCCCAGAGTTCCACAGCCAGCTGGCTGTGGAATTCTGGGAGTTGAAGTCCACCAGGCTTCCAGGAGCCAAGGTTGGAGACCCCTGTTCTAGTGGAACTGTTGCAATTCAACGGCATTTAGGCCTGGAACTTTGATTTAGCAATTCAAGAACACTGAGTTTTTTTTTTCTTTATCCATTCTCTTACAGATTTGCTTATATGTTTGGGATCGTTCTGTTGCTGCATGACCCACTTCACCTCAACTTTAGCTGTCAGAAAGGTGGCCTGATACTGTTCTAAGGGATTATTAAAAGTAGAATTCATGCTTTATTCAATATACCAAGTCATCCAGAGCTTAAAGCAGCAAAGTATCTCCAAACTATGACAGTACCCATTTCTGTGTTTGATAATCAATATGAGGTTCTTATTGTGGAATGCAGTGTTTGGCTTCCACCAGTCCTAACTGAATCTGAGTGACTTGAAAAGTTCCACCTTTGGTTTATTTGCCCATAGAACCTTTCTCCAGGAGTCTGGAGATTCATCCAGCTTCTTCAGGGGCGGGATTAGCTGGGTGTGGCCAACTCAACATCATTCACATCGAGGCACGCATCTCACTTGGCCTCGTGACTGGGGATGCTGCAACAGTCATGTGAAAAACAGTCATAGGTCACTTTTTTCAGTGTCATTGTAACTTTGGTCACTCCACACAAGCAAAGTACCAGCAAAGGAGGGGAAAAAAAAACTCCAGAGACGTTCCTGAGACAGGAAGTCTAGTCCTGCCAAGAATGTAATAAGGGTTAACGGAGAGGCAGTTTCTGTAAGCAACACCAGAATGTTTCCTTCCTGCCTTCCTGACAGGATTAGGCCAGTAATTGCTTCTAACAACTGGTTTTCCAAACTGCTTAGCATGTTAACCAGTTCTAGCGAATAGGTGCGTACCAGTAGAATCCAACCCCTGGGCTTTCTCACTACTCTGTTTTATACAGTGCTTTTCTAATGGTACTGTCAAAATTTGCCCAGATCCTTGAATGACATTCTAGGGTTCTTTGTGACTTCCTAGCCAGTTCTATCATATATTCTTAAAATGACGAGCCACTTTTGTTGTTGAAGATTTATAATTTTCTCAATTGATTTTATTTATAAGATTGTCTCTGATGAAGCTTCAGAGGACTAGAATGGTTTTGTAGCCTTTCTGGCAAATGGGTATTGTCGATGTTTTACAGATGCCTTCAGAAATTTCTTCTGAGGTGAGAGAGATGTGCCTTAGAATTTCTGTGGTGTGAACATCAGCGATGTGGAGCCCTGATCATTAGCCATAATTATGCCCTTTAATTAATGTCATGATTTTCTCATACTGTTACACATTAGTTGATTTGTTTATGAAATAAAGAAAACAAGCACGAAACTTTGATGTTCTTTGTTCATTTAGATTATATATCAGTAGAATCTGTAGCTCTGATACAAGCTAAACTGAGTCAAACTTGATCCAAGCTAAAAAGATTGAAAACATCCAAAGGGCCAAATACTTTTTAGCTGAATGTTATGTGCATATGTTGAGCATAAAGAGGCTTCCTGAGATCTCTATAGCAGGGGTGTCAAACTCGATTTCATTGGGGTTGTGTTTGATCTTGGGGCAGGAGTGGGCATGGCCAGCATGATGTCACTCGTGTTGGGAGCCTATGATGGCCCAAGCACTCTGCCAGCGAAAATGGGTTCCCAAGCTCCATTTTCAGCTGCAATGGCCTCCTGCAACTGCCTGTCAGCGAAAATGGAGCTCAGGAGGGCCATACACAGAAATGAAGTGGAATTCCATTAAGCAAACTTATAAAACCTTCTCCATCAAAAAACAAACATCTAATTATCATTCATTAGAATAAAATTGGAATATTCACATCCTTTAAACCAGGCGTCACCAACTTTTTGGACCTCAGGGACCACCAAACTCAATTTTAAACCCCAGGGATCACTAACCTGTTTTGTGGGTGTGGCCTAATTTGTGGGTGTGGTTTGGTGGTCATGTGACTGGCTGAGCATGGCTTGCATGTAAATTATACATATTTATATAAATATTGAATTTTTTTATAAAAAGCAACTTTTATCCAAAATCAGGCAAAACAGGCAGATTGAGTTGCTCACAGAATCATTCAGTGATCTATCTACCTGCCATTAGCTAGCTCAGTCTGTCACATAAAATTTGCTTGCCATGAGTCTGCACTGAATAATGGAAACTTCAGTCCTAAGGGAGGTTTGGCTGTACCTAAAAGCAGAGCCGAAGATCTAATGAATAGCTTGAAAGCAAGAAATCCAGCCATTTCCTGCTTCCTAGCTAATCTAAATCTCCAGGCACAACAGAACAGCTGATGGTCAGAAAAATAGCAATTTAGCAGGCAAGTTTGCCTGGTAAGGAGTAGGCAGGGAGGGTTCCCATAGGCTGTGTGGGCAGCACAGCCTTGTGTTTCTCCACAGCCTGAATTAATTGCATTGGGGGGGGGGGAGTGCTCTGGGAGTAAGATTTCTCTGCAGCCCACCAAAATTTTCTCACAGCCCAGTAGTAGGCTGCAGCCCACCGGTTGGTGACTACTGCTTTAAACAGCCAGTGGGAGAAATTCCCAGGCAGGCTGATTTAGTTATGATAAGAGGGTTCAGTAAGCAGTTTTTCTCCAGAAGCAGTTTTTTCCCCCCACCCCATTTTTCTAATCTGATAAAAAATATACAGGTAGTCCTTGATTTATGACTACAATTGAGCCCCAAATGTCTGTTAAGTTTGCCCCATTTTATGACCTTTCTTGCCACAGTTATCTGAATCATTGCAGCTGGTAGCTGAGTTGTTAAGTGAATCTGGCTTCCCCCACTGATTTTGCTTGGCAAAAGGTGACCTTGGGACAGTGACCGTCGTAAGCATGAGTCAGGTTGCCAGGTATCTGAATTTTGATCACAAGATCATGGGGATACTACAAAGGTAAGTATCCTAAGTCCCTTTTTCAGTGCCTTTGTAACTGAATGGTCAATAAATGAAGTGTTGTAAGTCGAGAATTATAGGAAAAGAGGAGACAAGAGAAAGCCTGAGCCTCCGGTTTCCTTGCAGGGAACTACAATTTCCGCAGCGACCAGTCCCCGCACCGGGCGACCAATTTCTTTCCGTACAGCAACATGGCGCCCGACTTACGGGCGCTGCGAGAACGGCGAACTGGAGGGGGTGGGTGGGCGCGCTGAAGCCGCAAAGTTTCGTCTTCGCGACAGTTCGGCTGTCGTAAACCGGTGAATGGCTCCTGTGTAGCCAAAGTGGGGGAAGGAGGGAGCAGGCGAGCTTGTGCGGCGGCCGCTGTCTTTCCCGTTGAGGCGCTGAGAGATCATGGATCCCAACCGAATTATCCAGGCGCTCAAAGGCACCATCGACCCAAAGCTGCGCCTCGCGGCCGAGAATGAGCTCAATCAGGTAAGTCCGCGATGGGCTTGGGCCTCGGCCGGGGCGGGGGAAGGGGCTCCCTTCGCTCAGGAGGGTCTCTGACGAGGTCCGCCGCCCCTTTTCCGCCCGGCAGCCTCGTCCCCTTCCGACGGAGCGCCTGTCATTGCTGCTTGCAGACGCTTCGGAGAAGAAAGCTCGCCTTATTTCCCGAACTTACCGAACTACAGCCTGTAGGTTAGCCTGGGCGGTTGTGTGAATCCGACTTAATTTAGGGTTCCGTATTTCAGGTGCATCCAGAAGGTACACAATCTCCCTGCCGCTTTCAGGATAGACAACATTGTACAAAAAGACCGGGAAACAACTAAAAGCTGAAGAAACGAAGGCACCAGATGAGAAAAAAGAAGAAACTATGCAGTAGCTAAACCTGATTCACACCCCCCCCCGCCCCCGATTTCTCTCTGCTGCCTACCTCGCCTTTTTAAACTTGTTATCTTTCACATTTTCAGGATTGTATCTGCTCCCATCTACCACAGCTTTCTCCCCCCCCCACTTAATATATTTAATCGGCAATTCAATCAGGATTCATCTTTCTATAACCACCTCATTATATTTCTTCTTCCTGTTCCCACTGCATTTCCGTTATATTCAGGGTTTGTTTCTCTTGACTACCCAACTCTCATTTTTGTAAAAGAAAATGGGTAGAAACAAACTGCTTTGGGGGTTTTTTTAAAAAAAGAAAACATTCCTCACAGCAGATTACATAGGATGGATTGTCTTTCTGCCACCATTTAAGCCTCCTAAAATTTCTCAAGCTATTCCCGCCCTGTTTAAACATTCTGCTGTGGTACACAATTGCATGTATTTACTCTAACTTATTGTTGTTTATGTTGCAGTCATTCATTCTCTCTGTTTTCTCAAACCTGTCAACCAGTAATACATCGGTCCATATTGCAACATGCAATCTGTGATATGTTGTAAGTCATTCGTGTTCTTAGCAAACATCTTGGTATGGTCTGTTTACAAAAGGATACAGGTATCTCTGACATCTTGATCTATCATCATCATTATCATTCTAGCTATTGTCTATCCATGGCGGGACAAAGGCCTCTTCCGGATGTTTCCAACCAATACGGTCTTGAGCTTTCCTTTGTCAGTTGGGCCCATGATATTTGCTGATGTCATCATTCCATCTTGTTTTAGATCTCTTTTGTGGATGCTTTTTATCAACTGGAATCCATTCTATGACTGCCTTAGTCCACTTGCTTCTTGCTATGTGACCAGCCCATTCCCACTTCAATTCTTTTACTCTTTTGAGGACATCGTATATTTCCCTTTGTTCTTTAATCCATGTGCAGGATTTCTACCTTTTCTTGTGGTGCCAAGCATGTATTTTCCTATGGCTCTTTGCACCATTTGTAGGTTTTGTATTAATTGTGAAATTAGTGTCCATGTTTCGCTGCCACATGTTAGAACAGGCAGCACACTATCTTGAGCTATAAAAACATTAAACAACCAAGGCGACATCATCCTTGTCTTTGTTCTCTGCTTAGAGCTGAACCATCCACCAATCATTTCATTTATTATCAGGAATTGCTTTATTTACATCATACATTGCCATTATTACGTTCAACAATCAATCTTCATCTCCATATTCATGCAAAACATTCCATAATTCAGATCTATTTATCTTATCAATAAGTTATTTCCTTTACATTCAAAGATGATCTGGTGATAAGCAAAAACCTGACCTGACATAAAGCCAAACTGTATTTCCCAAATTTTGTTCATTGATATTTCTTGGAGTCTTCAATTAGAACTTTGCAACTATTATTATATTATTATGTTATTTCCAGGTATACTTAACAAACTAATTCTCTGCTACTTTTGCATTTATTCTTATTACCTGTATCTTTATACTCTATAAGAGAACTTTAACATCATCCTTTCTGTTGTCAAATATATAGCTGCCTCACATGCACAGCAAATATCACAAGCTGTTTCATAAGCTGGACATACCCATAGTTTAATATTTCACCTGTTAATTTATCCAGCCTTACAATGATTCAACTTTGTCATAGCATTTATAACTTCCTTCTCATTTTTTTTTTCTGGGACACAAATATTTATGTTTTTTGATTCAGTTGTACTCTTTGACATAGGGGTCCCCAATCCCTGGGCTGCAGACTATCAACGGTCTACAGCCCACTAAGAACTGGTTGTGCAAGTGAGCGAAACCCCATCCATGCATGCGCAAAATCCAGGCAGCATGAGAAACCACACCCCATGGATCATGGCAAAATTGCCCTCCACGGAATTGGTCCCTGGTGCCCAAAAAGTTGACATATTTGTATAATTTCCAGCCAGTTCTGAAGTATAATGTACAACTATCACCCATCTATGGATTCCTCCTTTCATACGTAGTCATAACAATCTGGATAACAGTGAAGATGCAATATAAAAATTAGGTTTTTCATATTAAACCTGAACCTTCATTTTTACCACTTTTCTTATCTAAAATCTTTATAGTTGAACTTTAGGTACTGAAGCTTCTCAGCTTTGTGCATTTAAACATTGATAGTTTTGGTTTTCTTCTGTCTTTCTTTCTGGTTGCACTTTGAAAACAGGGATGCATTTATCCTAAAATCCTGAATATGTCCTGAATATTTAATGCTGTAGAAGCATTAAATTAATATAAAGGTGTAATAGATATCTTCATGGACTGAATGTGTTCTTAATATGTTACAGCTCCAATTATTTAATTTTATCAATTAAATATTGAAATGTGTTGTTTTAAACCCAAGTTTTTTAAAGTTTGGCCTCTTATTAAAATTGCAGTAGCATCTTTTCCATGTTGTGGTATATGTAGTTGCACACAGCCTATTATGTTTATTAAAATTGTAGTAGCATCTTTTCCATGTTGTGGTATATGTAGTTGCACACAGCCTATTATGTGGCATATAATATTTACACTTCTACGCTAACCTTGTCTTAGATCAAAATGTCAGGCCTTGGTTGATCCTTGAATAACTCCAGTGCTGTAGATTAGACTGGAATTTGTTTTAACCCTTAAAAAAGATAGTGGCCAATCACTTTTCTATTGTTGTCATAAAAATTGCAAGGACACTGACATGTTCATGCAGTCAGCAGGAGTCAAGGTTGACCCAAAGAAAACTTTAGTTCGTAGTCTGTATGGGGTGCTGTCCAGGAAAACCTAGTGCTGATGTATTGACACTTCTTTTAGGTTTCCATTATGTATAATTTCATTTTGTAAAGCAACTTGCATAATGGCAGCCTGAAGAATTCATTGAACTGTGCATCTCCAAGAAATGCCAGTCTCATTGTCTTCTGGGAAAAAAAGGGCCTTGGTTAGACAATATGGTATTCTAAACACAATTTGCTAAGCACATTGCTTCAAAAGATAGTTAGATTATAATAAAATAAGGTGAATGAAATAGTAAAATGTTCTCTACCATAAAATTGGTCTTCTGTCCCATAGGAATAAATTAAACCTAAAATTGAAATAGTAGAAAACTTACATTCAATCTCCGTATTGAATTTTAAGCTAAAAAAACTTGGTTGACATAGTTGTTTAAACTGTAGATATAGAAACTTACAGATAGTAAATAATGTACTCTATTAGTGCTATAAATTATATATCAAATTAACATATGAATGCTAACATCCAGATTTTGAATGTGGCACTCTTCCATGTATGAGATTGTAGTGCAGGTGTCAGGATTCTGGCAGTTACTCCAATTAAATCATGACCCTCAAGCCACACTCCCAAAACTTCTTTTGTTTTATTAGAAGTTGTATAAATATACATATTATATACATGTTTTATAGTGGTCAGAGGAATGTTTCCAATAAATTCTTTGTCACACTGTAGTTTTTCTTGCCTGTATTTCAGTACTTGTACTTGATTTATCTGTGCCATCTATTTGTTACATTCTTTCAAAAGTATCATAATGAAATAGAAAATAAAGAAGAAGAAAAAAAACTGGGTGGCCTTTTCGATGAGAGACCTAGTAACATTTGAATTTGCAACTGATTGGAAGGCAGGAGACCCCTAAAACATAGGATATTTTAATATTCCACAGTTCTACATTTTAATAGACTACATTTGTTTTCATTTAGAAAAAGCTAGCTTAGTTCGTATTTGCAAAACACTCACGGACTGATTTTTGTAATGTTAGAAAGTATATTTTGCTGAACAGTGGCAATCCAGAATTTTTGTTTGATGTTTTTGAGCCAAGATCTCCAGGGGCTTAGGATCTGAATATATGGTCAGCACAAAGTTTCATGTTAACCATTACATATGCATAATTACATGCTATCTAAAATAAATCAGTGAAGACACACACACTTTTAAATCCGTAGCAGTTTTAAGTTTATGACTCCCTCTTCCCCTCTCTACGGTTACATGCATTCCAAAAGTGGATTCTTGTGACTATCAGAGCAGAACTTTCAAAGGGGGACTTTGCAAAATGCATTTGGCTCAGTGTAGTTTTTTCTTCTTCTATGGCTTCCCAGATTATCTGCACCTGGTTGTAGAAAGCAGATCTGGCAGGCCAGCCGACAAAGTGAAGCGGCTCTGCATGGAGCTCTGAGACATCTGTGTCCAACTTTGCAGAAGAACTGTTCCCAACCCCATCCTTAAAAATGAGACAAAATTGGATCGGAAATGAGGGAGTCAGTGGGAATTTTAAGGGTGGGAATTGTAATAGTTTGCTTTTCTGGTAGCCTCCCTCTTTTATTCCTTTCTTTATTAATGAACCAGCATACCAGCCATGTGCCTCACCCATTAAACCATTCTGCTGCTGAATTTGGCATTACCTTGCAATGTGTGAAGGCTACATATAGGGTTGGATGAAAACAGACAATATCAAATGAATGTTTTAGGATTAAAAGTGTTGCGGTTATTAACAGATTAGATATTAAATCCCTGACCTGCTTTGAAGACCTCCTCAGCAAAAGATAGTAGAATTGCTTCTTAATCTTAAAACTACACAGCCTTTGTTGAGTCTAACTCAATTATTTTTCAATAGGGGAGTGATGCTTAATTCTCTGTTAATAACTGAAGTATCTAAGAGTCCTTAACTGCTATCTATACTATGCTGATTAACCTTTTATATCCCTTTCAGTCCTACAAGATAATAAACTTTGCTCCTAGTCTGCTACAAATCATTGTTTCTGATCAAGTGGAATTTCCAGTCAGGCAAGCAGGTAGGTGAAGTTCTGCAGCTTGCCTCCTATTTATTATGTTTAGAACTGAATGGTTAGTAAACAGATTGAAAGTATACTTTTAAAAAATGTATCTTATCTATTTCAGTTTATGCTGCCTCACTTCAAATGACTTCAGGCTATTTACAATGTACCAAATAATATTAAAACTATATAAATAAGAAAAGCGGGGGTGAAAAAGAACGAGATGGTGAACCCTGTAGAAACCCCAGAACATTCTACCAACATCTAACACCCAACAGAGGGGATTTAAGCCACCTTAGTCCAGGGTCTGGGAAAGCAACGTTATAGGTTGTTTTATAGGGTATTTATGGCCTTCTGGAAGGCCAACAGTATGGGAGCCATCTTGATCTCAAGGGATACCTCAATCCAGTTTCACAAAGAAAGCCTATTTTAGGGATATGAATTTTCTGAAAATGGAAATGGCCACTCTTGATTATTATTGCTACTGGTAGATCTATACTTTATGTATGAGTTTATCTCTTTCTAAATGGCATCTATGTTTTTAGGGATTTCACTACCAGGATTTAAGTTCTTGGTTTCTTGCATGCCATTGGTCTTGAATTGTTACTCTTCTTACATCCCTAACTCTCACTGGTCCTAACTCTTGTTTAAAGCTAGATTCATCAACAGCTCTTTTTATGCATCTCTCTCACTCCTTCTCCCCTCCTTTTCCTCATTCTTTAAATACAGCTGCTATTTACTTGAAAAACATGGTGACACAATACTGGCCAGACCGAGAGCCCCCACCAGGAGAAGTGATCTTTCCATTCAATATTCACGAAAATGATCGTCAGCAGATTCGGGATAATATTGTAGAAGGAATTATTCGTTCTCCAGACTTAGTGAGGTATGTCGAGGTTCATGCTGGGACAGGCCCCAGAAAGCCCTGGATTTGATATCAAGGAAAGCAGATGTTTCTTCTTAGAATGAATTGAGCAGATTTAAATAACTTGAACAGATGTTTATTCAGCATAGTGTTGCTTTGAAAAAAAAGTATTTTGAAGGTGTATTAGATTATAAAACCATATAATCAGCCAAATAATCACTTCTGAAATCATTCTTATGTGGAAACATATTCCAGAACTTTTTCTAAATGAGATGATTATGTGATGACCTGGGGCGGGGCACAAAAATAACATCACAAAAGTAGATAAATTCCCTTTAATGCCTCCAACTTGGCCCCCAGTGTCCAGTTATCCTCGGCTGGAGATCAAACTCTTCCAAAAACAATCTATGAAGGGAACCCAAAGTAAAGATAATTAGAAGTTTTTTTTAGAAAAACACAAACCACGCTGAAGTAATTAACATGATAGGCCAGGATGATAAATTGCAGACTTCCAAAAGATAATGCAGCACCCACAGGATGCCAAACCCAAAGCCTCGACAAAGATAATGCATGCTTTGCTTCCAGCAACTTTGCCATGTGCAGTTTGCCCTTTTAAAACTCTTCCCAGCTGCAGCCCATGAAGGGGATCAGAGCCCTTTCCTCTCCCGTAAGCCCAGCCGGACTGTGCCCTTCCCCCATTTCTTCCACAGCCACCGGATCCACACACCCACTACCTGTAAGCTGCTCAATCGCCCCCTCAGAATCACTCTAACAAGGGCATGACATAATAACAATTTCTGTAGAAGTCTAAGTAGAGAACTGCTGGAATAGAAAAAAAGGAAGAATATACCGTATATACTCGAGTATAAGCCGAGTTTTTCAGCACATTTTTTGTGCTGAAAAAAAACCCTTCGGCTTATACTCGAGTCAGATTCCCCTCTGAAAAAAAAATGGTGTGGAGCTCCGAAGCTGGGCAGCCGCTTCCTTGCTTCCGTGTTTCCTTTGCAACTTTTGAGCATGGGAGGGGGAGGCTTTTCTGAGCTCTAGGCTGAAAAAGCAACGCGAGCGGAGGTCGCTCCACTCAGTTTCATTTCCTCAGCTCCAGCTGCTTTCAGTCCACTCGGGAGGAGGGGGAGGAGGGGGAGAGAGAGAGAGAGAGATATCATAAGAACGGCTCTTGGTTTTTTCTTGCAAGGGAGAGAGTGACTCCTGCCTACCACCGTCATCATCATCATCTTTTGGGTTAGTGAATCAATCAAACCTTTCATGATAGTGAGATCGTTTCTCAAATTTCCCTTAAATCAGGGAAGAAATCAGAAACAAACCTTTGGGCTGAGAATAAGCCTGTTCCTATGATGCCATTTTTGTTCACTTCAGTGTGAAAAGTGTGAAAAAACACACTTCTTTTTCTTCATCTTCTTGTTCCCTATTTACTGGTCTCTTTCAAAGAGGAAATTGTGAACATCAAACTTATTCTCAACTGTCCTAGTGAAAGTTTTTATTGGCATCTATTTTTATTTTTGAAATTTACCAGTAGCTGCTGCATTTCCCACCCTCGACTTATACTCGAGTCAATAAGTTTTCCCAGTTTTTTGTGGTTAAATTAGGTGCCTCGGCTTATATTCGGGTTGACTTATACTCGAGTATATACAGTAATTATAGTTCTTAAAATATGCCTCATGTCTTTTATGACAGGGCAAAATTGTTTTCCTGATAAAGTTAGGAGAGTAGAAATTTAAAGTACTTTATTGTTCAAAATACTGCAAATAATTCCGCAGGAAATACTTTCAGACTTCAGAATCATATATCCAACCCATATCTTAAAATCAGAGTTGGAAATAACAAAGAGGTCATCTATTCTAACCGCATGCATCCTGCAGGATTCATTACACCATCCCCGATAGATAATTATCCAGCCTATATGTGAAACCTTCAGTTTCAAGCACAGAGTATCCTGCCTTTGGAAAAGTTTATCTCTTTCTGGATTGTTTACGTGAGAATATTGTCTGAAAGCTGGGAAATCTTACTGTCATTATTTCCAGAGCCATTTATAATTGTATATTTTGACTTTTGTGTCTGGTGAATAATAATTTGAATATATTATTTGTTATTTAATAAGTATGGGAGCAGAGAGAAGAAAAGGAGTGATCCTTTCTCAACAGTTACATCCCATGTTGAACTTTTTTTGGGGGGGCTATCCTTTAAAACAGTTCCCCAATTTCCGGGCTGGGGCCCATTTGGAACCAGGCCACAGAAGCGGCAGGTGTGTGAAACTCCATTGGCACAAGTGGTGGGTGTGCAGGAGTGGGATAAGACAGGGTTAACTATCGGTTTGGTGATTTACAAGGTTCAGTGATTTATGATGAGCTTCCCTGCACGCTGCAAGCTGCGCCTGTAAATCGTCATCAGCATGCTGCGTGCAGAGAAGCAGTCTTTGAAATAGCCTTCTTTTCCTGCTTTTTTAACTGCAGCTGTGCCTTGTTCGGCAGCCGAAGTTGAAAAATCAGGAAATAAAGGTTAGGTAAGAGCCCGGGTGGATGAGTGGGCAAAAACATCAGCAGACATAGAACCAGTTCTATGTCTGCTGCTCTTCAGAGCTACTGGCTCTACAGAGGTGGACAGGACCGATAGAAACCCACCCCCGTGGGTGTGTATGCCCGCTGCTCACACAAATGGAGCTGTGTCATGCTTGTCCGCCGTTCACTCAGAACCATTCCCCCCCCTCCCCCCCCCCAGTCCACAAGGCTGAAAAGGTTGGGGACCACCACTTTGAAAGCATTTTGATATTTATTTTTTTCAGAAGAATTTGATGATAGCTGTTATTATACAAAAAAAATGCATGCATTGTTTCCGGTACACTGTAATTCAGGAGTTGATGAAGTAGGTTCTTTATCTGTCCCTTTTTCTGTTTTTTCCTTTACTCCATCCTTTCTCAGTCTTTTTTTTTTTTTTCCCCAGAGCCCAGTTGACAATGTGCCTTCGTGCTATTATTAAGCATGACTTCCCAGGTCACTGGACAGCAGTGGTGGACAAGATTGGGTTTTACCTACAGTCGTCCAATAGCGGAAGCTGGCTTGGAAGCCTCCTGTGCCTGTACCAATTGGTCAAAACCTATGAGTAAGTGGATCTTCCCCAAGGACCAGCTGCCTTTCCTAGCAGTCTAGAAATAACCTCTTAGTTCATGAGTGCATCTTCCTGGTTTCTTGCAACACTAGCTTTCTAATTCTGTAAAGATATACAGGTGGAGACTGGAGGGTGTTGTTCATATAGAGCAGCGGTCGCCAACCGGTGGGCTCTGGCCCACTGGTGGGGCGTGAGAAAATTTTGGTGGGCCGCAGAGAAATCTCACCCCCAGAGCACCACCACAAAGCAATTAATCCAGACTGCACAGAAACACAAGGCTGCACCACCCACATGGCCTGCATGAACCCTCCCTGCCCACTCACTCCTTACCCGGTAAATTTGCCTGCTAAATTTCTATTTTTCCTTTTTCCGACCATCATCTGTTCTGCTATGATGGGAGATTTAGATTAGCTCGGAAGCAGGAAATGGTTGGATTTCTTGCTTTCTAGCTAGTCTTTAGATCTTTGGCTCGGCACAGCCGAACCTCCCTTAGGACTGAAGGTTTGCTTGCAAGCAAATTCAATGCAGACTCACAGCAAGCATGTTTGAGAGACTGAGCTAGCTGATGGCAGATAGATAGATCACTGAATGATTCTGTGAGCAACTCAATCTGCCTGCTTTGTCTGATTTTGAGTAAAAGTTGCTCTTTTTTTAAATAAAAAAATTCAATATTTACATTCATGGTGTGTTGTGAGTTAATTTTGTGAGTTTGCTTACAAGCAAATTTTATGTGACAGACTGAGCTAGCCAATGGCAGATAGATCTCTGAATGAATCTGTCATTCTGTGACCAACTCAATGTGCCTGCCTGCTTTGCCTGATTTTGGGTAAAAGTTGCTCTTTTTTTTATAAAAAAAACAATATTTATATAAATTTTTACATATAAGCCATGCCCAGCCAGTCACATGACCACCAAGCCACACCCACAAATTAGGCCATGCCCACAGAACCAGTTAGTGGTCCCTGGGATCTAAAATTATGAGTTTGGTGGTCCCTGAGGTCCAAAAGGTTGGCGACCCCCAATATAGAGGAAAGCATTTGAGTTGGGGAAAGTTCCTCAGAGAAAGTAAAATAAGGTGTAAAGTAAAATGAGAATCTAATTCTTGGAAACACAAACTTTCCCCTTTCTACCTACAATGGATTTTCTTCAGGTAAATCTGGGAAAGTTTGATCATCCAAACAATGAGAAATCAAGTGAAATGGGTGACTCAGTTGTAAAAGTTTCATAAAATGGCATGCAATCTCATACCATTTTATTGACTAGGAGGCTATGTTCCAAAACGCTACTAATCTGGGATGCTAAAAAAATGGTTAAAATTAACTCTAGTGTGCTGCACTAGGAAAATTAAAATAGCTTCTCCTTTCTGCTTTATTTGGATTTCTTGTGTTGTCCTGCGGAGATGAGAGAAGGATTACAACAGGTACCAGTTTCATTTTTTTTAAATAATCAAAATGAAGCAAAATGCAACAAGAGTAAGCTTTACTCCTGAAATGTGTTTGGCTCTGATTCTTTTGATAGATATAAGAAAGCTGAGGAACGAGATCCTCTCATTGCTGCAATGCAAATATTCTTGCCTCGAATTCAGCAACAGATGATCCAGCTTCTTCCTGACAACTCCCATTATTCTGTGCTCCTTCAGAAACAGATCTTAAAAATTTTCTATGCACTTGTTCAGGTATGATCCTTTTTACTGAAAACAGTAACGGTATGAAGAATTCCAGAAAAACCCCAACAGCCCCTTTTTAGAATTGTGACCTACAAATGCATATTTTGAAGTATGCATTTATTGATCTCAGAGCAGCTACTTTCAGACCTGCATGTTTAATTTTTAGGTGTACAGCATTTGATTAAAAAAATGTGGTAATGAGACTGTATCTTATTTATTTACTTGTTAGATTTTTATCGTGCCTTAAATAACTCAGGGCAGTGAACATACCTAGTACACCTTCCGCCTCTTTTACCTTACAACAACAACCCTGTGAGGTGGATTGGTCTGAGAGAGAGTGACTGGCTCAAAACCACCCAGCTGGCTTTCATGGCTAAGGCAGGACTAAAACTTAGTCTCCCGATTCCCAGACCAGCACCTTCACCATTACACTGAATTGGCTCTCTTACAAACATTTCTTTACTTTTTACATTGAATTTTGTCCTCAAAGCAGTTTTTTTCCATCAGAAGGAAAGGGGGGCTCTCTTGAGTGATATTTGCTAGTAGATTCTAAGGAAAAGATTTTTCTTGCTATAACCTGCAGAACTTCCTTCGTGTTTGGAGATTAATGCTTTTTTAGTCCTGATCTGTGCACCCAAGAAAATACGTAAGAACTATACAAGTATGCATTTAGGGTTTGCTTTGGAACAGAATGGGAAGAATGGGAATAGGTTACAGAGATGCCATATTGCTGTTTTTAATAAAGGAGAAATTTTGTGCAAATCAGAGGCAGCAGATTGCATACAATTGTTGTAGAAAGTTTTCATGGGCTTCCTGGAGATAGGCTTGTTTTGTTATTAATACTTGTTCAATGTATACATGCTCCCATGTCATACACATGACTTGGAGCAGCTAACAGTAATAATAATAAAATAGTAAGCAAAGCTACAGGTGGTCCTTGGCTTATGGCCCAACATTTCTGTTGCTGAGCGGCCCATTTGTTAAGTTAGTTTCGCCCCATTTTATGAACATTATTGCACATTTGTTAGTTTAGTAACATGGGTGTTAAATGAATCTGGCTTCCCCACTGATTTTGCTTGTTGGAAGGTCACAAATAGAATTCTTTATTGGCCAAGTGTGATTGGACACACAAGGAATTTGTCTTGGTGCAAATGCTTTCAGTGTACATAAAAGAAAAGATACATTTGTCATGAGTCAAGAATCATCAGGCACAACACTTAATAATAGTCATAGGGTACAATAAGCAATCAAATCATACTAGAAAACAGTCAACATAAATCATAAGGATATAAGCGAAAAAGTTACAGTCATACAGTCACAAGTGGGAGGGGATGGGCGATAAGGAGTGATGAGAAGATTAATAGTAATGGTAATGCAGACTTTGTAAATAGTTGGACAGTGTTGAGAGTGATGGCGTTTGGGAAAAAACTATCCTTGTGTCTAGTTGTTCTGGTGTGCAGTGCTCTATAGCATCGTTTTGAGGGTAGGAGTCGAAATAGTTTATGTCCTGGATGCGAGGGGTCTATAAATATTTTCACAGCCCTCTTTTTGACTTGTGCAGTATACAGATCCTCGATGGAAGGCAGGTTGGTACTAATTGTTTTTTCTGAAGTCCTAATTATCCTCTGAAATCTGTGTTTGTCTTGTAGGGTTGCAGAGCCAAACCAGACAGTTATAGAGGTGCAGATGATAGACTCAATAATTCCTCTGTAGAACTGTATCAGCAGCTCCTTGGGCAGTTTGAGCTTTCTGAGTTGTTGCAGAAAAAACATTCTTTGTTGTGCTTTTTTGATGACTTTTTTGAAAAGGGGATGACATGACCCCACCACCCTGCAACTATCATAAGAATAAATCAATTGGCAAGCATCTGAACTTTGATCACATGACCATGGAGTGCTTCAATGATTATGAGTCTGAAAAACCTTTTTTCAGTGCTGTTCAACGCATATGGTCACTAAACAAACTGATGTAAATTGATGGCTATTGTATCAAAAAATGATTCCAATATTCTATGTGATTCTGGCTGACAGTGCTGTTAAGCCTGGGTTCCCCAACCAGGGTTAAGGAGACAAGCAAAAACAGAATGTGCAGCGTGAGTCAGATAGGCATACAGATAAATGTGTGAGATAAGTTTGTATGTTAGTTAACATACAGTAAAAATAACAGATACGCTTGTATGATCAAAAATATAGTTTATTCCATTTAGAGTTTTATAGCATAGTCAAAATAACAGTCCATTAGTCATGTATCGTTTTAGTCAGTCCATTCAAGGATATTCAATTTGCAAAGTCCGTGTAGAATATCCAATGTCAGTTCACTTATAATAAATCAGTTCTCTCACAGTTGATAAATCAACAGTCCTTTCTCTCTCCCATTCCAGTAGGGGAAAAACACAGTCTTCAGTCTATCCAGTAATTAGGGATCATCAAGCCAGAGAGAGCAAGCTGCCGTGCCTTGCTTCTTTTATGGTGCTTTTACAACCACTCCCTTAATTACATTCTTACAGTTAAAGTTACAGACACTTTAACTAACAAACCATGATAACATATTTATTATTTTACCTAAACCAGTTAGGGTAAACAATGTTATCCCTAACATTCTCCCCTTTTAGGTAATAATAATACTATAACTATTTACATCTTTAAATCATATTTGTTACAACTCTCTTTAAACTTAATTACTCCTTGAGCTTTTGTAAATTGGTCTGCAATGTTTTCTTCCGTCATGCAGTATTCCAATTTAATTAGCCCATTTTTTACAGATTCTCTGACATTTAAGTATCTTAAATCAGTATGCTTTGATCTAGTTTTTACAGCAATATTAGTAGCTAACTTTATGGCTGCCTGGTTGTCCTCGTACACAATAATGGAATCTTTAACAGTTATACCCATGTCTAATAATAACTGTTTGTACAAAATTAAGTCAGTGCATAGTAATGACAGACATGAAAATTCCGCTTCCATCGTGGACAAGCTGATATGCTGTTGTCTGATTGACCTCCACCCTATTAGTGTCTTACCAAATAATATAGCCATCCCAGATGTTGATTTTCTAGTGTTTATGTCAGTTGCAAAACTTGCATCTGCATAGGCACTAAGACTCAAATCACCCTTTGGTTCTATATAAAATGCATGGTTCATTGTTCCTTTAAGATATCTTAAAATTCTTTTTAATGATTGCCAATGACATTGATGTGGATCTGAATTAAAACATGCCAGCTGATTTACACTATAAGCTATATCTGGCCAAGACCAATTGCTTATATATGATAAGCTACCAGTCAAAGATTGATATATAGACTTATCAAATTTGGGACTTTGATCATCAGTTTGGCAAACTTCCTGACTCATTGGAGTCTTTGCCGGTTTACAAAGTTCCATTTTATACGTTTTAATTAATTGGCAAATTTTATCTTCTTGAGATATCTTAAATCCATTTTTTGTTTTGTTAATTGTCAATCCTAGATACTTTTTAATTTCACCTAAATGCTTTAATTTTATCTTTTTAGCTAATAATGATATAATCTCATTAGCTTCATTATTAGTCTTAGTTATCAAAGCAATATCATCTGTAAATAATAACAATAATGACACCGTTCCATTATTTTCCCTTTTAAACACACATGGATCTGCTAAACCAGATTTAAATTCTATATTGTTTAATTCTTTCACAATATATTGGTTCCACTCAAAGCCAGATTGTTTCAACTCGTAAAGACTCTTTTTGAGTTTCCAACAATCATTACTATTTACTTTATTGTCTTTTATTATAACTGGCTTTTTCAAATATATAGTGTGCTGCAATGGTGCATGGAAATAAGCAGTTTCTACATCTAAATGGTTAATGACATGGTTTTTCTTAGCTGCCCACACGAAAGCTGCTCTCAAAGATGTTGCTTTAAGACTTGGTGCGAAAATTTCATCGTAATCAGATGCAGTTTGATTAAATCCTTGAGCTACCAACCTAGCTTTATGGGAAACAGTCCCATCATTTCCAGTTTTTACTTTAAATATCCATTTGCACCCAATGGATTTTTCTCCTGGAGGTAATTTAGCATCTTCATATACTTTCATTACCTTTAATGAATTTAGTTCTTTTTCCATTGCCTTTTGCCAATTCTCCTGATCCTTAGCAGGATACATCCTAGGTTCATCTGCACTAGTTGGAACTTTAGTTACTTGGCAAACTATACTTGCTTGATACCTATCAGGTGGTCTAGTTACACCTGTAGTACGTCTAGGTATTACAGGACTTACAGGTGGACTTTCATTTATTAACTGTTCTTGATTATCTAACTCTTCCTGATCAACTGTTTCCTCTTGTTCTGGTCCTATTTGCTCTTCGTGGACTTCTTCTTTTATTGGACTCTTCTTATAACTAGTCTGATCTTTTTGCCTTTTGTAGGGTTCAATAATTACTTTGTTATTTAAATCTTGCTCTAATCTATTCCATCCTACATGTTCTAGGAATTTAGCACTAGCACTGGTGTAAACTCTAGATGTACCTGGTTCCCAGAATCTATAAGATCTGTGATTAGATTCATATCCTACAAAAAATAATCTTTTAGCTCTATGCTGTCCTTTGTGTCTGAGTTGTGTATGGATATGCACCCATGCTGGTGCTCCAAATGTGTGCATGTAACTTAAATCAGGTTTTGTACCATGCCACAGTGTGAATGGTAATTCACCTGTTGTTGAATTAACAACATTATTTAATATATGATTACCACACATTATTGCTTCTCCCCATAAATTGTCAGGTAATCCTGAATCAGACAACATAGTACGTGCCATTGATTGTAGCGTTTGGCCTCGTCTCTCTATAAAGGCATTATGTTGTGGCCTATATGGTGCAGACTTTTTATGTTGAATACTTAACATTCTAAGTCTATTCTGGAATTTATTATTTGTAAATTCCGCACCATTATCTGTTATAAGAGTTACTAATTTCTTTTTAGTTTTTCTTTCTGCAAATTTAATCCAATTAAATAGATTTAGATACGTTTCAGTTTTGCTCTTCATTAAATAGCAAAACCCATATCTTGAATAGTGGTCCATTATACTTAATATATATTGAGCTCCTCCTACACTTGGTTTTTTTGGACCTATTAAATCGGCAAATACTACCTCTAAAGGCTCTTTGGTAGTAAATCCATCAACTCTATTAGCCGGTATGACCTTGCTTTTGCTTTGATTACAAGCAAAACATTGCAAATACTTATTACAAGGTTTCAAACTTATTCCTTTAGATAGTTGAACAGTTCTCTTAAGCATTTTAAAATTTAAATGTCCTAGCCGTCGGTGTAACAAGTGAATACATTCATCATGAGGTTTCTTATTATCATAAACCGTGTTAGCCACCTCTAAACCATTATCATTTAAAACATATAATTAACCTCTTAAGGATGCAGTAATTTTCTTATCTTCTTTTTCAATTATGCAGTTATCTCCCCTAAAGGTAACTACATATCCTAGTTTAACCAAAATTCTAACTGAAATTAAATTAAACTTAAGTTGTGGTACATATAACATTTTTACATTCTCTTTTATGAAAGAACAATATTGACCTTTAGCTTTCAGTTTCCAGCCATTGGCTAACGATATCTGCTGTGTACTCTGGGACATTTTAATAAAATTTTTGTTATCATTTGTTATACAGTGGGATGCTCCACTGTCAACCACCCATGAATTATTTTTTACAGCTCCGTTAATATACATGGCTAACTCTAAATTTTTATTTTTCTTTTGGTTACTTTTAGTATTCTGGCTAGCATTCTGGCGTTTTGCTTTTTTACAAAATCTTGCCAAATGTCCTCTTCCTCCACAATTAAAACACTTTTTAATTGCGTATGCAGTAGGAGATTCAATATCTTCTTTTTGAGGTTGCTCCTTCCTTAACTGATCTTTTTCAAGTCTTCTTCTTGCCTCTTCAATCAATCTGCCAGTGATATCAGTTAAAGTTAGGCTTTCCTTAGGCAAAATTTCAAGGGAAGTGACGTAGTTATCATAATTTTCGTCTAGTGAAGATAGAATTATGTAGACTTGGTGTAGTTCAGAGAAAATAAGTTCTTTCTCGTGCAGTTCTTGAACAATGCTTTTTATAGTTTTCAAATGACTAAGTATATCACCATTCATTTGGAGAGGTGTCCTGAAAAGCTTCCGTGTTAGATTTATGTGAGCACCAACATTATCTCGGACATAAATCCTCTTCAGCTTCTGCCAACACCCAACAGCCGTTTGCTCTCCGTGGATATGAACAAGTTGTTGGTCAGATGGTGTTAGTCCTATTATGCAAAGAGCTTGTTCATTCTTCTGCTTAAAGTCTTCTATCTTTTGTCTATCTTCCTCAATCTCTGGATCCCATTCCTCTACGTTTGGTGGATTTTCAATTATGTTCCACAAACCTTCTCTTCGTAGAAGTAGACTACATTTCATAGACCATGATACATAGTTTGTTCCATCCAACTTGGATATAAGGGACAAACTTTGTAGATTGACTTGTGCCATGTTTTCTTATATGAATATAAAACTATAATGAATAAAACACAGCTGTCTGTTTACTGTAACGTATAACAACACAAACTCTCACTTTTTACATAAATCTGTTTTATCGTAGTTAAATTGACTTTGCAGCCTCTGGGTCCATAATCAGTGTTAAGCCTGGGTTCCCCAACCAGGGTTAAGGAGACAAGCTAAACAGAATGTGCAGCGTTAATCAGATAGGCATACAGATAAATGTGTGAGATAAGTTTGTATGTTAGTTAACATACAGTAAAAATAACAGATACGCTTGTGTTATCAAAAATATAGTTTATTCCATTTAGAGTTTTATAGCATAGTCAAAATAACAGTCCATTAGTCATGTATCGTTTTAGTCAGTCCATTCAAGGATATTCAATTTGCAAAGTCCGTGTAGAATATCCAATGTCAGTTCACTTATAATAAATCAGTTCTCTCACAGTTGATAAATCAACAGTCCTTTCTCTCTCCCGTTCCAGTAGGGGAAAAACGCAGTCTTCAGTCTATCCAGTAATTAGGGATCATCAAGCCAGAGAGAGCAAGCTGCCGTGCCTTGCTTCTTTTATGGTGCTTTTACAACCACTCCCTTAATTACATTCTTACAGTTAAAGTTACAGACACTTTAACTAACAAACCATGATAACATATTTATTATTTTACCTAAACCAGTTAGGGTAAACAATGTTATCCCTAACAAGTGCAACTTATCATAATAATAATTGATTAGATGAAGGTACATTTTTTCATCCTTGCCTCAGTTTGCAAACACACATTTTAAACTTGCATTTTAAATGCTTTGTCAATATTAGATGTGTTTCTCTTACATTTGGTGGGCATTCGGTAAGAGAGGAGCTCCTGCTGTAATTAACTGAAAGCAAAAGAATGTCCTGGGGTGGAAGGTTTAATCCACAATAGCAATCCTGTCTTTTTTCCCCCTTGTTGCTGATTATGTGTAACTATTAGCTCAGTGTCATAACAAAAAGCAAATGATAACTGGCAGCTTCCAATGGCTAACTAGCTGGCTATCATAGTACATAGGTTTCAAAGACAACAAAGAAATAGTCCATGGTCATTGGAGGTTAAAAAAAATAGTATTGCAGCTCCCTGTTAATACATTGTCTAAACTGTCTGTATATTTTCTGATATACAATCAGGGAGTGTATATTTTAGGCATTCAACAATATTGATATTATCTTTTTCCTCCTCTTTTAACTTCAGTACGCTTTGCCACTTCAGCTGGTGAATAACCAAACGATGACTCAGTGGATGGAGATTTTCCGGACTGTCATTGACAGAAGTGTGCCTCCTGTAAGGTTTACATTACCGGACAACTTTAATATACTTTGAGCACATTGGCAAAAAGGGAAGCTTAGGTTGAGGAACATTTTTATCCAACTATATGGAGGGCATGTTCTGCTTTTGCCATGTTCTTGTACTTTAAAAGAAGATGTAAAGGGGAAGTGGAGCCATTGCTCACACCCCCTTGCTTTTCGCTCAGCAAGAATATCATGTACAAAAAGCAAAGCATTTCGAAACTAGGTATGTTACATGTTAAATTGGTATTTCTAAGGTTATTAAACACTGCAGTGCCTGGTTCATGCAGGTCTACTTTTCTCTTTGACCTCTGGCTCCCATGCCGGAAACAAGTGCCTGCTGGTGGTAGATGGGAATATAATGGTTACATTATCCATATGAGAGCTTATTTTATTGGTTGAAAATAGAGGTGGGCAACCCATAAGTCTGTTACAACTCCATCTCCAAATTGTGCTGCTGAAATACGGCAACAAAATGGCTAATTGTCCTCTTGCTTTGGACTAGTTTTGGGATGGGCTTGGAGTATTGAGAGTGGGTGTGTGAGCAGCTGATCTACCAATCCTACTCTAAACACTCAAAAACCAAGCCCCCCTCCATTTTGACTCCATGCCTTCGGGAATATCACTGTAGCACAGGTTGGCTTCCTGCAACTGTGGAGAAAGTTCTTGCTACTCACTCCTGACATACTGAGTTTAAAACCTGTGGATCACTTTATATGAATGGCATGCTTCCTTGAGAACATGCTAAGATAAGATCCTGTTAACAGTAGGCCATTGTCAGCACAACAATTTGAAGATCTTTTTCTAAGCTGCTTTCTAAGAGCTGTGATGGTGCAGTGGTTTGTATGCAGTATTTTTAAGCCAACTCTGCATTCCATTGTCAGGAGTTCGATCCTGACCCTCTCAAGGTTGACTCAGCCTTCCATCTTTCTGAGATTGGTAAAATAAGGACCCATATTGTTGGGAGGGCGATATGCTGACTTTGTAAACTGCTTAGAAAGAGTGCTGTTAAGCACTGTGAAGCAGTATCTAAATGCTGTTCATCATCCCCTTTTAATTTCCCCATATTCCCTTGCGGGGTGGAGTCTGGGCAACTGAAAGGAGCTGAGTGTTTACTGGCCGGATTCCCTTCCTGTCACCAGTGTGGAATTTTATTTAGCAGATATATTCTCATTGTGCCCAGAGAGAAATATCTGCCTCTATCTAGGATCGAACCCACAGCCTCCTGATTAGGAGGCGAGAGCTCCAACTCTAGGCCACCACACCACTCAGGTATTTAAATGCTATTGCAATTAATAAATTGTGTCTTGAGGCTATGAAGGCTGTAGATTCTTCTTATCATGCTCCATTAATGTTAACTGCTCTCCCATGGCTATTGATGGCTGATAGTTCTTTCCTTTGATTAGGAAACTCTGCAGGTTGATGAAGATGATCGTCCAGAATTGGTGTGGTGGAAATGTAAGAAGTGGGCTTTTCGGATTGTTGCTCGTCTTTTTGAAAGGTTATTATGCTAATAACAAAGAATGACATTACTAAATCCTATTTTGGCATGTTTATAATGTTTCCAAATCATAAATGTTTTTTAAAAAATGCCCCAAATTCAAGTATCAGCAAATCTTCCCAAAATTTTTTTTCTATCAGCTATAAAAATGTGGCAATTTTAATGAAATTTGTGCATTCCTTTTACCATAAAGATTGCCTTTAATTGCATGAGTAAAACTTAATGGGAAGCTTAATGATAATGAGGTATACTTTAGTATCTTTCTACAAAGTAATATACTTATGTTCTTTTGTTTTTACATTTTTAAAGGTATGGTAGTCCTGGAAATGTTACAAAAGAATATTTGGAATTTTCTAAATTCTTCTTGAAAACCTATGCTGCGGGAATCCAGCAGGTAAAGGCTTATCTTATTTAGTGAAATAACATGGAAATATAATAGCAAGCCTTTTAACTTGCCCTTTTGTAGCATACAGTGAAGCAGTGGTGGGATTCAATTTTTTTGACTACCGGTTCTATGGGCGTGGCTTGATGGGTGTGGCAGGGGAAGGATACTGTAAAATCTCCAGTCAAAGGTGGTATTTGCCAGTTCTCCAAACTCCTCAAAATTTCCGCTACCGGTTCTCCAGAACTGGTCAGAACCTGCTGAATACCACCTCTGCAGTGAAGACATTGTTAGGTAAAAGAGTGATTACACCACTTAGATAAGCCTTGGATAAGAGAGTAATGGAAGATGATTGATCATATCCTGTAAAACTGTTCATAAGTTATTATGGATAATGAGGTAGCTTGTGTTCTCTTAGTTGAAACAACCTAAATTTTAGTATTTACAACCCATTAAAAGCCTCTAATATTCCTGACACTTCACTTAATCAGAAAGTTCAATTGCCGGAAGCAATGTTTGTAGCTCTCATCATTTAGTTGACTGGAGGACTGGATTTGGCCTGCAGTTTCCAGCTAATGATCGTAATGAATAGGCTGTATATTACTACAGGACTCTTCTTTAAAGGATTTCATTTTCATCATTTTCATTCAGGAAATTGTTAATGGATCAATACCATTCTTAGGAGTCTAGGAATGTCCAGGGTAACTTTTCTATGGAAATGTGATTGCTAGCTTTACTTTTTTAGTCAGATCTTTCTCTATCGTATCAATTGCTTAGCTAAAATTAAAACATCATCTAGGATGTGAGAAATATATTAGCTTCTATCTTTTGCTTAAAATGGTTGTGCAGATTTTTTTTTCAGTACTTCGAACATGATGGGTCAATGTTGAGTTCTGATTGTATAATATAATT
The DNA here is from genome assembly GCA_033807585.1 of Hydrophis major. Classification (NCBI taxonomy): domain Eukaryota; kingdom Metazoa; phylum Chordata; class Lepidosauria; order Squamata; family Elapidae; genus Hydrophis; species Hydrophis major. The sequence goes on from CM066331.1 coordinate 195,330,138, forward strand.
ATGTTACAATGCCTTCAGGTACTCCTAAAAATCTTGGAACAATACAGGCAGAATGACTATGTAGCTCCACGTGTCCTTCAACAAACGTTAAACTATCTGAAGCAGGGAGTCTATCACTGTATAACCTGGAAGCAGATGAAACCCCATATGCAGGTCAGTACAAGAGTAGCAATTTATGTCTGTGGGTAAACTCTGAAAACATGAGTTAGAACTTTTATGATAATTTTGAAATAGCGGTAACAATTGAGCAAGTTATAACTGTAATGGCAACACAGGAACAGAAACAAGGATAGCATATTGCCCCCAACAATCTGGCTCCTCATTTTACCGACCTCAGAAGGATGGAAGGTTGAGTCAACCTTGAGCAGGATCAGGATTGAACTCTTGGCAGTAGGCAGAGTTAGCCCGCAATCTGCATTCCAACCACTGCGCCACCACGGCTCGGATCATCAATTAATTACACAGTTGTTTCATTTGCCTGTATTTCTATCTTACACAGTGCCTGTAAGATCAACTTCCAGAAATAGTCATGTTTAACCTACAAGATATTGCATCAAATGTAAGGCTGTTACCAAGTGAATCTTTTCTTTTGTTGCCATGTATCCCACCACCCCCACGTCCTTATGTAAAAGGTGTGATATGATTCATTGCAATGCAAATTCCCACAAATAGTACAAATTATGCTAGGACTATTGCACTTTCAGTCACAATGTGCCAAGGTGGGTAGTCAACTTGGCTTTAGCCTTCCAAATCAGTTTCTAAATGGGTGGAGAATAGCACATCCTTGTATGAAGGATCTATTGTGGAAGGAAGGATGGAGTGGGATGTAACAATTACCGTCATCTCTTAAAACTCCTCCATCTAATGTAAAGATTCATCTGAAGTCCTAAAGTATTAATTCCTGAATCCTGAGTTTTTATTGTGGAGTTATAGAGCAGAGGTCTCCAAACTTGGCAACTTTAAGCTATGGTGACTGGAGAATTCTGCGAGTTGAAGTCCACAAGTCTTAAAGTTGCCAAGTTTGGGGATCCCTGTTATAGAAGTGGGCCTACAATTTTAGGAAAAGAAGCAGTTGCTTTAAGGAGATGCAGAGAGAGGCTCCACAGTATGTTTTGTGCAGCTCCAGAGTGCTGCATGGCCTTAGTATTTTCATTTTTAATGTTGTCTCTTTCCTAAAATCCTTTACAGATGATATTTCTCTGCATACATAATTTTAGAAAGCTTTTTCTGGGAAGAAAGTGTTATTTTTGGGTTGCCAGGGATTCTCTTTTACGTCTCGATTTGTAAGTGCAAAATGAGAATAAATGATGAATTAGGTATTTACAATATAATATTTAAAGCATAAAATATCTTTTGGGCTTATTGTGAATAATGAGATTACTATTCTATTTTTTTTTTATTAGCAATGGAAATTGATATGTTTTAAATTAGCTTTTTTCCTTCCTCTGTTAAGAGTTCTCCAACAAGAATGATAATCCTTAGATTTCTTTCTGGCAGACAAGAGATTCTATTGTTTCTCATTCAATATAGTGTTTTCTTTTTTCTCAAGGACCCTATCATGTACCTGGGAAAAATTGAAGGCTGCATAGCATGCACTTTATTTTCCCATAAGTAAAACACAAAGAGTTTGATGCAACTCACCTTTCAGACCTTTGGCTTGGGCCCAGCTTTTTGGGGTATGAACAGATATAAACTTGATCAATCTGAGTGAACAAGTAGCCTTTAATTATATCTCAGCTAGAGAGAAAATAATTGATGCGAGAGTTAGTTTAGCACTAGCAATAGCATTTAGACTTATATACCGTTTCATGGTGCTTTACAGTCCTGTCTAAGCGCTTTACAGAGTCAGCCTATTGCCCCCAGCAATCTGCATCCTCATTTTACTGACCTTGGAAGAATGGAAGGCTGAGTCAGCCTTGAGCCCATCAGTTTGATCTAGTGGTTAAGGCACCAGACTAAAAAAGCAGAAGAGATGAATCTTAGCCATGAAAGCCAGCTGGGTGACTTTGGGCCAGTCACTTTGGGCCAATTCAACCCATCTCACAAGATTTTATGGGGAAAATAAGAGATGAAAGGTATGTTGGATAGGTCACGGCCTTGAGTTATTTGTAAAAATAATAAAGTTGGAATACAAACAAACAAAAGGTGGATAATACTTAAGCAAAGCTACTCTGAACCAGGGAATATATTCCTGGCTTTAAGAGAATTTCCACATGATATATTACAGTTTTATGAAGAAGGGTTTTTTTTTAGAATGACCAACCATGTGATTATCAACTACTAAGATGTAGTAAATGAGCATCAGTTTGTTGTAATGGCTAAGACTAAGACTGGGCTAGAAATCGGGAAGACATCATTTCCCTTAAGCATGGAAACTGTCTGGGTGACTTTGGGTCTCTTGGCTTAACCCATCTCATAGAGTTCTTGCTGTGGAGAAAATAGAACAGATCAAAAATAATGGTTGGATAGCAAACATATTCAATTACATTTGATTTCCTCTTTGCTTTTCTTATTAGACATTGTGTGAAGATGTCATCTTTTCTCTGATGTGTTATAAAGATGAGGATGAAGAACTCTGGCAGGAGGACCCATATGAATACATCCGCATTAAATTTGGTAATTTTTATTTATCAGTTGTCACTGGTATCTTCTCCCGGAAAATGCCTGGTGACAATACACATTGCTGTGCATTTAGATTTACACAAAACTGGAGGGCATACTATACTGTACTGCAGAGTGCCTGTATATCGGATAGCTTACACAGTCCACCTCACTCCTAAGCTTCTGTTTTCCATAACGTTTATGAACTATGATTGTAGAGAAAAGTGTCTAAAAAGTGGGAAAGGAAGTTGACAGAAGCAAATTAAGGATGCAGTAAAAAGATAAGACATCGGTTGGGAGCAGTTCATCCCCAATAATGATTACAATATTATAATGATAAACATGTTTATTTCAGTTGAAGATTATGCCATGGACAGGTGATGAAAAATGAAATAGTAAAGTATTTGGTTGACGTGTAGAAACATGGCTTTGGCAGTAAGATCAATGCTGGTCTTTTCTTTTATGAAATTTGTGGTAATCTACTAAAAGCTTGGGGAAAACATCAAACTTTATTGTGGTTAATTGATTCCAACATATCTTATTTGACATCAGATTTCTTGAACAAGAGTTCAAGAACTATTTTCTGTTAACACACTGTTTGCACATGGCTATTTTCTCACTTCATTCCAAAATTGAATATAAAAATGTAGGTCTTCATCACTATACTAAGAATTAATTGATTTATTGAGTGTGCAGGTAAAAGAAAGTCTTATTTTTCAATGATGTAAGGACCAGTTTCCAGATTTACCATTTTATAGTATTGATATAAATTTGTTTTTGTTTATGAATTGGCTGTTTATTGAGGCTGAAGAAAAGCTGATCAATGTTTATTCCCTGCATTTAATAATAGATCTAAAAATGTAATAGAGATTTTTGGCCTTTTAAAACTTTTTTCATTTTGTGTACTTTGTTCTTTATATTTCTTTTGTTGATTTTTCTTTTTATCCCCTTTATTTTCTTTTTCTTTGTAAACTAAAGCAAAAAAGAGCATCCAGAAAAGCCAATTGCTGGCTTGTCCATGTTCTGTCACATTTATAATAATTTGTTAAATTGTCAATGGTTGTGTAATAACATCCTTTTTCAAATTTTTCAAGATGTGTTTGAGGATTATGCATCCCCTACAATAGCAGCCCAGATTCTTCTGTACACTGCGGCGAAAAAACGAAAAGAAGTACGTCTCATAATTTTGTCAAAATATGATGGCTTTTTAAATGGTCAAATAGTATTTGTCTGTCTCTTTAACAGCAGTTGTAACATTTATATCCATATCCTTCCAATTGTTAAAAATGTATTAAATAAAGATTTATCTTCAGGACCTCTGAGCTTGAGTATATAGCTTGTACCTTTCCTACAATTGGAATGCTATCTTTGTATGTAACTGAGTTATTTTAAGGTAAGGAATAGGATTGGCTTAAATAAGATCTTCTAGGATTTTTATTTTTGTGTTGATATCAGAGTGCAGAGTGCAGGCTCACATTTCAATTGCCATCAGATCCAGTACAGTTTTATTAGTTGCTTCTTCTTTTAATTTATTAAGATAGTATAACAAGGAAAACATCTGGAGCATTTTGTACTCCCACAGAAGACAGTGGTGTTTCCACTCCAATATTGAGATATTAATAGATTTCCCTTGGACTCTGCTAAATTCTCTTGACTGTTTTGTTTAAATATAAAAAAGCCACATCTAAGACGATTGTCAGTTTATTTGTTAGGGATAACATTGTTTACCCTAACTGGTTTAGATAAAATAATAACTAAGTAATCATAGTTTATATGTTAAAGTGTCTGCAACTTTAAATATGGGAAAGTAATTAAGGGAGTGGTTGTGAAAGCACTTTAAAAGAGGCAAGACTGCAGCTTGCTCTCTCTCTGGCTTTGATGATCTCTGATTACTGCTTGGAATCAAGACTGCATTGCTCGAACGGGAGAGAAACAAAGGACTGATTTGTAAGTGAACTGACATAGGATATTCTGCACGGACTTTGCTAACTGAATATCCCTGAATGGACTGACTAAATGATACATGACTATTGGACTGTTATTTTGACTATGCTATGAACTCATAATGGAATAAACTATATTTTTGATAGCACAAGCGTATCTGTTATTTTTACTGTATATTAATAAACATACAAGCTTAGCTCACTCATTTATCTGTGTGCCTATCTGACTAACGCTGCACATTCTGTTTAGCTTGTCTCCCTAACCCTGGTTGGGGAAACCAGGCTTAACATATTTGACCCCAAGGGAATTCTAGAATTTATAATTTTTTTGTCCTAGCTTTCAAAGTACCTAGCTTTCAAAATTTCAGGCTATAAATTAAAATATATACTGCACAATGTGTTTTACTAAAATAATCTACAGTAATTTAAACTGATCTTAATGTTGGTGACTTTCCTAATGAATTTGCTTGAAGTTTCATTTCTTTATTTTTTTTGTTTGTGTGCTGTTTGTTTAGGTGCTACCAAAAATGATGGCATTTTGTTATCAGATTCTCACTGAGCCCAACATTGACCCTAGAAAGAAAGACGGGGCATTACATGTAATTGGATCACTAGCAGACATTTTGCTGAAGGTAAATCTTATGAAAAATGCATAATGGTCTTATCTCTGGAGACTTGACACCTGGGATTTGTGATACTTCAAAAAAAAAAAACACCTTATGAAAGAGTCCAGCTGTCCTTGATTAAAAAGCTTTCAGAAGTGATTCTGATTCTGTAGTTGTCAGGCCGGGTACGAACTGAGCCTATTCATTAACTTCTAGGACTTAACCAAAAAAAAGGGGGGGGGGTGAGTTTTAGTGATGCTTTGTAACCTCTAAAAATTGCAGGTTGAGTTTGTCCACTGATTAAGCAAAGCATTCTGCTCCCTGCTACGATATGTTTTTTTAATGGACTGAGTTCATTTCTGTATTCCCCAACCTCCTGCCAGAGGAATCAGTGCTGATAGTTAATGTCCATGTCTGTACCTTGACATTTTAAAGTGCTTCTTATATATTTAGTTCATAATCTGCATGGCATGTGCTGAAGCCATGCAACATTGGGAATCTCCTCAAGCTAATTGTTATATTAGGAATTCCGCTTTGGGTTATGCTGTGATTGCATATCTGTTCTGTCCTCACTACATGTTAATCTGTGAGCATCTCAACATGCAGCTAAACCACTTATCCTCCAATAACACAGCCCGTGTGCGTAGATCTTAATGCTTTATTGAAAGAACAGGATATGGTGAAACTGGGAAAATCGGGATACATACAATGAGAATCAAATACAAGATAGCATGGGTTACTTTTAAACTTAACCAATTAATAAATACAAGCAATCTAAATCTCACCAGTGATGCTTTGTATGTGGGATATGGGTTTGTCCTCGGTTGACCATGTACCACGGATTAAGATAGATTCTTCTTTGTGCTTCTGCCTTCTTCAAATGCTAAAGGAAATGGAGTCTGGCTTCACAGCATGCACTTGTTTTGTGGTCAGCTTCAAACAATATACTTGGTATTTGTCTCTCTGGCCACTAGATGGGGCTAGAGAGCAACAACAGTATATAAAAGTTATATGCTGGGGCACAACAATACCCTTATAGAATTCTTAATAATTGGCCACATGCTTTACAAGTACTAATTCCATGTTGGCTTCTGTCCATCTGTTCAGTCAATTAGATGACTCCTGTTCAGGCTCCCTTGGCTGGGCTAATTGCAGTAACAAACATTGTCACTGCATTTTGTTAGACAATCCAAGTAGTATGATATTTTAAGTCCTTTTAGTTGAACAGTTTCAATTTTATGTTTTGGCATCTAGCTTTTTCTTTTGCCGATATCAGGATGTTTTCTAAAAATTATTTTAAAGCCATTGTAACTGTTTTAAAAATTACATGAGAATTATTGTGTGTGAAAATGGAGACAAAGGTGTTTCTTTTTCTGTTAATTATTACCCCTATTAGAAAAGCATGTTCAAGGATCAAATGGAGTTGATGCTGCAGAATCATGTCTTTCCATTATTTATGTCAAATCTTGGATATTTAAGAGCAAGAGTAAGTGAATAGAACATATGCCTTTTTCCATGATGGTTTGGGTTTACCTGCTTGTGCCTGGGGATAAATAGGTGTTTGTAAAGAGAGCTAATAATATGTTTAGCAGAATACATGTTCATCTTACTCATTCTCATGCTGAAGCTGTAAAGCTTGATTGGAAGACCGGCATACTGGGACAAAAATTACCTTTAACATAATTATTGAGAAGCAGAACTCTGCATAAGTTTTTGTAAGATTGGGACAAAGATTATTCTATATTTATACATTTTAATAGGCTGATTCCCAGAATGCCACATGAGATGGTATCTTGGTTGCTGTTTCATATATCATCCTATTTTATACGGTTGTAGTTATCTTATTTGCTGTTACCTAGAAAAACATAATAGGTAATTCCAGTCCTTCATTTCTATCACAGTCTCTCATATTTCCTCTAAATTACATACAGAAGGTGAAGGATAGTATAGAAAAGCCTTGAGCACAAAGAAAGATTTCTTTGAATCTCCATCTCTAGTTTCAATGCTGCTTCATTATGAATTCTTTTGGGGTGCGTGAACAATTGTATTGTAGCAAGGACTGCCTTGAAAACGATAAAAAATAGTAAACTCATAATACGCAAATGATTTCTCTATAAGAGTATCTGATCTTGAATAGCGTCTGATTTGCTTTTTTTTTGCACCACAGTCCTGTTGGACCCTTCGTTCATTCAGCGCCTTAAAATTTCACAATGAGCTCAATCTAAAGAATGCCATTGAACTGATAAAAAAGAGCTTGATTGAAGACAAAGAAATGCCTGTCAAAATGGAAGCTGCCATTGCACTTCAGGCCTTGATAAGCCATCAGGAGCAAGGTTTGATTTTAACTTTCCTTGATTGCCCACTATAGTTCCTCTTCATGGGCTTCTTTTGTGTCCCATCTTTTTTGTTTCCTTTCCCTACTATCATTTATGCAATGAATCTCACTTTTAATGTTCTGTTGCTTATCTCTGTTCATTTGCCCTTCCTTCCTTCTTCCCTCCCTCCCTCCCTCCCTCCCTCCCTCCGGTCCTCCCATCCGTCCATCCATCCTCCATCTTTTCTTATCAAACACTTTTCTTAGTTTATGGATTACCCTCTTTCTTGTTTTTTCAATATACTTAAAAATTAATATTAAACTATTTTGGCTTCTATTTTTACTCTTCCTTTTGTCTCAGATTTTGTCTTACTGGCTATATATATTTAGATGTGGTTAAAGGCAGGGATTGCTACCATAACAGATATTAGTTTCACAACATTTTAAAAATAATAATTTATATTAGAGTAAGCTTTCCTGGTGATTTCATAAATTTATGAATTTAGGGATTTTGGTCAACAGTATGGAAGTGATTTACATCTCTTTCTTATAGGATGCTTTTTTTAGATTCCAAATTTCCTGTTCATGTAATCTTTGGCAAAAAAAAAAAAAAACAGCAGATAGATAGGTAGAAATAAAGAACATTGTTACCTAAGACAAAAGAAGGATACCAAGTGCAGTTAAGAGCTCACTGACAGAAGCAGATATTTTAGTTCTCGACTTACAATTCATTTAATAACCATTCAAAGTTGCAACGCCAGTGAAAAAAGTGACTCATAACTGTTGCAGCATCCTCATGGTGACAAGATCAAAATTCATACACTTGGCAATTGATTAATATTTATGACAGTCACAGCATCCTGGGGTCACATGATCCCCTTTCATGACCTTCTGACAAGCAAAAGTCAATAGGGAAGCCAGATTCACTTTACAACTGTGTTACTAACTTAACGGCAAAACCCACTTAACAAATGCCTCAGTTAACAAGAAGAATGTTGAGCTCAATTGTGGCCATGAGTCTAGAACTTCCTGTATCTATTTTAATCCCCCTCCCCTGTTACGTTTGAATGTATGTTTGGTTTCTTTTTAGCAAAGGAATACATTAAGCCCTATATCAGGCCTGTCATGCAGGAGCTGTTGCTTGTAGTTCGAGAAACTCAGAACGATGATCTTACCAATGTAATTCAGAAGCTGATTTGTGAATACAGCCAAGAAGTAACAACAATTGCTGTGGAAATGACGCAGCATCTGGTAAGTGAGGGGCAGGGATTCTGTTTTGGATGAAGGCTACTGATAAAACTTGTTTTAGTCCCTTTGTACAAACATAGTTTGTACAAAGGGAGGTGTACCAGCCATCCTGAAATGATTCAATTATCACTTTAATTTACTGAAGATTAGTCTAGACTTAATTTTCCTCTTGGGAGGAAAATAATGTTATTTATTTGCAGTGGAAAAAAACCTAACATATTAAACCTGTCCCCTGTCCCTGAAGACTTCAGAATGAGAGTGAAGTGAGGCATTTTCAACTAAGTTCCAGGCAATATTTTATTTAATCTTTGGCTTGACAGTGTCAGCCTTCCCAGGTAGTTCAAGCAGCCAGATGATCTAATTCCACTTTATTGTAAGGCTACATTAACAGAATCTTGCAAGTCTGAAGGCAGAAATCTCCTGCCACACCCTGATAAGTTAGGGAGAATCTTTTCTGAGTTTCCTTTTCTGCCCCTCTGCGGATTCTCCCACCTTATCTGATTACTTCCTAGGTAGCATCTCTTTCCTCCCTCCCTTTCCCAAGATCATTCCCACACACCATTACAGATAGAAGGTTAGCAGTTAGATTCTACACAGGCAGATAAACCTTTTGCATTTTGAACATAATAAAAGAGGGGCTAGTTAACCAGTTCAGGAATATTTTCAGAATACTGCAAATGTGATGTAATCGGCACTGCCTTTGTTTCCCTTTTGGAATATCCTTTTCAAATGTTAATATTTTCTGTACTAATTTTGAAAAGGGTGAAAAAAATGTATCTGAAATTCCTCTAATACCTCATCTGGATTCTCCTCTTTTTCCTCATTTGACTCTTTGGCCACCTACTTGTTTTTTTAGACAGTTTAATTCCATACTTCCTAAATCTCTCTCTTACATGAATGCCTTAGTCCATGGGTGTCAAACTCGATCATGTCATGGACCAGATTGTGACATATCACAAATTTTTTTTGCCGGAGCTGGGGTGGGTGTGGCCTGTGCGTGACATATCTGGTTTGCGGGCCGTCAGTTTGACAGGCCTGCCTTAGTCAATATTTCCAAACTAAATTTTCCAAACTAAAATATGCATAGGTTCCTTTCTTTCTTTTCTCCTTCTATTTGTCAACCCTGAAGCTGGCCCGACTGAGGCCATTTTGAGACTTCAGTGCTGACACACCGGAGAAAAGAGAGAGGGGAGACTAGAGATAGTTGGGGTGCTGTAGCCAAAACAAAATGCTTTCTTGTGGGAACCTGCAGGTGTTTGGAAGGAGGGGGTTGGAGTCACCTAGCAACTGGACAGTATCCTGATTGGGCCATGTTGATCGGTTGTTTTGACAAATCTTTGCTTTTAATTAGGTGAAAACCATGGGAATATTCAGAGTCGGTTTTCACCAGCTCATGCCAATAAGACATATCCAAATAAATCTATTCTTTGAGGAATTTGATTGCCTCAGAGTTTTGTTTGCTACGGGTATGTTACTTAGAACCCTGACACTATTTTAAGTGTTGCACTGTAAGCTTAATGCAGCAGAAAGCAGTGCAAAATGACACCAACATGGATGATATGCTAGTGGACTGCAAGAGCACCACGTTTATGCAAAAGTAAAAAACAAGTGTTGTTTCATGGGGGTGTGTGTGTGTGTGTGTAAGCAAACCTCTAATTATTCAAAAAAAAAAAAAAACTCCAAATGCAAATTTGAAGTTGACAGGATTTTGTGATTTATGATGTCAGGTTTTTTTCTGCATTTAATTTCTTTAGGCAGAGATTTTTGGTAAAGTTCTTCAGAGTGAAGAATATGAAGAAATGGAGGATAAAACTGTTATGGCCATGGGGATCCTGCATACAATTGACACAATCCTAACTGTCGTGCAGGATCATAAGGAGGTGAATCTTCTCAACCATTTGAAAACTGAATTCAAAGAGTTTTTGCAATAAGATGTGATACAGAAATTCCTTCAGTAAATGAAAGAAACAGTGTGTGCCAGGAGATGGCACTGTAGACTTAAAAATGTATGAGACATTTGCATGCAATTTTCACCTAGTCATAATGTAAAATATTTTAAATATGGAGAGCTTTTCGCTTGACTTTTTAGTTTTCTCCTTGCTTTAGAATAGTTGCTTATTTAAGAAAAAATGTCTTTTTTCTTTCCTTTACTTAAGTGGATTCTTTCTTTTCTTCAGATAACTCAACAGCTGGAGAGCATTTGCCTTCAAATCATTGGTCTTGTCTTGCAGAAGCATGTCATAGGTACATTGAAAAGCCATCCGGATAATATTTGCCTTCTTATTTAAAGTGGCAGTGTGCGAAGTTATTCTCTACCCTCTGTAACAAGCGAGGCAGCTCCCTGTCCATTTTCCCCCCATCTAGATTAGACTTAAGCCAAGCTTGCTATAAAGTCATACTTTATTGTTTATTCATTATTAGGGTGCAACATGTTCTATAGCCAATTCATTTCCGGCTGGAGAAAGGGGAGGGACAATAGAACCAAACATAAGAATATGAAACTTGACAAATGGGACTTCCGTTTAAATTACATTGGACTTACAATCTTCTTCATAACAGAACAGAATAAGAGAGTTGGAAGGGACCTTGGCGGTCTTCTAGTCTAACCCCTATTTCAGCAGAAAACCCTAAACCTGTGATGGTGAACCTATGGCACGCAGAGCTATTTGTGCTGGCACGTAAGCTACAGGCAAACTTACCTCACTGGGCATGCGTGCGCCTCACAGCTAATTTTTGGCTGAGGCCTTTTCTGGCTTCCCAAAGGGTTGAGGAAGGCTTCTGCAGGCTTCTACAAGCTTTGTAGGCTGAAAACTAGCCTCGTTTCATCACTTCCTGTTTTTCTGAAAATAGTGATGAAACAGGGCTAGTTTTCGGCCTGCAAAGCCTGCAGAAGCCTACAGAAGCCTTCCTCAAGCCTTTGGGAGGCTGAAAAAGGCCTCAAACCAGCCGAAAATCAGCTATGAAAATCAGTGCAGGTAGGGGGGCGGCGGGGATGGTTGGGGATTGCGCACACATGCATAGGGGGCATGGGGGGGGCACGTGCATTGCCTTCTGGGTGCTGGCATGCAAGTATGAGTGTGCAAGCGGGTGCACAATTTTTGGCACAGGAGCCCAAAAAGATTAGCCACCACTGCCCTAAACATTTCAAACAAATGGCTATCCATTTAAAAACCTCCAGTGATGGAGCACCCACAATTTCCAAAGGCAAATCATTCCACTGATTAATAGTTCTAAGTGTTAGGACATTTCTCTTTAATTCTAAGTTGCTTCTCTCCTTTGTTTCCATTCATTGTTTCTTGTCTTCCCTTCTGGTGCTCTGGAAAATAGCTTGATCCTTTCTTCTTTATGGCAGCCACTCAAATATTGGAACACTGCTCATAGATTTCAGATAATATGTTATCTGTGGAAGAATATCATTGAATATAATTTCTGGAGGGAAAAAGTTGAGAATAATTGTTGAAGTAGCAGATTTGGAAGAAAGCAACATCACCCTTTGTCAATGGCCTAGTCCTAAAGTTGACTGCTTATATTTAAAATTCTTCTCTAGAATTGGGATGGCCTTTGGGTATTTCTACAATGGTGGGGAAGTATTGCTTGGTTTCTCCCATCTTTTCCCTGTAATATCACTAAGGGTAGAATCTCATGATAAGTGTCTGTGAGTAGCAGAGGTGTCCATTCATGGTCACTTCTCCCATCATGTTTGCAGGTTCTCCTAATCTATTCCAGCAGAGATTCAGTCCTCCAGACTGGATTTTAGGATTTAGGATTTAAATGCTGCAGTTGGAAGGAAAACTAGTTTAAGTTTAAATAAACTTACCTCAGAACTAGCTGTCTCTCAAAAGTTTCCTTATTGCATTCTAAATCATTCCTGTCTTCTTTCCAAAAATCTTGAGATATGCTTTGATTAGAAGTAAGCATACATATAATATTAGGCACATTAGTAAACGCAAATTAAACCTGTAGGCATTATTTATTCCATGTTAAAGGAAATTTAGAGGCATATTGTGTAGCTATAGGGAAATCTATTTAGTCCCACTAAAGTATCCTTATTGGCATTTAGCAAATGCAATATTTTAATTCTAAGCTTAAGATTGTACAATGCCAGTAAATGCGGTGCTAGCCTCCAAGCAGACCTGGGAAATGTGTTATCAGAATACGTTACGAAGATCTTTTCTAATTCACTTAAAATAGCTTTTCATAGGCTGGGTGGCATTTGCTGGCATTTTTTTCTATATCTCTTATGTCTGTTTGCTTGATTCCCCCTTTCCCTTTCAGAGTTCTACGAAGAAATTCTTTCTCTGGCATACAGCTTGACATGCCATCTTATTTCACCCCAAATGTGGCACCTCCTGGGTGTCTTATATGAAGTGTTTCAACAAGATTGCTTCGAGTACTTTGCAGGTAATGAGCTTTACCATTTGCTCAAAAAGAGCACCGATCAATAGCAGGAATAAATTGAACATAGAAGAACGTTGGCTAGCAGTGGTTTGGGAAGTTGTGATGAAGTGTTTCAATTGTCACCTTGTCTTAGACGAAGCACATTGATTTGTTCCCCCAGTGCTATAAATTCAGGATTAGATTTGCTTAAGTATCCAGTGTAGAGTTGTGTGCGCCTTTAAATTGCCGAAGTCAAACAAGATTGTGTATGGGGTCAGATTTTTGCTGGTTGTGAGGAAGATCAGGACCGTATTCAGGTTTTGCCCGCTGAGCTAGCCAGAATGTACTCAATGAATCATCTGACTTCTAAGAGTTATCCAATTTTGCTTTATGTCATTTACAAGACTAGAAACCTTGCATAACATACAACAAGGGAGAAAGCCAAGATTCTTAAGATGCTAAATTTTATACCTGTTGTCCTCGCTTAACAACCAGTGGCTTAGTGATTGTTCAAAGTTACAGTGGACCCCAAAATGGGACCTACGACCTGGTTCTGGAGTTCTATAGCTGCACACGTTTGAACACATATGACAGTCACAAGATTGCATTTTGGGTGCCCGGAAACTGTCTCGCATTTACAGCTGCTTGCAGCATCCCACAATCACATCCCATAATATTTTTTGCCGGTTTCCAGCCTTTACTTCTGGCTTCCTACAAAAAGGGGTCATTGGATATAATGAATTAGTTTACTCATTCAACAGCTATGGTGGTCATTAACCATCAGAACTTATGGCTGTAATTCTAATTTAAGGCCTACCGGTACCCAGTCCCAGTTTATCGCTTTCAGCAGAAAATCAGGTTTCACTAAGGCTTGGCTTCTTGTTCCAGTTGAAGGGTTCTGTTATTTGAAAGGGAGGAAAAGTGGGGTCAGGCATGTCCTGGTAAAGGTGGCTTTATGTGCCTGCTGCCCTACCATGCACATAGAGTTCCCTGGGTGAAGAGATTCATTTCAGATCCTCTTGCTAAATTTTCCATGGGAGAGGGGGAAGATTAGAACAAAGAAATATTCCTCCCCGTTATCCATGCCCAGCATTGACCCAATGTTGTTCCTTTCTTAAAAGAAGTTTTCTAGCAACAGCCCCACGCTCATATAAAAAGGAAAGTTTAGCCCAGAATAAATAATACAATCTATATTAGCTACCTTCATTTTTCCTTTATTTGCTTTATATTATTTGATACGTTGTTAATGAAGAGAGTGGGAAGTTTGTATTGGGATTTTGAGCCTCAGTTGCGGTTCAAAGGTTATCTGGAGTCTTTGTGAGCATAATGTGGGGATCATGTCTCATGTGCTTTTCTGAAATTCTTAGGAGGGCCCCGAATAAATTGAATAAATATTTTTACAATACATTCACACGTCATGACCTTGTGTATGTGCTAAATATAGAGTTTTAAAGAATTTACAAATGAATGAATTTAGTGAGTGATTATGAAGCAAAGCAAGGACAATTCTGTAAGGCACATTAATTTATTTCATTCTCAGGATGAACTTTTTTCTCCTTCTAGATATGATGCCCCTATTGCACAACTACGTCACTGTTGATACTGATATTTTATTGTCAAATTCCAAAAATTTGGAGATAATTTATACCATGTGTAAAAAGGTAAGTTTTCGAAGATGCTCATACTTTGATCAACCTGCTGCCCTGGTGAATGTGAGAACATGAATGAAAAGTATGGTTTAAGTAGATATACTTAGCTTTGCTTTCATAATAATTCAATGTTTAATTTTACCTTATTCAGACCTCCAGTCTGTAGCACATGTACAGTAGCTTACTGATTAAGGTGTTTGGTTTAGGGTAAGAAGATTTACATTTAAGACTTATTCATGATAGAACACAAGTATAATATAGTTGTGTAAAGTCCAGAACAGACAGAAACAAATAAAAGACTGTCTCCAGTTAAATTTTTATTTTTTATAACCAAGAGCTCATGCCTGCCCTTGTTTTCTGCTGATGGTATGCATGCAGTGGTGGGATCCAAAAGAAATTTATTACCGGTTCTGTGGGTGTGTCTTGGTGGGCGTGGCAGGAGAAGGATACTGTAAAATTTCCATTCCCACCCCACTCCAGGGGAAGGTTACCACTGGTTCTCTGAACTACTCAAAATTTCCGCTACTGATTCTCCAGAACTGGTCAGAACCTGCTGAATACCACCTCTGTATGCATGCACTGTTCATGTAATGATTTAGAAGTGGATACTTTTTTAAGGCGTCACGTGACATATCAGAACTTTTTTCCCCTTCACTAAACTGGGTGGGAGCGGAGCAAGCACATGACACATCTGGCCTATGGGCAATGAGTTTGACACTCCTGCTTTAAGGGAATTTTCCATTTGAAGGAATCCTTTCCAGCTCTTCATTTTCTTTCATTTTGCCATTTATATCGTACATTCTCAAGAATACTTTTGTCATTTTTGTTTTCACAACCCTATGTTTTTTTTCCAACTTCTGACTAATATAAGTTCTCCTCTTGATAGCCCACTCTTGCGTCCTGCTGAGGAAAATATGGGTTATCTTCCTTCCGCAAAAGGCTATGCCTTGATTTGTTACATTTGAATCACGAGAGGCTCTGCCCTGTATTTATTCTGCTTGTAGCTCATGGAGGTCTATGCAGTGTAGATTGCGCTGTATGAAGATTGATGATTTTGTCTCACGGGTTTTGGATTAAAGGGACTTTTGCTCTATTAAGCTTCTATAAATCTGAGAAACCGGACCTGAGAACAGAATGAAAAATGTGGCTTCCCTTGCTTCACTTCATTCATCGATTCCTGTGGAGCCTTTTCTTTTTCAACAGTTCTTATAAAGAGATCTGATCTGATTTGGAAAATGCTGGTCCTAGTTGAAAAAATATATATCAGTTACTTATCATTTACAATAGAATCAATTTTGATTAGTTATTAGTCATTTTATTATTGACTGTGGACATTTTTTTTAACGGCTAATGGAGGTCTTTGTTAACTATTTTGTAAACTGCTGTGTATCTATGTGGATTTGGAAGTGTTCAAAATGAAAAAGTAAAAGTAGTATAAATAAATAAAATGTTGGAATATAATCAGCACACCCCTTATGGAAATATCTTAAAATCACCAATTTTCAGTGTTCTAATCCTGATTAGATATTCAGGCCAAACAAGTGTCTGGTCCCTTGGAGATTTGTCACATTCAAATAATCTATTAAGGCAACATTTCTCTTCATTTAATACACTAGCAGTAGAATTAACTTGGGTAACGTTGTTCCTTGTAAATATAAATATTTACATTATTAAGGCCAAATACTTGGACAGGACAACTGTGTGTTATTTTAGAATAACATAAGCATTCCTTAAAATTGAACTTTACTCATGGTGACTTCATGTTTTCTTGAAACAATATGGAAAGAGGGTGTTTTTAATTGCCTGATCAGAAATAACCTTGCTTGGTTTTCAAAACCAGATACATAACTGGCACTTCTGTGTTTGAGTGCTATTTTTTTCTTCTATCTAGTGATTTCAGGTGTCAGGAAACTCATCCAAATGTTTCTTTGATTATTCAGAAAAAGCGTTGTCAAATATTACACAAATTCAATTAAACAACTTTTTTAAACGTGTTGCAGCATATTTTTTTAAATCACCAAGAAAAAAATGTCTGTATTTTTTTTCCAACAAATCTGAAGGGTTAAAATGATCTTTAATTATTTGACAGGTCCTAACTGGTGATGCAGGGGAAGATGCTGAGTGCCACGCAGCCAAGCTCTTAGAGATTATTATCCTGCAGTGCAAAGGAAGAGGTATCGATCAGGTAATTATTGACTGGAATTTTTTCTCTTTGCCTGGATTGTAAACATCAGCTGGAATTTTGGAGACTTGTATCTCTAAGAAAAAGAATTTAGGAGGGGTGAACTTGCGCTTTGTAGACAGACATTTTTTTTTTCTTCCTATGTAGGTGAATGGGATTATCTCATATATAAAGAATCCATTCAAATTTTGGTTTGAAAAGGGTTCCTTATTCCTCCCTTCTCACTTGTTTGAGCCATCAGAGAAATAGGGTTGGTTTAAAAAATTTTCTAGCGTGCCTTTCCTCAGTCGTAGTTCAATATTAATAGAAAATTTAAACATCACTGCAGCACAAGGATTTGCAGACCATGGGAAAGATTACTGAAGAGTTCCACAGATGCACGAAAGGCAGTTTTCAGCTGAGTGAAAATAATGTTCCATTTGATCTTTAAGCATCTAAGGCCCCAGGACTTCCCAGTTGGAAGGCCTTCACTTCTTGACAATGTTTATTAACAAGAGGGCAAAACAGCGGGGAACTGTTTCATGACACCCTTGAAAGTTAAGCTAAGCCATGTGGATTCCTTGAAAACTCCCCCAACATGGCTTCGCTTTGGCTCTACAGAGGGTGGGAATTTGATAGGCTCTTTTTAAAAAAAAACAAAAAAAGCCATCCTTGTACCAAAGATGGTAGTGACTTCTCCTTAAGGGTCTCTATAGGCAATAGGAAGAGTGTCACTTATTCTCTTAAACCATTCCTGAAAGAGTAGAGAGGAATGTATTAACCAGCGACTTCAAACTTGACAGCTTTCAGACTTGTGGACTTCAACTCCCAGAATTCCTCCTCCAGTCATGTTAGCTCAGGAACTGTGGGAGTTGAAGTCCACAAGTCTTAATCTTACCATGTTTGAAGACCCTTATATTAATCTGGTCTCGCTAATCAGCAAGATTGAGAAGATGTTGAAAGTGTGAAGAAGACTCTGGTGGGGACAAACAAGGGAAAGAACTAGTCACCTAGTTAGGGGAAGAATTCAGGATGTCAGAAGTTGAAGGCTTCCTACCCACACCAAGAGCATCCATCAGATGGTGCTCAAGCTTTGAAAATGAAACCCAAATGCTGCTATGAGAGGTTCATGAGTAAGGTAGAGATAGTTCAGAACAAAACCTAGGGCTGGCAGATGTTTTGGGATATAGTGGCTCCTATCCTGAATCCACATTCTATATAACCAGGATTATATTGTCCGGTATATGTGGACAAAGGAGATTGCTAAACCAGGAGCGCCTGCAAAAAAAATAAAAGGCTTTGGTCTATACCACATGAATATTAATTGTATTTTTTTTTTTTGAAAAAAGGTGTTAATCAAGGTTACATAACCAGAAGAGTTTGGTTTATGCTACCTAGTGCCCCCTCTTTTTCCGTTTTAAAAGAATTTCCTTGCCATGGGGTGGAGCAAAAAGAAGAGTGATACTTCACTTCCTGACCTCTGACAATAACAGTTCCTGTTGCTTCTGGTATTTCCTGCAATAAATCCCAAAAGCGATTATCACAGTGCCTTTAAAAGGAGAGAGAGAGAGAGAGAAAGAGAAAGGAAGGGGAAAAATAGCTACATATTTTTTAGCAAAGCGAACTCTGTAGCCAGTATCCCATCCAGTTATTACAAAACAGAATATATCCCTCAAGGTCATTTTAAGGAAGAGTGTACATTTGAAACAGAATTGCAATTGATTTCAACAAGGGGAAGGCTGAATCCTTTTTTAAATAGGCTCGATAGCTGAAATAACCCAATTCATTTTTCTTTGTACTTCTCCCCATATCTCTGTTCTCTCCTTAGTGCATTCCTCTGTTTGTGGAAGCTGTGCTTGAGCGCTTAACGCGAGGGGTTAAAACCAGCGAGCTCCGCACCATGTGTCTCCAGGTGGCCATTGCTGCCCTCTACTACAACCCTGAGCTCCTTTTGCACACTTTAGAGAATATCCGGTTTCCTCATAACCCAGAGCCTATCACTGCGCAATTTATAAACCAGTGGATGAATGATACAGACTGTTTTCTTGGGTAGGTGTGTGAGGATGCTCTCTCTTTCAACACCTTCGAGTTTTGGGGAGACTGTAGTTTGAGAGGAAATGCCAGGACTCTCTTGTTTTCCTACCTGCCCTAAGGTGTGCTATTGTAGCATGAAATACCACATACTGACCTTTGGACCAGCATGAAAAAATAGAATTGACATGCTTCTCTTCGAAGTAAGGTTTTCTCACAAGCCCTACTTCGTATGAATAGTGATGATTTTACTTTTCCCTCTCCGCAAGTGGCATTCAATGCACGCAACTACAGCTTGAAGTCTTCATTTTGCTTGAATTTTGCTGTGATGTCAAATTCAGAGGGAAAGCATATACATTAACATAATCTACCAAATTAAATCAAGATATTTAAAACCATAATGCATTTAAAAGGGGAGACTTTTACAGTTGGTTTAATACACCTATTTTATAGGGGATTGGATGAATTTCATTAGCTGGGCAACTTATCATTGGCACATGTTATTGATTATATGTGGCACTAAATATATGTTTTGTCACATATATGGTCCAGGTTGATTTCCTGAGCAGCTTATAATTAAAATATATGCAGAGATGCAGATAAAATTAGGAATATTTTGCTGTACATATAAAGATGGGCTTTTGTGACTCACAATGTGATCTAGATTCAAGAGTGTCCAGCCCTGGCAATTTTAAGACTTGTGGACTTCCACTCCCCCAGGCTGGCTGGGGAATTCTAGAAATTGAACTCCACAAGTCTTAAAGCTGCCAAGTTGGACACCCACATTCTAGAGCAGTGTTGGCAAACTTTTTTGGTACATATTTTTAAAAAAATATATTTTTAGCTTATGTACGTATCCAAATATATGTACACAGATAATCCTCACGTCATGATAGTAATTGGAACTGGAATTTCTTGTCATTAAGCGATAGTCATTCACTGAGATCACATATCATAGCATGCTTAGCAATGGAAATTTCACTTCCAGTTGCTGTTATTAAGGCCATTAAAATGACATCATGTAGTTGCCATGTCAGTTTCCCCACCACTTATGTGCAGACTGCAAAGAAGGTCTTGATTGTTGGTCACAAGAACACAGCAGCACAACCAACATAAGTACGAGGGCTGTTTGTGATTACCATTTGTAGAGTGCCATTTGAACCATCACCGAGCAAGTGGTCATTCAATGAAGATCTGAATATGTGTCCAAATAATAGATATAAATATAACCCATCTCTATATACAAATATATGGTGTGTGCATATACTATATTGCACACACATACTTCATTTAAGCAACACCAAGAAAAATATAATAAATAAATAACAAATAACAAGATAATAAATATTTACAGTCATTTAAAAAAACAACAACAGCAAAACAAAGCCTAATTGTGTGTGGTGGGTCTCTCTGGAAAAGAATATTGTGGTATTGTCATTGACAGAGTTGTGACCAGGCCTCATTGTTCTCAATTTAAGCCTAGAATAGAATTTTGCAAGTGGATTTTTTAATGATAAGGACATCCATTCAGGATTTTCCCTAAAAGCCTCTGTAACTACCTTCTCATCTGAGTATCCATCATATGTTTCTGACCTTATGTTTCACAATCCTCGCCTAACTTACTGAAAGCTATTCTGTTGGGAAGATAAATTCTCACCAGTGAATTGTGTACGTTCAGGCTTCATGACAGGAAGATGTGCATCATCGGACTGAGCATCCTCATGGGACTGCCATCTCGACCCCCTGCTGTAGACGCTGTGTCTGCCCAGATTGTCCCATCAGTTCTCCTTCTGTTCCTGGGACTAAAACAAATGTGCGCCACACCACAACATACAGAACACGAAGAGCACAGGAAAGCGGAAAAGAATGATGCAGAAGATAATGGTATGAGAAAACATCAGTTTCCTGGCTTTTGTGATCAGCATTTATTAATCGCACGCTACTTGTAATTTAATTCACTTGTGCTTAGCAATAGCAATAGCACTTAGACTTATATGCCACTTCCTAATGCTTTACAGCACTCTTTAAGCAGTTTACAATATCAGCATGTTAATCTGGATTGTCCTTTTACCAACCCCGGAAGGATGGAAGGCTGAGTCAACTTTGAGTCAGTCAGGATTGAGGGATTCGAACCCCTGACAGTGAGCAGAGTTAGCCTGCAATTCCAGCCGCTTTACCATGATGGCTCAAGATTGACTTGAAGCTTAGAGGGAAGATATTTGCAGTTTTGAATATTCCCGAGCGCTTTCCCCTACAGGAAAACTACATCAAACTAGCCAAGACATTATTCTCTTAACTGCAAGCTTTTTTCCCCCTTTTTGGTAGAACTTTATTCTTTCAACATCAATCCATTACACTCCCTCAGCTGTGAGACAAAAATATTCTCCTTATTTTTAAGGACAAGTGTGTTATTATCCCCAACTGCACACCTGATACACTCTTCAATCTAGTTTTCTCTAGAAAAGATTATTTCAAAAGAGTGTGGTGATCATTGCAGAGCTGTATTAATCAGAAGTGTCTTTTCCCACAAACTAGCCTTCTTCAGTTTAAAAAAAACACAATTTGTTTTCATGATTAATTGTCACCAAGATTGTAATTTAAAGAATGTTTATTCATAGGGTACTCCTGGAGGAGTCATTAATTTTGAAACTATGCTTTTGGTTAAAAAATACACATCTTTGTCTTTCTTGTGTTCTTTGTTCTTGATTAAAAAAAAATGTATTTGCAGAAGAGATTCCAAGTGATGAAGAGGAAGAAAATGAAGCAAATCAGGAGATGCAACAGAACCATGCTGGGGGTAGTGGTGATACAGGGGATGACGATGATGAAGATGACGATGATGAAGACTGGGATGATGAAGCATTAGAAGAAACTGCTTTAGAAGGCTTCAGCACTCCTATTGATCTAGAAGATGGTGTGGATGAATATCAATTCTTCACACAAGCATTTTTAGGTATAGACGTCTATTAAAGTACTTCCGATTACTATTATCTTTAGGTTTCCTTTAAAAAGAAAATCTAGCTGTAAGTAAGCCCTAGCTTGGGTTTTTTTTTCCATGCGCCCAATATAAGCCCTACCCCCAAAATAAACCCTAGTTAACCTGCCCACTTCAGAATGCACAGGTAAAAATTAAGCTTGGGGTGTGTGTGTGGAGATGCCATACTTACCAAGCGTCACACACTCTGACATCTGCCTCACCTGGCATCCACTTCTTCTGCGGCTGCTTGCTGCCACTCACATGCATCGTCCCTGGCCTTCGTTTTGCCATCAGAGGCCTTCTACAGCCGAGAAATCGGCTCTGGATTGACACAGGTGGCACCTCCCCGGGCTCATTTTGCCACCAGACGCCTTCTGGAAAGGCCTCTGCAGCCAATAAGATAGCACTGGATCGAGTGGGCTGGCAACGGGTTTCTGCTGGGCAGAGCTGTTGGTGCTGCTGCAGCGGCGAGGTGAGGCAGTAATTAGACATTCCCCGAAAATAAGACCTGGTGCCTTTTTTGGTGGCAAAAAAAAATATAAGACTGGGTCTTATTTTTGGAGAAACACAGGTAATCAGTATTCAATACAAAATTCAGTCCATTAAATGCCAATCATCAGCCAGATGTACATAAGTCTGTTATATTCAGGGTAATCATAATTAGAAATTCAAGTTCAAATCTTGCTATGAATCTGAGTCTGGCTTAGGGTAAGCCCTTACTTCTCAGCTAACTTGCTACTTTTATTTGTCCTTCATAATTTATATTTTATTTATTACATTGATACACTTCTCATCTCACTGTCCAAAGCTATAATTCAGTGCTCTGAGAACTTAAGAGTGACAGCAAGATATAATACTATTTATAAAGGAGTTCATGTTGCTTGAAATAAAGCATTTGGAAGAACTGAATGGTTAATGGAGATCAATCACTAAAAATATTAAAACCGTCTATCTCTCACACAGCCGAAATCTCCATTCAGCATACTCATTTTTAAAGTAGGTCTCTGTGCTTGAGAAAATGGTGATTTAATTATATAGACTTGGAATCTGGCAAGTTGCACATCTCTCGAAAGTAATATATTCTGTGTTTTCAGCTGTACAAAGCCGAGATGCTGGCTGGTATCATTTGTTGACTGCACCACTCAGCGCTGATCAGAAGATTCAGTTGCAGGAAATCTGTGCATTAGCTGAACTCCGGAGAAACTCAGCAGGTCTGTTGCAAGAATGTTTGCAGAAAGCTTACAATCTAAATCAGGGCTCTCCAAACTTGGCAACTTTAAGACTTGTGGACTTCAATTCCCAGAATTCTCCAGTTATGCTGGCTGGAGAATTCTGGGAGTTAAAGTCCACAAATCTTAAAGTTGCCACGTTTGGGGACCTCTGATCTAAAGTCTACCAACAGGAACTCTCAGTTATTGCAGCCCTATAAAATAATCTAAACTGTCCCAAGTTAGTTCTGTTTGGGTTTGTCCATTATGAGAAGTTTTTTTTATGTATAGGACATTGTTTCCTATGGAAGTTTTGGGAGTTGCGGGATGGCACGTCACATACTTTTTACTCCTTTTACGAGAACAAGAGCAGCTGCTTTGGGAAGCAAAATAATGAATCCACAGTGAGTCAGAATCAGAATCAAAATAGAGTTGGAAGGGACCTTGGAGGTCTTCTAGTCCAGCTCTCTGCTCAAGCAGGAGATCCTATACCATTTCAGGCAAGTGACCGTCTAGTCTCTTCTTTAAAAACCTCCAGTGATGAAGTACCCACAACTTCTGAAGGCTTCTCCACTGGTTAATTGTCCTCGCTGTTAGGAAGCTTCACATTGTGAAAGTGGGTGTCAGGGAGAGGTTAGTGTAAGATGCTTATAAGTGTAGTTGGACATTAATTTCCTTTAGACACAGCTGACCTGTCTAGCAGCCAAGAAAGAAACTGTTTCTGATGAGACTGGCCATTCATGATTTATTTCAGGGGTGTCAAACTTGATTTCATTGAGGGCTGCCTCAAGGTTGTGTTTGACCTCAGGGGGCCAGGGTGGGCACAGCCACCTTGACATCACTTGTGTCAGGGGCGCCTGTGGTGGCCCAAGTGCTCTGCCAGTGAAAACGGGCTCCCAAGCTCTGTTTTTGACTGCAATTATGTCCTGCGACCCTCTGCCAGCAAAAATGGATCTTCAACCCATGAGCCAGATCTAAGCCGGATCTAAGCAGAACTAGGCTGGAGGCCAGATCTGGTCTCTGGTCTCTGGGCCTTGAGTTTGACACCCCTGCTATACATAATATAGCAATCTGCACGCAACAGTGGTTTAGGGAGACACTGCAAACATGTTCTTCCTCAACCTCCTACCCTAACCCTTCACTACCTATCTCTTTCACCATTTCCAAAAGAAGCGACAAAGAAGCTTTAGAAGGATGCAGGGAATCTAAATACGCAGCATGTTTAAACATTCCTTGTATTCAGTTGTTAAAAAATGTGGGTGTGGGTGTGTTTTGCCTCATAGCTACTTCTCAGTGTGATTAGATATTCATTCTCAGAGCTACACTTCCATGATACAGCATGTGCTCTATAGACAGAAGTTTCCAAGTTCATGTCTTGGCATCCCAAGTTAAAAGGATTAGCTCATTGGTCAACCATGGGTGGAAAAAAAGTAAGGCGGGATGGAAAAATTGGTCTGATTTGGAACTTTATGTGTTGCTTTATTGCAGTTTGAAATGCATGCTTTCACTTAAATGCACCTCCCAGTGCCCAGTTAGTATGTGGAACTAGGGCAGTTTTCCTGGGATTGTCCCAATGAGTTCATGCTCCTTTCAATTCCTAGAATTTCCAACAATGGTAGTTGTTGTTGGATAGAAATGTTGGATGCTCTGCCCCTTTAAAGAATGCCCAAATTGGGGAAGTTTGAAATAGCATTTAGTTCTACCTGCATGATTTTTTTTCCCAAAACTTTTCTTCAAGTTAAAGATGTTGCATCATTGATCTAGAGGTGCTTGTAACGGGGAATTCAAACATCTGCATGTTTCTTCTTCTTAAAAGCGTTTATGACTTTTCCTGCATATCATTAACGTATCTGTATAAAAAGAAATTGGAAGTATCATTGGTAGCGCATGAAGATATACTTGCAGCCTGTCTCTAAATATCCGTTTGTTTCTTTTCAATTTAGAATCAAAGAGGATAGAACAACAAACGGGCTTCCCATTTGATAACAAAGGACTGGTCTCTGGATATAACTTTGGCACTGCTCCAGGAAGCAACTGAAGGGAAAAGGGCTTAAAGAACTGTGCAAAAACATTTCATTATTAAAAAAACAACAACTGTGACTTATGAACAGGGAAGGTAATCAAGAGGTCTGCAAGTTTCCCCTTGGGAAAAGGCAGTATTTGACCCTCTTCCCCCTCTCATTAAGACATTCTTCCTAACCAGCTGCTGTAATGTATAAATTCTTGTGGGTATTTTTATAAGTTGTTGGACTGAAAAGAAAGCATCTGTCCCCTCTTCTTTCTCCTTAGGAAAGGGGGAGCCAGCTATTTGAAACCGAATGGAATTGCACTTCTCAGGTTTTTGCCTTGTGAAATTGAAGGGGTTCTATGGATAACAGTGCCTTCTGTTGTATATACGGATTGCCCAACAAAAGAATTTTGGAACGCCATGCTTGTCTTTGTTTTGTTTCGTTTAAAAGAAAAGAAAGGGCACATGAAAGGTCATCATTCATATCTTGCTTTCCATACTCTTGTGTTAACTTCGTCTAAAGAAATCATGGCTGTATTGTGCCCGTCACACGTTTTACAGTTAACTATAGAAACCGTTGTTAACATCCCTGCAGTTTTTTGTTTTCAAATTTGTTTACCACGGAATCCATCTGCATGTTGTGAGCCTTTTAAGGTGCTCGCTTTGCTTACCATGGTCTGGCCTTATGAAGATTCGCACCCTACATCTCCAAGAATATAGTGGCCTTAATCTGGCATCCCCTGTTGGGATTAGGTTTAAGATAGGGTAGGAGTCTTGATCCTAAGACATCTGGAAAATCCTACTTTGTAAAGCAAGATGAGTAACTGTGAGCAGGATTTTTTTTTCCTTTTGCCACTGTTGACCCTCTGGAAAAAAAAATACAAGCGTTCTCCAAAACACTTTTGAAAAAGCACCGCTTTAACAGAATTTAATCTTCAGCTCTAGGTCTTTTGAATGTGGATCTCAAGCTTTTCCCGGTGCTGTTGTGGATTTTGTGTTGTTATCAGTAATGAGCTTGTGGACTATGTAAATAGTTAATCAACTTTGTACTGTATTGTTGTTGCTTTGAACTGTTTCAATTACATGATTATCATTCTTTTAGCCATATTATGCCGTGATTTTAAACTTTCAGTAGTTGCATCTATAGGTCTTTGCCTTTTAGCCACAGCACTTGAGTTTGGTTTTGTTTCCCTCCTTTCCAATTGCAACCACAGGGGAACAAAGGAGAGGGAGGAGTCTGATAAATGCATACAGTGTTGCTTTGTGCAGGCCCCCTTTTCTACATGGATCATGACATTGCATACATGCTTCCGAAAAAGGCACAGCTTGGTTCATAACACTATAGTGCCTGCAGGTGTCTTTCCTTCCTTCCTTCCTTCCTTCCTTCCTTCCTTCCTTCCTTCCTTCCTTCCTTCCTTCCTTCCTTCCTTCCTTCCTTCCTTCCTTCCTTCCTTCCTTCCTTCCTTCCTTCCTTCCTTCCTTCCTTCCTTCCTTCCTTCCTTCCTTCCTTCCTTCCTTCCCTCCCTCCCTCCCTCCCGTGTGCCCAGGTTTGTATAGGAGAGCATAAGATCACATTCATCACATGGCTTACCTTGCTGTTAGTATGTTGTTGAGGACAATGGACTGTATCTTTGCATTCCAGCTGTCTTATCTCTAAACAAGACACTGATTATGGTCTTTGAGCTTCTGTTCCCCACAAACCCATTACAAACACATCTATTTTCCATCATGCACTAGTAAACTTACTACATTTCTCCAAAACCAAGTTTTTTAGGAGCCTAAACTGGTCAAGTTCAGGAGCCTCAATTGATCAAGAGAAACCCTGAGGAAAACATCTTTTTCTGAGCTCTTTCTACTTAAATATCCCATGGGAGACATTAGATATCCCAGGCTTCAGCATCAGGACAACTTTCTCAAACCCGGCACCATCCTCATTTATAAAGCTACAGACCCTTGGCTGGGGATGATAAGACTTGTAGTGCCCTATATCTAGAAAGTGCCCATTCCAGGGAGGACTATGTAAAGATAACATACCGAGCTTTGAAACTTTTAAGGAGAAATACAAAGTATGCTAATTTGGGAAACAAGCAAGCTAATTTTGAGGTAAGAGTTTGCTCATCAGACCATAGTTTACTAAATTTGGAATAAAAGTCTTTCCTGCTTAGCTTGGCTTTTCGTAAATGAGGGAATCAAACTCCCTTCTAAAAATGCTAGCTTTAAAAAGACTTTAAATCCCTTTTTTAAAACGACTTCACACAGGACCAAAAGCAAACCTGTATTTAAGGCAGTGAATTTAATTGCCGAAAGACTATTGTTTGCAAGCACCCAACAGTCACATTTAAATGTGGTGCTTTGGGGGATCCATTTAAAACATATGCGATACAATTCTGAACATTCTAATTCTGAATTAGATTGTAAATATTTTGTTCTCCCCTCCCCCCAATACAGTAGGATAAACATTCGCCTCCATTTACATTTTTTTGGTTCTTTACTAATTCTGTGTTTTATATCCCAAAGAAATTTTCTGTAAATGTTTTTAGCCTGTTGAAATGGGCTAAAATCTGGTTCTCTCATCTGTCTTGAATTTATCATTGAACAGTTGATAGACCAGAAGCATTTGCTGGAAAATATTTAAGAAAGCAAGAGGAAAAAAAGAAAAGAGAATGTGTTGCTCTAACTCTTGGGATTTTTGTGAAAATATGTTTGCAAAAGAAAGTATATTTTTATTCATTTGTATCTATATGTGAAGGAAATCCATTTTTAAAATACTAAGTAGCATTTAGACTTCTGCTTCCTAGGGATGACAGCTTGGCTTTTTTAAAAATCCTTTTAGTTTTTGCTTGTAAGAATCTAATCGTCTTCCAGGATTTTGCCTGAATTTTATCCTAATGCATCCAACAATCAGAAAAAAAATATCACTGGGAGATTCAGGGAGGATTGATGCTTCTGTGGCATCCAAATCACTACATAATTCTGCAGCTTTCTTGCCCCTTGGACTTTGTCAGATTGAGGACAGAGACATGAAATGCTTTTACCTCCAAGCTTCCTTTTATGTCCTGGGTTTTTTTTTTTGTGTGTGTGTGTGTGTGTGTGTGTATCTGCAGAGATGATTTAGGATTCTGACATTTAAACATGCAATATGGAAATGATGTGTAAGAAGATCCAACTGCATGGATTTGTCAGCTGTTGCATGCAGATACCTTTGCTTCATTGATGCCTAGGGGAACATCAGGAACATATCAGCTGATGACATGTTTACCACCTATTTCCTTCCTTCCCTCCAATGAATATATCTTTCATTGTTTTGCCTATGTTTCGTTGGGTTATGACAAATGTAACTTGAGAGAGCCCTTCCTTAATTAAAAAGCTTAATGTGTAAAGCAATTGTTGGGAATGCAGAGATTGAGTGATTGATTCACAGGTGTCTGTTTATTGTTGACGGTTCATTCATGTTATGAATCAGCTATCTCAGATGCAGCATTACGGCTATAAATCATATTGCTACACACACACACTGCTTTATTTCTTTTGGTCAACCACACTTTGTCTAGTTTTCCAAAATGAAGATAAGTATCTGTCAATCTAACTTCATGGATAAGTTATCATAATTGATATGGTATCTGCTTTTTCAATTAACTCCCATCCATTAATTCTCAAAAATAGTTTTCAATAGCTGAAACCATATTTATTGCCACAAAATAAATAAACCATTACACCAGGTCTTCAGGGGTGGACTTCCAAACTTTTAGCAAAGGGTTCTCTGCTAGGTAGGCGTGGCCACGGTGGGCGTGGTCCAGTCGGCCTCCTGCATTTTTGCCCTCCCTGGACTCTGGAGGCTCTCTGGAAGCCAGAAATAAGCCCATTTCCATCCTTCTTGAACTTCCGAGAGGCCTGTTTTTGGCCCTTCTGAGCCTCCGTGTGCGCCCTGCACTTACCTACTTCCAAAATGGGAGGGGTGGGGACTCCTGGGAGGGGTGAGTTGAGGTGGGTAGCCAGGAGTGGGATTTGGGGGCTCTCCGAACTGCCCAAAATCTTAGCTAGGGGCTCTCCTGAACCCCAGCAGCCCAGCCCTGGATTTATCTCGCCTTTAATTCAGATCAGAGTGCATCCATAGCACTTCCTCCTTGTATTCTTCCACCCCACAGGAATCCTTTCTTGAAGTAGGTTGGGCTTAGAGCATCTGGTCCAAAATGGGAAATCTGGGTCTCCCCTTTCCTAGTTTAAGGCTTCAACCAGCCCAGTAGACTGACTGTGGAAGGTCCACTGTTGCATCTTCTGCAAAGGATAGGGAATCTCACTAGGCACATAAATAATCCTTCCCATGTTTAAATATTTCTAGATGCTTGATTATTCATTAAACAAATACACAAATATAGCGGTTGGGGTCCTGTGCTGATGGGTTTAAATGAATACAAGAGAAGGATATTTCTCACCATTCTCAGATCAATAGAAATTATCGAGTGACAGTCATCCCGGGATGCAATCCCACCCTAATGAATGGTAGCTCACAGTCTCCGCTATCCTAGAAGGAGATTCAGAAAATTTGGAGGCTATTCAGAATCAGGTTCTTTTTCCAATAAAGGCCAAACCAGTTGTTCCAAAGTAGAAGATGGGATTGGGACCTTTCCCAAAGCTGGACATTCTAGCTCTTGCATGATAAATGGTTGGAAGAGCTGGATAGCTCTAAGCCCATCAAAGAGAAAGATTGGAGATATGACACTTGTCTCCCGCTACTTGAGGGGCTGTCACAGAGAAGTGGGAAGAGAAGCACCAAAGAGCAGGACAAGAAGTAATGGATGGAAGCTTGTTAAAGAGAGAGCCAACCTAGAAGTAACGGAAAAAAATTCTGACGGAACAATTAATGGAAGAGCTTGACTTCCAGAGTTGTGGGTGCTCCATCACTGGAAGTTTTCAAAAATAGACTGACCATTTGACTGCGATGGTATAAAGTTTCCTGCCTTGAACAGAGGGTTGGACTAGAAGATCTCCAAGGTACCTTCCAGCTCTATGATTCTATGTTAAAGCACCATAGTAGCTCTGCTAAAAATGGGAAGGGTCTCAGTTGCTCACCAATGCAATTCAAGCTGTCAGAGCATTTTCAGCGTGACTACTATTATGAGGCAACCCAGGAGCAAAACACAGCACACAGAGACTTAGACATTTAACAGTAGTTTATATACAAGACATATACAGAAATATACGTGGTAGGCAAATGCCTTACAAGCAATCAATCTTCTTAACTCTACACAGAGAACACTGCAATGGATACCGGATACAAGAAGAGAGAACATTATAATGTCAGCCTTATATAAATACCTCTTAAAGGGGTAAAGACTTCTGTGGAGTCATTCTTTGTCTTAAAAGGGCAATACCAATGCTGATTCAACTTCAATTGCATCAGCCTTACATTGCATCAGCCTTACAGCAACTGGTCAACTCTTAAATTTCAATACCTTAACACAAGATTTATCTCATCTTTGCCTAGCCCCTATACCCAACTTCTGCCTTCATTTTTAAGAGGACAACATTATCTATCTAGGTAGAAGAAAGGTAGGGCTTTGGGGTAATCTCCCTGCAAACCTGATCTTAGACTTGCCCTGCACTTTAATGGCAGTTATTTCCAGGTCCTATTCTAATCACCTTCCCATATGTTCAGCCTTTGCCAAAAAAACAAAACGCTGGACTTGATGGAACAACACTCTGGTCTTCTCAATAGTGACTACGGAGGTCAGCTGAAATTTTACTAGCTCTGCTTCTCTTTTTCTAAGTTGCATCCCATGATGAACTATAATGCCTGGTATTATGATGAACAGTTTTGCAGTGTTACTATATGTTCATTTGATATCACTTCAAATTACTGAGGGAACATTTTTTAAATAATTGTTTAGTCCAATTCTTGACCACAGAAGACTATTTTTTACAGCATGAATGCAACTGGGTTGTCATACTTGAACTTTCAAAAAGATGATACTTTGGAGACAGTCTGCTTTATTTAATGTGCCATGTACATGTTTTCATTTGTATATTTATGGTCCTTTCCCCCATTATAAGCATAGGTTGCTACAGATAATTTATTAGAGGACAGAATTTAGCACACTCTCTTTCTCAGATTGTTCTATGTGTTTTTGATCCAAGCTTCCTTAAGTTTAGCTGATAAGAAAGCTTTACATTCAAGAGAAATGATGTAAATTTTCCCTTTCAAATTTTTTTTTTTAAATGTGTGATTGGAATATCCTTAAGAACATATGCATTGTCTGGAGTATATTTCACTGTATGCATGGTTGAATGTCTTAATCATGGTGGGTTTTTTCTCAACTGTTACTACAAGAATGACTACAATATGATATCAGAAACATCTGGATTAGCTTTGTAATTCCTGAGAATAATGATAGCCATCGTGTCTTGTGAGAAAACAGCTTTCAGGATCAACAAACTCATATTCATCAGTTGTCAGGCTGGGACAACAGGGAATTTTGATAGAATTTTAAAAAATGCTCATCCAAAATTGTCAACATCCATTGATTCTACCACAGGATGAATGTAATTGTTCAAAACTCCTGCTGGATAACCTATGATGAGACAGATTAAAGAGGAAGTCTACAACAACTGAATATTTGCAACCCCTTTCATCATAAACTTGAGTCCCCAAACTTTATAAGCATTTATCACCTACAAGCGCAATGTGTGAATCAAACAAAGCCTTCTATTTAAGGTGTCCCTTTATCCCCACAGCAATCATATCCACAGCATCAAGAGTATTCTGAACCTCAATTAATTTTGACTGCACACTGCTGTTCAGTCAAAATACAGGATGAGACTGGAAATAATTTTACTGAATCATGATTTCTTCCATCTGTAGAAACAATTGCAGAATACAGTATGCAATTTTCTTCAAATGCTTTCAGAAGAGCATCAGTTAAATGCAGTATAATTTACAAAGTTAGCCATTCCTCCTGTCTTAATTTCAAGTGTTTGAAATGTTGGGACTATGTCGAAAGCAAGGAATAGCTTTTTTAGCAAAACAGTTGGACAATCCATTGAACTGCAACTACTCTGATTCCTATGAATGTGACCTGCTATCACGTTCTTTGCTGCTGCAGTAACAACATCCTTTGAATCCCGATTTACAAAATAATCTTGTCAATTTTCTGATGAGCTTTCTTCTCTAACTGCTTTGTTTTGCTTGTCCAAGCGCACACAAGATTGACAATCAACAGTGAGTTTTTTTCAAAAAAATTATATAAAGCTCATCAAAGATGTTTTCTTGATATACGCTATCATTTTTGTTTTGCCACAAGAAAAATCTGGTACCTTCCCCTCACTTAGGAGTAATAAAAAATCATTCGCCCTCCTTGGGAGTAATCTCGTACTTTTTATTTCGAAATGCTCATCGACTCATTGTGTCTACATTTTGTATGAAACAAAACTTCATTTTAATGCATGCTGATTAGTGTACATTCAAAGTGACAAAGTTATTCAAAGTTCAAGTCTCTAAGTCCCAGTGTTTCTCCGCTGTTTTAACATGTGGGACTCCAGCTCTCAGAATTCCCCAGCCCCCACATCTTAAAGTTATCGAGGTAGACAATGCTCTGATCTGAACAACCCATCTGACAGCAACAGATTAAACTTGCTGAGAGCAGGCAGCAGCATCTATATCAGGGGCCTTCAAACTTGACAGCTTTAAGACTTGTGGACTTCAATTCTCAGAATTCCTCCTCCAGTCATGTTAGCTCAGGAATTCTGGGAGTTGAAGTCCACAAGTCTTAAACTTGCCAAGTTTGAGGACTCTTGATCTATATCTATCTAGATATCTAGATAGATAGATATAGATATACACTGCTCAAAAAAATAAAGGGAACACTTAAACAACACAATGTAACTCCAAATCAATCACACTTCTGTGAAATCAAACTGTCCCCTTAGGTAGCAACACTGATTGACAATCCATTTCACATGCTGTTGTGCAAATGGAATAGACAACAGGTGGAAAGCACAGGCAGTTAGCAAGCCATCCCCAATAAAGGAGTGGACCGCAGACCACTTCTCACTTCCTATGCTTTCTGGCTGATGGTTTGGTCACTTTTGAATGCTGGCAGTGCTTTCACTCTAGTGCTAGCATGAGACGGAGTCTACAAACCACACAAGTGGCTCAATTAGTGCAGCTCATCCAGGATGGCACATCAATGCGAGCTGTGGCAAGAAGGTTTGCTGTGTCTGTCAGCGTAGTGTCCAGAGCATGGAGGCGCTACCAGGAGACAGGCCAGTATATCAGGAGACGTGGAGGAGGCCATAGGAGGGCAACAACCCAGCATCAGGACAGCTACCTCCACCTTTGTTCAAGGAGGGGACAGGAGGAGCACTGCCAGAACCCTGCAAAATAACCTCCAGCGAGCCACAAATGTGCATGTGGCTGCTCAAACGGTCAGAAACAGACTCCATGAGGGTGGTATGAGGGCCCGACGTCCATAGGTGGGAGTTATGCTTTACAGCCCAACACCGTGCAGGACGTTTGACATTTGCCAGAGAACACCAAGATTGGCAAATTCGCTACTGGTGCCCTGTGCTCTTCACAGTTGAAAGCAGGTTCACACTGAGCACATGTGACAGACGTGACAGGGTCTGGAGATGCTGTGGAGAACGTTCTACTGCTTGCAACATCCTCCAGCATGACCGGTTTGGCAGTGGGTCAGTAATGGTGTGGGGTGGCACATCTTTAGGGGGCCGTACAGCCCTCCATGTGCTCGCCAGAGGTAGCCTGACTGCCATTAGGTACCGAGATGAGATCCTCAGACCCCTTGTGAGACCATATGCTGGTGTGGTTGGCCCTGGGTTCCTCCTAATGCATGACAATGCTAGACCTCATATGGCTGGAGTGTGTCAGCAGTTTCTGTAAGACGAAGGCATTGATGCTATGGACTGGCCCGCCCGTTCCCCAGACCTGAATCCAATTGAGCACATCTGGAACATCATGTCTCGCTCCATCCACCAATGCCACGTTGCACCACAGACTGTCCAGGAGTTGGGGGATGCTTTTGTCCAGGTGTGGGAGGAGATCCCTCAGGAGACCCTCTGCCACCTCATCAGGAGCATGCCGAGGCATTGTAGGGAGGTCATACAGGCACGTGGAGGCACACACACTACTGAGCCTCATTTTGACTTGTTTTAAGGACATTACATCAAAGTTGGATCAGCCTGCAGTGTTTTTTTCCACTTTAATTTTGAGTGTAACTCCAAATCCAGACCTCCATGGGTTGCTAAATTTGATTTCCATTGATAATTTTTTTGTGATTTTATTGTCAGTGTATTCAACGATGTAATGAACAAAGTATTTAATAAGAATATTTCATTCATTCAGATCTAGGATGTCTTATTTTTGTGTTCCCTTTATTTTTTTGAGCACTATATATCTGTATGTATGTGTGTGTGTGTGTATATGTATGTATATATATGTATGAATGTATCAGCTGAGGGGGTCTGGGAGGCAGCAAATAGATCAATTGGGTGCCCCAGCCTTACAGGATAGGCCTCCCTGCAGCCCCCTGGGAGCCAAAACAGTGTGTGGGGGGACTTCTTGAAGGGGCAGGGTTTTGCAGGGCTGGGTGGGGCCAGTCAGAGATGGTATTTGCCGGTTCTCTGAACCAGTCAAAGTTTTCCCTACCAGTACTCCCAAACCGGTCAGAACCAGCTTGTGAGACCATACAACACCATGAAAGAATCCAGGAATAATCAAAGCATAAAATATAAGATAGATTCCAACATTTCATTGCTGCTGCTGTGAAATGGAAAGTCATTGTTCCTTCTGCTTCTTGTTCTGCTTTGGAAGTAGAAAGCAATGACCGCATTATTAGAGAATCCTGCAAAAAATCACAATAAATTTCACATTCATACCAGTGAGGGAAAAAATCCCTACATGAGTAGAAACTTTGGTACAAAATTCTTTTTTCCTGGCCCAAGAGGCTTTCTTGAATTAAGGATACGCCTTTGGTTCACATTTCCTAACTTTCTTTTCTTTTTTTTCAAAATGGATTTGGCACACCCTTAAATGAAATAAGAAATGTTTTTTGTTTTGTTTTTTGAAAGAATGAAAGAGGCAGCACATGATAAAATTAGAGGAATTGGCTTTTAAGATTCCCAGTGCTGGAAGTAATTTAGCATAAAGATGTATTATCAAGTTATGGTGGACATGAGTTACTACTGAAGCCATCTGAAAAACTACTTTATTCCGTATGTGGAAGATACCAAGGTCAAGCTTTGTATTCTTGTGCACATGGGATTAGGGATAAGAGGAGAGGAATTTTTCTGACATGGCCCCACAAATCTGATAAGCCCACCTCAAGTCAGTACACTTATCCTTCAGTTCAATCACTATTCTCGCTTTTCAGCAAGAAAAGAAATCTTAGTGAATGTCTGATGATCTTCAGGGCCACTGAGCTAGTCAGATACAATTATTTCACTTTATACCTCAACATTCTACCCAGCGCCTTCTCAAAATTTCTAATAGTTTGAAATCTATATATATAAAAGCAAAATACCATTCACATATCATCACGAAATCTCCAGAACTGTAAAGACAAACTTGAAATTTGGCAAGTATGTTCAGAGCTGGGATTCAATTTTTTTAACAACCGGTTCTGTGGGTGTGGCTTGGGTGGTGGGCGTGGCTTGGTGGTCTTGTGACTTGGTGGACATGGCTTGGTGGTCATGTTATTGGCTGGGCGTGGGCAACTCAATATCACTCACATCGAGGCACGCATCTCCTCGCCTGGCCTTTCATGACTATGGGGATGCTGCAAAAGTCGTAAGTGTGAAAAAGGTCATAAGTCACTTTTTTCAGTGACATTGTAACTTTGAATGGTCATTCCACACAAGCAAAGTACCAGCAAAGGAGGGGGAAACTCCAGAGATGTTCTTGAGACAGGAAGTCTAGTCCTGCCAAGAATTAAATAAGGGTTAACAGAGAAGCAGTTTCTGTAAGCAACACCAGTATGTTTCCTTCCTCCTTCCTTACAGGATTAGGCCAGTAATTTCTTCTAACAACCGGTTCTCCGAACTGTTTAGAATGTTAACAACCGGTTCTAGTGAATAGGTGCGTACTGGTAGAATCCCATCCTTGAGTATCTTCCTCTTGGCTTCTAGGTGCTCACTAAGAAAGGATTTTTCAAAACGACCATCAGAGCGTTATTATTTCATATATAATTATTAACACGCTCTGATGCTAAGGAGTTCTACTCCCCCTTCCCATCTGAAAAGAAATCTGTTCCAAATACAAAACACAAGCAGAGGAGAGGAGTTTCAGTTTCAGTTTTAGTTTCACAGCACCAAGCAGCTTTAGTACAGAACAGTTGAGCTAAGCCACACCCAGGCTCCTTGCTGTCTCTTTCTTGCTCACACAGCAAATATTGTTTCAGTTTCCAAACAGCCCTCAACTCTCTCACACACCAACAGGACACTAGTCAAATGAATACCGATGGACGCTGGTAGGCAGAGGCAGAATTTTTTCCCCTTTATTTTCCTCCCCAAAAACTAAGCCCAACCACATAGTTTTGTAGCGAAGCATGGGTATGGAGCTAGTAAAATATAAATCAAAATCCCAGAACTCTCCACCCCATCCTCTATGATTAAATCCAATCTCAAAAGCTTGAGTAAAGAGAAAGATCTTGGCTTCTTTGCTGAAAGCAGAAAAAACGGACTAACCTCAATGTGAAGGAAGTACATTCCATAGCTTGATTGAGTGCTAGGAATGTCCATTTGATACTGTTTTGATGACAAGTTTATTTCTGACATTACTGCCTTTGTTTTAAAGAACTAATTCCTTCCACAACCATTTCAACAGATTGAGTTGGAAGGAGCGCAGAAACAGCTTGACTAACTCCACTACATGGTATGTTTCAACTCTTCAGAACAGGCAGGGACTTTGGTGGCCATTCCAGCTGCTCACTGACAGAACAATTACAGAGTTTATAATTGAGTTGAAGTGCCTGAATATACTTTGTTTTTTTTAAAAAAATATCCTAAGAATAACTTGCCTTTGGTCTTTCTCAACTGTGCTTTCTAGTAATTGTAGCATCAGGCTAGCTAACTGATTCTGTTTGTGCAAAAATAGCGGAAACTTTTAGATGAGATGTTTATTGATCCTATTTACAGAGTTTTACAGCAGATCCAGACGCGTGACGGAGAACAAAAATGTGCTGCATTGCTATTGTCACAATTATTTCTTTTTTTGTTCAGTCTACTGTAAATGATTGGATTCATACCTTGTACTAAGCTACAATATGGATTGTTTCATTATCACTTAGAGAAATGACTGCAATTATCACTGGAGCTTGAAAATCAGATTTAGTGCATCTAAAATAGATGTCCAATGATTAGGTAATAAGATGCAAGAGCCAAGTCATCATAAATAACTCTTACATGATGTAATTGTTTTCAGTCTACAGGATGTTAAAAATCAAAATTAGTGACAAAATTCAGAAAGGAATTAGGGTTAACAGCTAACTTAAACAATGCAAATGTTTCTCCCCAAAATTGTTTTATTTCAATCTGCATATGCACAACAATACATTAACAGTGTGGCATCAGTATATCATACATTTTCGTACAGGCAAAATTAATAATACCAATCATATCTCTCAATGCATATATTTCACATTAATTCATAATCCTTCAATGCTTATTTTCAAAACTCTCTCCAAATGCCTACCACCATATCAGTTAAACATACCTAGTAATTCCCTTATTCAATTTTCTCCCTGCTTTTATTTTATTTTTTTTGAAATATAAATTTTTCACTTGGCAAGCAGTGTGGTTCCAGGTTTCACATCTCAATACAAACATGACCATAGTTACCTGTTCATTATATTTGCTTAAACAATGCAAAATTGATATGTTTGTATTGAGCACCATGCTGTCCCCTACCTTATAATATTAGGGATTGGGGATTTACACTATCATGAGTGAGAACAAAGCCGTACTGTTTCATAGTAATTGACTTTTGAGCAGGACAGTATCATTCTCTCAGACTTCATTATTAAGCAAGGCAATAAGCATTGACTCTCCAGCAACTCAGTCCTGCATTCACAAATTTAACAAGACTAAATAAGATTTGCAAACTATGTATGACTATAGAGACAGATATATAGATATAAAAGGATAGATGGAGAGAGGAGAGATAGAGATATACTGCCTATGTGCATGTCTGTGTTTTAATGTGTAGGTGTGGGTGTGTATACACTCACACACAGAGAGAGAAGCAAACATCCCCCTACACAAAATCAAGCCACATATATACATACATACATATATACATACGTACATACATACATACATACATACATACATACATACATAGTTTACTTTAACAGATAACAGATAATCAGCATTGGAAGGGACCTTGTAGGTCATTTAGTCCAACCCCCTGCCCAAGCGGGAGATCCTACACCACTTTTGACAAATGGCAGTCTGCAGTCCCCTAATCATCCTGGTTGCTCTTCTTTGCACTTTTTCTAGAATTTCAACATCTTTTTTATAGTGTGATGACCAAATATATATATATTCTCGCGGGTATTTGTATGTGGATCTTTATATTATCTTAAGTTTTCGCGGGTACTTACATGTATGGCATTCAGCTTTGTTCGGGTATTTTCCCACGTCATAGTAGTGGTGCTTTTGAAAGTTGTAGCAACGTTTCAGCAGAATTTCATCTGCCATCATCGGTCTTCTGTATAGCGTTCGTCTGTGAGTTAGACTTTTACAGTGGTTTCAGATTTAAATTTGAGGCAGCCTATTGCTGTGTCAGAATGGTTTTTTCTTCCTCCTGATTGGTTGAGAGTCTTCTAAGAAACCTCGGTGGGTTTTCTTTTTTCCTCGTGGCCAATATGTCTTCCTCAACTTCCTTCATCTTTATTATCTTTATCATTTATCACCATTCATCATCATTTAACTGACATAATAGGATAACTGACAGCCCCTTTGTGCTTGGCGGCACGGCTGGAAGAGAAAGGTTGAGGTTCTCTCTCCAGAAACATGGAGGTTATGTATATATATATATACATACATACATATATGCATACATACATACATATATATATATATACTATCTATGTGTGTGTTTCTGTGTTTAAATGTATATATGTGGGTGTGGGTGTGTATACTCTCTCTCACACACAGAGAAGCATATATCTCCTGACACATACATACATACATACATACATACATACATACATACAATACATATATACATTACATGAGTTTAACTCTAGAGTTTAAATCTTAAATCTTTTCCTCCTACTTTTTCAAGTAAACAGGATTCTCATTACTCTTTTTCCTGGCCTTGAGAGTCAGACACATCTGTTCCATGTTTACATAATGGTGCTGCTTGCCCTGAGAATCTTTAGCTCCAGCCTTATTAGCTTCAACTCTTATATATCCAGAGTAGAGTATTTTCTTCATATTTTGAACCAAATTATCAACATTAAATTACAAAGAAGATCAGTTA
The DNA here is from genome assembly GCA_033807585.1 of Hydrophis major. NCBI lineage: Eukaryota > Metazoa > Chordata > Lepidosauria > Squamata > Elapidae > Hydrophis > Hydrophis major. The sequence goes on from CM066331.1 coordinate 195,369,754, forward strand.
GCCTGCTGCACTTATCACGAACCAAAATGAGTTAAGGTATGAACCAATCAGAACCAGTCATATAGAAGAGTTCCCACACCTGTCATATATATTGTTATTTCCAGGTGAAATGCCTAGACCAGGGTGTCAAACTTGATTGCATTGAGGGCTGCATCAGGGTTGTGTTTGGCCTGGGGGGGGGAACTGGGGGGGGCATGGCCGGGGAGAACATAGCCAGGCAGGGCGTCGCCAGGGTGGGCATAGCCAGGGTGGGTGTGGCCAGCTTGTCACTCATGTCAGGGGCACCTGTGGCGGCCTGGGTGGGTAGGAGGATCCTCTACAGCCCTCTGCCAGTGAAAACGGAGCCCAGGAAGGCCATGCATGGCCCTCTTGGGCTCTGTTTTTGGCTGTGATAGCCTCCTCCAGCACTCTGCCAGCGAAAACAGAACTTGGGTGGGCTCTCCCAAAATCCGTTTTTGCTGGCACAGGCCCTGTGGGCCAGTCCTTCGCTATTTCCAGGGCAGCCCCGTCAGTCAGATCTAAGCACCCTGTGGGCCGCATCCAGCCTGTGGGCCTTAATTTTGGCACCCCTGCCCTAGACTCATCCAAATGAAAATTTACAAAGGCAGACAAAGAACTCTCATGTTGGTTGTCATAACTGTCCATTTTCCCCCTCCTCCAAATGATTTTTAACACCTTCAGCATTTTCCTCACCTACTGATTTTTAGGAAGCAGAACCTTGTAAAGTGCAGCTTGATTTTTTTTTTCCTACAGGATTTAATTAGTTCTCATAAGATTTCAAGGCAGGCTGGCTAAGCTCCAGAGTTGTCTCTCTAGTTGCTTTAGTGCTGGTGCCACATAAAATCTTGTTATATCAGTGCAGCTGTTGGGAAAAAAGTAATATTGTTCATCCGGATAAATAATTCAGTGTAATCACTTAGACCTGTTTCTTATATTTCTATCACCTTAGAGTAGTAGCAGCTGATTAGAGAAGTGCCTGCTTGGCTAGGGATTAGTAACTGCACATAGGAGATGTTGGTTCCTGACTGGCTTTGTGATATGCTCTAACTTTTATGGGTATGTGAACCCAGAAAACTTGGAAGATCTCTAGGGGGGGAAATTGAATATGCTCCTGCTGCATGACCAAATCCTCTCCTGATCTGGAAATCCATTCCTTTTTTCTTTTGTATTTTTACATATATATGGCTTGGAGGAAAGCATGGTGTAGCACCGTCATTTTTTACAAAATAGCATTGATCCCTTCAATCATCCTGGAAGGCAGATTCCAAAATACTCCAAGATTTTGGAGGCCTTCTTGCCTTTGTAAATCTTATTTAAGATGACAGCTATTCTTTTTTTAAAAAATCTTCTGAGTCATGCAGAACAATTATATGTCAGCTACAGCGCAGTCACCTTTTCTATGGCAAAATTTTGCTACTTAGAAACATAAAGATGCAATGAGAAGATCAACATTACGGAAAAGGAGTATCTGCTGAGGTAACCTTGCTTACACATGAGAATTTATTGAATGTTTTGTTATACATTAGGTTTGATTACATTGGATTGCTGGTCAATTATTATAATAGCTTTGTTTTGAATTATGTAACATTTGAACAAAGAATTAAATGTATTTCTACTATATAATTTTAAAAGTCATTCCCCATTCTACTACTTATAGTTGCTTAATCCTTGTCATTGCTTACAATCATATGAATATTAAGGCCTAAAAGGAACACACAGAAAAGGCTTTTTTTTTTTTTTTTGCATAGTTTGAAATGGTTAAAATGATGTGAAAATAATGGAATGAACCAAATACCAGTTGGAAAAAGTAGAAATCGAAATGGACAGATTGGTTTATGGTTATTTTCTCCCTACATCTAAATATGTAAGTAGTAAATCTTGATTATTTGACTTCCACTCAAAGCATTTTTTTTTCAAAATAAATAAGTATATATATTTCTAATATGGTTTAATAAAATTTGAAATCAACATCAGATGGCAATGTCTGCCATTTTAAAATTTTCTTCTCCATTGAACTGCAATTTTAAGGTGCAAAAGGGAAATGATTGTTTTGGGCCTCAGGCAATATTGTAGAAGAAGAGGCGGGGAGGGGGGGGAGTTAAGTGTGTCATCAGCTTACAGTCACTACATTGCCACAAATGATCCAAGTCTAACCACCCTTGAATTCTGTTGATCCTTATCTAGTGCCAGTTTAGTATTGAACGTTAGTTGATCAGTTTTGTATATAGGCTTGAGCAATAAATCTTGAACTGTAAATTAATGCATGGTCCTGATCCTTTGTAACAGACATATTTGCAGTATCAGATTAAAGGTCATCTAGTCCATTCCCCCCTGCCCAAGCGGGAGACCCTACACCATTTCTGACAGACGGCAATCCAGTCTCTTCTTGAAAGCTTCTAGGGATGAAGCTCCCACAACTTCTGAAGGCAGCTTCTGTTCCATTGCTTGATTGCTTTCACTGTCAAAAGATTTCTCTTTATTTCCAGGTTAAATCTTTTTTTGTTCAGTTTCCATCCATTATTCCTTGCCTGGCCTCCATGTACTTTGGAAAATAGCTTGACTCTCTGTTCTTTGTGGCAGCTCCTGAGATATTGTTACTCTGCTATCATGTCTCCCCTGGTCCTTCTCTTCACTAAACTAGCCATTCCCAGTTCCTACAACCGTTCATCATATGTTTTAGCCTCCACTCCCCTAATTATCTTGGTTGCTATTCTCTGCACTCAAATAAGCGGTTTTGTTTCAGAACACATGGTCAAAAAGATAGAAATGATATCAATCATTTTTCTAAAGCCTCTTAGAATATCAGTTGTGAGAGGGTATCACAAAGTTAGGACTCTCCTGCCTATCTCCTACATGCTAGAAAGAAGTCACATTAAAAGTAAAACAATGCTTAGCAAGATACAGAACAATTAATTGAAAAAAAGGAAGAGGGAAGGAAGAATTGCAAGCAAATGAGCTCTCACTACAATTAATTTAATTAATTAAATTAATTAATGACCTCTGTGATCATATCGAGCAACTGCATTCTCTTCGCTGATGATGTAAAGCTATTCAACACCACAGACAATACTGCTACCCTTCAAAAAGACCTTGACTATGTATCAGAATGGTCAAACAAATGGCAACTTCAAATCTCAACAAATAAATGCTCTGACCTACATATTGGCAAAAATAATAATAATCAAAAAATAAAATACAGGCTGAATAGTCAAGACCTTGTTGATGATCCAAACTCTGTCAAGGATCTTGAAGTACTCATCTCAAATGACCGAAGTGCTAGAGCCCACTGTAACTAAATAGCCAAAAAGGCGTTAAGAGTTGTTAACCTAATATTACGTTGCTTTTTCTCTGGTAATATTATACTAATAACTAGAACATACAAAATATTTGCTAGACCAATACTTGAATACAGCTCATCAGTCTGGAACCCACATTACGTATCTGATATTAACACAGTTAAGAAAGTCCAGAAATATTTCACAAGAAGAGTTCTCCACTCCTTTACTCGTTGCAGAATACCTTATGCCACCAGACTCGAAATTCTAGACCTAGAAAACCTAGAACTACGCTGCCTTCAGTCCAATCTAAGTATAGTATATAAAATCATACATTGCAATGTCCTACCTGTCAATGAATACTTCAGTTTCAACCATAACAACACAAAAGCAAACAATAGATACAAACTCAAGGTTAATCGCACCAAACTTGATTGCAGGAAATATGACTTCAGCAACAGAGTGGTCAATGTCTGGAATACTCTACCTGATTCTGTGGGTTTTTCCCCAAACCCCAAAAACTTTAACCTTAGACTTTCTACTATTGACCTCACCCCTTTCCTAAGAGGTCTGTAGGGGGGCGTGCATAAGTGCATCAACGTGCCTACCGTCCCTGTCCTGTTGTTTGTTTTATTTTTTTAATTTTTCTTATATGTATCCATGTATTCATAACTATTTTTTTATTTATACCTATTATCTTGTAAGCAACTGACAAATAAAAATAAATAAATAATCATAAAAAAGACAATGTTTTATTCATATATTCCCCTGTTATGGAACTCATGCCATTAAGGAGATATGGAAACATATCCCAGGGATACATTCAGTTTTGCATGACATGTCAGAGGCTCCATTACATTAGTTTCCAATTAGGAAAGAAGCACTCATCTGTATCAAACACCTTTTAAGAGAAAAGTGTGCCTTCAAGTCAGTGTTGCCTGGACAAGTCCCTGTGGTTTTCTTGGCAAGATTTTCAGAAGTTGTTTGTGATTACCTACTTCCTAGGGCTGAAAGAGAGTGACTGGCCCAAGGTCACAGCTGGCTTGGTGTCTCAGGGAGGAATAGGACTTCAAGTCTCTTAGTTTCTCGTCTTAGTTTCTAACTCATGACCCCAAACTGGTTTTCTTTTAAATAGAAAAATAGGATTATAATTTTAAATAAACAAAATATAAATTAAATGTTTAATTTAAAGAGGGCCATTGACTTTTGATGATCCCTCTAGTCAAAAATGAAGACAAATCATTTAAAGAACTGATAACTGTATTTATGAATTACCCAGATCACGTCCAGGTCAAAGCTAATTAATCATCAGAAAAGGAACCAGGAATTTACCAATTATCCACCAATAATTAGTATAGATATGTTGTGAATTAATAAAGTGTTTGAATAAAGATTATTAAAACCTTAAAGAAAAGTGCAGGGTTCTGGCCCTGCACTTCTGATTGGCCGATAATAGCAACATCGGATTGGTCCATTCAGGAGAATCTGATTGGCTATTAGCGGGCCTCTCTCATTGGTTAAGGGAGCCAACGCTTCCCGTTTCTTATTGGCTGTTAAAGTAGAAGCTTGCCTATATAAAGGGCCATTGCCACCGTAGTTTTTTCGCTCTGTTCCACAATGTTAAATAAAGAGTTGAAGTCACTGTTCATAGTCTTGTCTCCACTTCTTGCGCCCATGCGCAGAACTTAACACTGGCGACGAGGATGGGATGTGGAAACGTCAGAGCTGATTAAGCACTACAGAGCGATAATCAGAGCACGTGGCTGAAGACGCACCAATGGCTGAACCATGACCAGCGGCGTCATACCACCCGCTTCATTCGACCCAGCACAAGAAGACTGGGACTCATATATGGACCGATTCCAGATGTTTCTGGAGACCAACAACTTGAAGGATGCCACTACCGGAAAAAAGCGAGCGGTATTCCTAACTCACTGCGGGCCAACCGTGTTTAAAATGGCCAAGGCACTAGCGAAACCGGCTGAAGTAAAGTCCATGGACTGGGATGTCCTCGAGCCCCTTCTACGGGCCCACTATGCACCAACCGTACCAACGGTTGTTTGAAGGCATGAATTTTATCAGAGAGATCAGCGGAAGGGAGAAAGCGTTGCAGATTTCATTGCGGATCTCCGGAATTTGGGAGGCCTCTGTGGGTTCGCCGACCTCAAAGAGGCCTTGAGAGACCGAATAGTTATGGGATTAGATGCACCAGCGTTACAAAGTAAGCTGATGGCGAAAGGCGACATTAGCCTTACAGATGTCATCGCTGACGCTACTGCAGCAGAAGCAACCAGGAAGTCGGCTGCCCGAATGCGCCACACCCACGCCCTGCTCCGCCAATTCGCCAGCGAAGCCTCACCTCACCAAGAAGGACAGGCAATGACAGCCCACCACGAGGACCTCGAATCATTATCAGAAAGCGATGAAGAAGAGGTCAACCGGCTCCGGTCTGAACGAGACCAACACCATCAATGTAATCAGAGAGTGCAGTACCAAAACGCTGGTTGTGGGGCAAACCACCCACGATCAGACTGCAAATTCCTCGACACGCTCTGCCATGCATGCGGGAAAAGAGGCCGTAGAAGCAAGCAAGGACCCAGCCAACCTCAGAGGGGGGCTAACTACCGCCAACCCACAGGAAGTCATCCTGTATATCGAGAATCCTTGAACCACCAATGGAACAACCACTCCTACAGAAACAAACCACTAGCCCATTCAACGAAATGAGAAGAGGCACACCAAACCATTACGATTGGTCACTCCTCATCACTAGATGCCAAGAAGATCCAGGTGAAGGTCGCCATCGAAAACCAGCCCTGCATGATGGAAGTCGATTCAGGATCGTCCCTCTCGATGGTTTCCTGGAAGACCCTTAAACAATTAATTCCTACTGTCCGGTGACAAGACCTCAGATTCCAAAGAATCATACTCAAGGACTATCAGGGAAATCGAATTCCAGTTGTAGGATCCAGCTGAGTCTGTGTCTCATTTAAAAATCGCACTGCATCCCTGCCATTGACCGTAGTCAACAGGGATCGGCCTAGTTTGTTAGGTTCGCTCCACTTGGAATTGAAGTAGCTGGCATTCACCGAACCAACAGCGACGACTGGGAAGAGGCCCTCATCCAGGAATTCCAGGACGTCTTTGCAGATGAACTAGGCGAGTACAAGGGGACCCCAATATCATTTAACCTTAACCCTGAAGTAGCTCCCATCTGCCTTAAGCCTCGTCGAGTTCCATTTGCCCTCAAACCAAAGATTGACGAGCAGCTTGATAAATTAATAGCCCAGGGTGTGTTAGAACCAACCGACCACGCTCCCTGGGAAACCCCAATCGTAACACCCATCAAGCTGGATGGATCGTTAAGAATTTGTGGGGACTACTGAGCCACCCTGAATCACACCCTTCAGCAGAACGCTTACCCGGTACCAGTGGTACAACACCTTCTCCATTACCTGGGGGGCGGAAAAGTCTTCACTAAATTGGATTTAGCACAGGCATACCAACAACTGCCTGTAGATAAAAAAACGGCAGAGGGACAAACGATCGTTACGCACTGAGGTGCGTTTAAATGCAACCAATTCCAATTCGGAGTTAGTGTGGCCCCGGGAATTTTTCAGAGCTTGATGGAGAGACTATTACAGGGGATAAAAGGAGTTGTACCGTATTTTGATGACATTTTAATTGCTGCCCCAACTCAAGAAATACTAAGGGGGCGCCTGGGGTCGGTTCTTCAGAAATTTAAAGACTCTGGTCTCAAAGTTAAAAATAATAAGTGTCAACTATGTACGGATAGAGTAGAATTTTGGGGGTATTTAATCGATAAACAAGGCATTCACCCCACCGATAGCAAGCTCAAGGCAATCAAAAATGCCCCAAGGCCCAGAAATAAGACTGATCTCCAAGCTTTCTTAGGCCTTATCAATTTTTACAACGTTTTCCTGCCCCACAAAGCAACCGTAGCCAAACCCCTACATCGTTTGTTGGACAAAAAGGCAACCTGGGTTTGGGGACACCGAGAGGAACATGCGTTCCAACAAGTAAAAAACTTATTGACCTCCGATGCTGTTTTGATGTAGTATAACGAGACTTTGCCTTTAACGATTACATGTGATGCATCACCATTCGGAGTGGGTGCCATTTTGAGCCATGTGCTATCTAACGGCAGTGAAGCCCCTATTGCCTACTTTTCAAAGATGCTTTCGAAAGCTGAATGTAACTATATAGTCAAATCGATAAAGAGGCTCTTGCTGTTGTATCTGCTGTTAAACAATTTCATGAATATATTTATGGATGAGTTTTTACTATAGTTACTGACCACAAACCATTGCTGGGGATTATAGCGGGGGACAAGCCAACCCCTTATATATTATCTCCCAGAATGACTCGCTGGTCAGAATTCTTGGCTGCATATAATTATAAGTTGCAACACCGCCCGGGGAAAGCCATTCCCCACGCTGACACACTAAGCCACACACCACTTCCGGAAACCGTTGATGACCCAGCTCCGACCGTCACAACACTCCAGATCAAGACACTTCATTCACCGCCTCTGACAGCTCGAGATATCGCGATCAAAACCAAACGCGATCCCATTTTGGCGCAAGTCCTTAGCTGGGTAGAGAGAGGATGGCCATTGGACCAAATCCCTGACAACTACATTCCTTTCAAGAATCGACAGACAGAACTGTTTTCCCAGAAGGGCTGCATCATTTGGGGGGATAGAGTTGTTGTCCCAGAGCAGCTGCAATGAGCCGTATTAAAAACCTTGCATGAGAGCCACCCCAGCATCGTGTGCATGAAAGCGCTCGCACGAAGCTACGCGTGGTGGCCAGGTATCAACAAGCAAATCGAGGCCTAGGTAAAAACTTGTTACAAATGCCAGGAAGTCAGCAATGCCCCACCGAAAGCAACCCCGACAGAGTGGGAAACACCCAGGGGACCATGGTCCCGTATCCATCTTGACTTTGCAGGACCTACTAAAGGACACACATTCCTTTTAACGGTGGATGCCTACTCGAACTGGCTTGAAATCCATGAAATGAAAAGTACAACAACCGAATCAGTCATCAGGAAATTGGACAGATTATTTGCAACACACGGGCTGCCAGACGTTCTGGTATCCAACAACGGCCCCCAGTTTTCCGCACTCTCCTTTGAACAGTATTTGGCGGACCACGGTATTCGCCACGTGCTAACTTCACCTGCGCATCCTGCGGCCAATGGAAGAGCCAAGTGCATGGTACAATTCATCAAAAAGACTGCATAAAATGGACGATGGCGATATCGAAGATAAGATTAACCGTATACTCTTTCTTCAGCATATCACTCCGCACAGCGTCACCAACAAAACTCCGGCTGAGTTGTTGATGGGATGAAAGCTCCGCTCCTACCTCGACCGACTACACCCATCCTATGAACCAGAAAAACCACACGGGTCCACCGGAAAATGCCGTAAGTTCCAGATTGGTGACCTAGTTTTCGCTAGAAACTTTTCTGGCGATCCCTTGTGGGTCGAGGCAACTGTAATCCAACTGACCGGACCCAGATCGTACTGAGTAAAATGTCGCGACGGAAGAATATGGAAGCGCCATATTGATCAGCTGCATTCAAGGCTGCAGCCTGGGTTCTGCGACTCCGGTGATTTCCAAACTGAGGGGGGAGGAGATACCGAGGAAGCTGAAATCGAAATGGCAGAAAGCACAAGCAGAAGACGTGAGCATTTGGACAAATGTGTAAAGAAGGATCTGGGACTGGGGTAAGCTTGCCTCAACAGAACACCTCGTCAGAAGCAAGCCCGCAAAGACTAGAGGACACCGAGGACATTAGCAGAAACGAATTTTTAGATGAAGAACCGGAGGCACCCTGTTTGCCAGAAAACGTCCTGCCCCAAAACTATAGACAAATACCGGGAGGACAGCGTAAATCTAATAGACAATTAAAACAACCTGCCTACCTCAAAGATTACATCACTGCACCCCTTAAACGGAACCCGGGGGGAAGGGGTGTTGTGAATTAATAAAGTGTTTGAATAAAGATTATTAAAACCTTAAAGAAAAGTGCAGGGTTCTGGCCCTGCACTTCTGATTGGCCGATAATAGCGACATCAGATTGGTCCGTTCAGAAGAATCTGATTGGCTATTAGCGGGCCTCTCTCATTGGTTAAGGGAGCCAACGCTTCCCGTTTCTTATTGGCTGTTAAAGTAGAAGCTTGCCTATATAAAGGGCCATTGCCACCGTAGTTTTTTCGCTCTGTTCTACAATGTTAAATAAAGAGTTGAAGTCACTGTTCATAGTCTCGTCTCCACTTCTTGCGCCCATGCGCAGAACTTAACAAGATAGATAGCCCTCAATTTATAACAGTAATTAGGACTGGAACTTATATTGCTATGCGATATGATCATTTAGTGAGTTGTGCCTGATTTTAAAGCCTTTTTTTGCCACGGTTGTTAAGCAAATCATGTGGCTGTAAGTGAATCTGGTTTCCTCCATTGGCTCTGCTTGTCCGAAGCCCCTTGGGAAGGTCACAAATGATTTTAGGATTATAAATTTCTGACTTCTGGCCACCTCTTTCTGCAAGCAGGTCTCATGCCTTAATTATGAGTTGCAATATGTTAAAAAGAACTGAATGAGAAATTCCCATAATCCTGCTGAGAATTGTCCTCCATGGATTCTGGGAATTATAATCCCTATAACAGGAGGGTCAAAGTTGATTTAATTGAGCACCACATCAGGGTTGTGTTTGATCTTGGGGGGAGGGGGCAGGAGTGGGTGTGCCCAAGGTCGATGTGACCAACTCAACGTCACTTGTGTTGAGGGCACCTCTGGTGGTCTGAGCACTCTGCCAGTGAAAATGGAGCTCAGGAGTGCCATACGCAGCCCTCCCGAGCTCCGTTTTCACTGGCAGAGGGTTGCAGAAGGCCATCATAGCTGAAAACGGAGCTCGGGAGGACAGCGCATGGTGCTCTCGAGTTCCATTTTCACTAGCAGAAAAACTGCAGGCTGGTCCTTTGCTGCTTCCATGGTGGCCCCACGGGCCAGATCTAAGCACCCCATGGGCTCCCAGGCCTTGAGTTTGACACCCCTGCCCTATGTATTCAGAGGCAGTTTATTTTGGCTCCGAATTTCAGATGAATTTATATGGCAGATATTTCCCTCCTTTGATACACTATCCCACCACAGAGTACTTGGCCAATGAACCCTGGAGAACACTTGCAATAATTTCCACAGATCTACATGTATGTTTAGACTATTTTGTAAGAACCAGGTGGATTTTGTCTTGTCTTGGCAAATGTACAGCACAGCTGAGGAGGCCTCTCCTATAAGAAGGCTTGTTATGGGGCAGTGGGGAGAAGGTGGGGTTGAAGTTAGCTCTGCTCCAGTGAGTAAAATGTCCCTGTTATGCAGTTTCTATTATACATCACAGCCAAGAAATGGTAACCAATTGATTTCGCATCTCTTTCTCTGAACATGTTCATCTTCTTCCACACATTGTCATTGCTATTTGTTCACCTGCCCTCAGGCTGATCTTACCATTAGGAAAGGTGGAAGTGGTTGCACCCTGCCACTGACTGAAGTGCCCTAAAAAAGGCTGCCTTTGTAGAGGTCAGGAGTCTTCAAACTTGACAGTTTTAAGACTTGTGGACTTTCTTACGTTTCAGTCATGTTAGCTCAGGAATTCTGGGAGTTGATGTTCACAAGTCTTAAAACTTTCACCCTTGGTATAGGTAGTCCTTGAGTTGTGACCACAATTGAGCCAAAATATATATGTTGCTAAGTGAAACATTTAAGTGACTTTGCCCCATTTTATGACTTTTCTTGCCACAGTTGTTAAGTGGATCATTGCATTTGTTATATTAGGATTGTTAAGTGAACCTTAACAAGGATTGTTAAGTGAATCTAACTTTTCCATTGATTTTGCGCGACAGAAGGTCGTAAAAACTGATCACAATAGCTCCAGGATACTGCAACCGTCATAAATATGAGCCAGTTGACAAGCATCTGAATTTTGATCATGTGACTGTGGGGAAACTGCATTGTTCATGTGAAAAATGGTCATAAGTCACTGTTTTCAGTGCCGTTGTAACTTTAAATGTTCATTAAGTGAACTGTTGTAAATTGAGGACTATTTGTATTAAATTTTACTTATTTTTAATGCATTTAAATTTTACTTATTTTAATGTATTTAAATTTTACTTATTTTTAATGCATTTATTAAATTTCTACACTGCTCATCTCAGCCAAGTAATTTGGGGAGGGGGTTATTTATTCACTTACTTGTCACATTTATAAAACTTTCCATCTTACACAAAGTAGCTCTGAGCGGTGTACAATAAAAACATACCAGAAAATGGATTAAAACAGTAAACAAAAACAAACAAAACTACAAGCAGGAGACTATTACACATATACAGATTCCCAGGCTTGTTGAAAAAAACACTTTACATGTTAGCAACCAAATGGTTACCGTAATGTTGCCTTAGATAATAATAATATTTATTGACCGTATTCTTTTCCACCAGGGATTATCTGTAGACTAAGGGGTTGTTAGCTCTACTGTCACAAAATAACAGATGTTTCTAATGGATCATGATCAGGGTGTCAAACTCAAGGCCCACAGGCCAGATTTGGCCTGCGATGTGGTTGGATCCGGCCCACAGGGCCATCCTGGTCTACCCAATGCGAAGAAAAATTAGGCCAGCGTGGCGTCAGCCTGGTCTATCCAATGCAAAGAGGAAACATGCCAGCAGTTTGGGGAGTGGAATCAAGCTGACCATGTCCACCCACACAGTCGGCCACGCCCTCCCGCCTCCCTGAAGTCAACCAAAACCCTGGTGTGGCCCTCAATGGAATTGAGTTTGACACTCCTGATCTTGATGGTGGTTCTCTTTAAGGAGTAAGCTGTGAATAAAACAGGGGAGCCCTTTCCTTAACTTCAACCAACTCCAAGAAGAAGTGATTAATGGCCCGTGTAGGGAAGAACAGGAGGAACAGACCCTCCTTGTGCTTTTCCCAGGGACAACTCCCGCCCACCCACCTTACCTCAAGAAAAATCTGGATGTTTCCCAGCTGAAATAAGTACAACTTTACCTCAGGAATAGGAATAAGAAGCGTTGCTTTACAAAGGTGCTTTTTTTATAAGACTTTCTGGTTTTTCTTTGAAGGCATTTCACTTCTCATTGAAGAAGCTTCTTCAGCTCTGAAGGAGCTTATTGGATGAGAAGCGAAATGTCTTCAAAGAAAAACCAGAAAGTCTAGTTGCTTCTTGGAAAAAAAAAAAAAAACACCCTTGGGACAATCACGACTTGGATGACTGAGAATCTCCATAAACCAGTGGTGGGATTCAAATCTTTTTACTACGGGTTCTGTGGGCATGGCTTGGTGGGTGTGGCAGGGAAAAGATACTGCAAAATCGCCATTCCCTCCCCACTCCACTAACCTGCTTTCCAGCTCTGTTCTCCTGTGCAGGACAACCAAAAAAGACCCAGCCGATCAGCTGGGACTCGGGAGGCAGAGAAGAGATGGGGGCAGGGCCAGTCAGAGGTGGGATTTGCCAGTTCTCCAAACGACTCAAATTTTCCGCTACGGGTTCTCCAGAACTGGTCAGAACCTGCTGAATGCCACCTCTGCCATAGACATAGACATGTTGCTTTACAAAAACATTCTAATCTGGTTGCCATTTTACAAGTAGTCGAGGCATGCATTTGGAAAAACGCAGCATTAGTCATGGTTAGGATTTTTTTTTTTTTTTGAGGGGGATGAAAGCTGGCATTTTTAGAGCTGTGCAACCAGTGGAGAGAAAGAACATTCCGCATTTCTAACTTCATTTTAATAGCTGTTCCTGCTTGTATTTAGTAGTCTTTTTCCTGTATCTCTTCTTCTCTGGTGGGTAGACCTGATTTTTTTAAAAAAACATTGATGCAAATACAGCATTCAAAATGTTAATAAAAGTAACTGAGCAAAATATGCCAAATAATTTACTACTCAGTCATTCACTAAGTTTCCTCTTCTTCTTCTTTAGACATTTTCCATTTTCTCTTGGATAAATCTTTTCTTCTCCTTAAATGAACAAAAAAAGTTCTTGCTAAAAAACAGGTGGAGAAATTATTTTGCCAGCCTCTGGTGGACGTTATTCATGTGGGCGAGATCAGATTTGGCTTGTGGGAGAGAGAAGTTTTGGATCTGCTCCCTCAGGAGCTGGTCTTGGCCCACAAAGTTTTCTGGGGTCAAATATAAGGGCTGCCATTAAAAATATACAAACCCTTTATTTAAAGTTCCATCGTTCTTGAAACTATATAGTCTGTTGGGAGGGTGAAATTTACAACTTGGTAAATAATTTAAACAAGGCATATACAGGTTTTAAAGAGACATGATGGGGAATTTTTAAAATAATTTTTCATATTCTTGCTTGCAGTGTATCCTGTGCTTTGCTATGAAAATATGTGGTCATTCTTAGTTTTTTTGGAGGAAAAAAAGGGGGGGGGAATCAGCATCCACCAGTATTCATCTGGCTAATGTCCTGTCAGTGTGTGAGAGAGTTGAGAGCTGTTTGGAAACTAACAGAGTATTTGCTGTGTGAGCAAGGAGACAGCAAGGAGCCTGGGCATGGCTTAGCTCAACTGTTCTGTACTAAAGCTGCTTGCTGCTGTGAAAGTAAAACTGTCAGCCTCAAGATATCTTCCATAATATGTATATTCTGCATTCTAACTATTGCTTCTCTGCTGCTATGCCAATCTATTTCTTTCGGCTGTCATTAGCAATGGAGGGAGGGGGGAACCTTGGAGGGGAAGAAAGCTGGAGGTGTTTTGCATTCCTTTGCTGGGTTAGCAAGGGGAAGGGGATTCTTTTCTTTAACTTTCCATTTCTTGGCTAGCTTCTGTCCCCTTTTGCGCAACTGCGAACTTTTATCAAAATATGTCAAGGTCAACTGACAGAAGCCTCATCACCACCTGGAGATGGCCACATGATCATATTCAGAACTTTTAATTGGAAGAGTCATTTGGACTTTGGGGGGTGGGAGCATTTCCATTCCTTTGTATATGTGATCTGCGCCCCAATTTCTCAGATTCGGAATTAAATCTGAAGCTTTCACTTCATTTTCCAGTAAAAGGATAACTTGCTCTAACTATGGAGTCTGAGTATTTCTTTCTTGGGATTTGAAGGGAGCACAGACTGACATAATTCCGAATCTCACACATCAACCCACCCGGAGAAAATATCAACTTTTCTTCCGAGGGGGTTTCATTTCATGTCGTCTTCAGCCAGCGATGAAGATGACCAGGGAGCTGCGGGGGGGCAGTCGATGCTGCTACCAGAGATGCCGGCTGCTGACCTGCTGGCCGACCTGACTCTGGAAGAAACCCCAGCTGAGATGCCCAGATGGACATTGGGGGTTGGTTGGAGAGACCCTGAAGACCCCTCTCCTCCTGGAATCACTGTAAGTCAAAGAGGTGCGAGGGAACGGCTGTGGCAAGAGAGGGAGGAGATGGAATGCAGACTGGATCAAGCCAGGAAATTCCTTATGGACGCTTCTGAGAAGCCCGGCACGGCTCCAAGGTATGAGGAGAAAGGGGGAGCGAGTTCAGCCTGGGGAAGTTGAGCTGCCCCCACCCCCCTAGCCCAGCCTACGCCAGCGCAGCCGCCCGCCGCCGCCCGGGGAGCCCCAGCAATAGGTGTGGTTCCTGGAAGACACCACCTGCCCCCGTTAGATGTGAAGTTTGGAGGAAATCCCACAGATTTGGGGTTTTTCCTGGTACAAGTCGGGAGCTATATGGCAGAATTTGAAAGGGAGTTCACCTCTGAAGCAGCCAAAGTGAGATGTGTTACCAGAACCCTGGAAGGGATGGCAGCAGACTGATGGTGACTTTGTACAATGATAACTCCCCCCAACTGCGGAGCCTCGATGTTTTCATGACTGCATTGAGGAGAAGGTTTGAGGACCCTCTGGCAGAGAGCAGGGCCAGGATCAGAATGAAGACCCTAGTCCAAGGGGGGAGATCAGTTGCAGACTACACCCAAGAGTTCAGGCAGCTGGCATACCACATCCGAGGCTGGTCCTAGGGGGCCCTGGTAGAAGCCTACAAAGATGGCTTAAATGAAGATATATATCACACATGCATCTCCAGAAGGGACCCACATGATTTGCAGTCGTGGTACTTGCTGGCAGAAGAGGTGGACATAGATCTAACCCAAAGCAGACGCAGAGGGGGTCCCGCCTGGAGCAAACCGCTCCCCCCATGTCTCCGAGAGACCTCCAACCCCCGAAAGGAAGGGGTGATGGCAAGAGCCAAATCCATGGCCTGTTTTCGTTGTGGGAAGGAGGGCCACTGGATGGCGGATTGCCGGACCACGCCGGATCCAAAGAGAACGCGGGGCCCAGGGAGGAAGCCTGAAAACCCCCCAACCAAGCCTTGCAAAACTGGGCTGAAGATAAGAGAGGTTGTAGAGGTTGCCCCTCTGGCGGGAGAGGAGCTGGGACCTCTGACCCCCTCAACGAGAGCGAGACTGACTCAGAAGATGACGTCCTGGTAAGTCCTAACCGAGGGCCCCTGACCATCCCAATAAAATTAAGGGTGCCCACCTCAGGGACCGAGGGAGAGATGTTGGCCTTATTGGACTCAGGGTGCACGAGGTGCGTAATTAACATCAAGGTATTCAAGGATATGGGCATCGGACTGAGAACTTTAAGAATGCCCATATCCTTCTGCCAACTGGATGGATCTGAGGCAGGAGGTTGCCCCGCATGTTTTGTAATGGACCCCTTAGAGATGACAATGGGATCCCACCGCGAGACCCTGTGTTTTATTGTGGCCCCTGGGATGGAACAGCCTCTAATATTGGGATTGCCCTGGCTTCGGAAGTGGAATCCTCATGTGAACTGCAAAGAGGGGTGGATATGTATCCGCACCAATCGGCCACCGGAAGGGGAGGAGCAACCCTGCCCGGAAGGGGAGGAGAAGTCCCATCCAAAGCTCCAGGTTCCGGCTGAGACAGCTTCCGCAGCTGCCGAACGCGTGGAGGAAGAGGAGAAAATCCCAAAGGAGTACTGGGACTTAAGAGAGGTGTTTAGCGAAGAGGCCTCAGATGGAAGCTCGTCTGAGCTTCCTCCTCATCGGTCAACCGATTCTACGGGGGTGACACTCCCGAAACCGAAGCTGTATTCGATGACACCAGGGGAGCTGGAGGAACTGAGAGTGTTTATCGACAAGAACTTGAAGCGTGGTTTCATCAAACCTGCCAGACTTTGAGTGGCGGCCCCTGTGATGTTCCGCGAGAAGAAAGATGGCTCCAAACGCTTGGTGGTTGACTATAGAAACCTGAATGCAGTGTCCGTGGAGAACGTGTACCCCCTTCCTCTGATGAAGGACATGTTAGCCCATCTGGCAAAGGGGAAGATTTTCACAAAATTGGACTTGAGGGAGGCGTACTACCGAATCCGAATTAAAGAGGGAGATGAATGGAAGACTGCATTCAACTGCCCGATGGGTTGTTTCCAGTTCAATGTTCTCTCAAAGTTCAATCTTTGTAGGCTTCTACCAGGGCCCCCTAGGACCAGCCTCGGATGTGGTATGCCAGCTGCCTGAACACTTGGGTATAGTCTGCAACCAATCTCCCCCCTTGGATTAGAGTCTTCATTCTGATTCTGGCCCTTCTCTCTGCCAGAGGGTCCTCAAACCTTCTCCTCAATGCAGTCATGAAAACATCGAGGCTCCGCAGTTGGGGGGAGTTATCATTGTACAAAGTCACCACCAAGTCTGCTGCCATCCCTTCCAGGGTTCTGGTAACACATCTCACTTTGGCTGCTTCAGAGGTGAACTCCCTTTCAAATTCTGCCATATAGGTCCCAACTTGTACCTGGAAGAAACCCCATCATGCCCAGATGGTCATTGGGAGTTGGTTGGAGAGACCCTGAAGACCCCCCTCCTCCTGGAATCACTGTAAGTTGAAGAGGTGTGAGGGAACGGCTGTGGCAAGAGAGGGAGGAGATGGAATGCAGGCTGGATCAAGCCGGGAAATTCCTTATGGACGTTTCTGAGAAGCCCGGCACGGCTCCAATGTATGAGGGGAAAGGGGGAGTGAGTTCAGCCCAGGGAAGTCAAGCTACCCCCACCCCCCTAGCCCAGCCTATGCCAGTGCAGCCACCCGCCGCCACCCGGGGAGCCCCAGCAATAGGTGTGGTTCCTGGAAGACGCCACCTGCCCCCCTTAGATGTGAAGTTTGGAGGAAATACCAGAGATTTGGTTTTTTTCCTGGTACAAGTCGGGAGCTGAACTGAAACTCCTCTCTTGGAATGGGAAACCCCCAGGGGACCATGGTCCAGGATTCACATAGATTTTGCCGGGCCCACGAAAGGACATATATTCCTTATCACGGTAGATGCTTACTCCAACTGGTTGGAGGTAAGCAACATGAAAACCACCACCACGGAGGCTGTGACCAAGGAACTCAGCAAGCTGTTTGCATCCCACGGCCTCCCAGATGTCATAGTGTTGGATAACGGGCCCCAGTTTACCACGCTGGAATTAGAAAAATTCCTAGCGGAACGGGGCATACGACAAGCACTGACAGCACTGGCACATCCGGCGGCGAACGGGAGGGCGGAACGGATGGTTCAATTCACGAAAAAAACCATCCAAAAAATTGAACACGGGGAAATCCAAGAAAAAATAAACAAAATGCTTTTTATACAACACATAACCCCAAACACAACAACCAACAAAAACCCAGCAGAACTATTAATGGGGAGGAAATTAAGGTCCCCACTCGACAGGCTGCACCCCACATACAACTCAGAAAATACCCCAAACTCCTCAAGCAAACATCGAACATTTTCACCAGGCGACGCAGTCTACATGAAGAACCTTACCGGAGATCCACTTTGGGTACCGGCAACCATAACCCAGCAGACAGGTTCCCACTCGTACCGGCTGCAAACAACCGACGGACGAGCATGGAAACGACACATCAATCAAATAAGATCGAGAACAGCCATGGGAAACACAGCCGACACGCAAACAGACACAGACAGCCCCCATAACACAAACCAAGAGGGGAGGGAATACCCCGGGAACCAAAAACCAATAGAAAGAAACCAGCAATACTCACCGACAAGCAGCCAGCTCGAAGCCTCACCAGGGAGAAGCAGCCAGGCCAGCTCGACCAGTCCAGAAAGACCAGGTGGGAGCGGCAACAACTGCAGCTCAACCAGCCCGGGTAGACCGGGAGGGAGCTGCAACGAAAGGCCCGGCGAGGCCTTCCAGGCGGTTCCATCAATGAGGCAGAGAGCAACACAGAACCCGACCGAACCGGCCGGGAACCAAGCAACAACTCACCTGCGCAGGTCAAGTAGGCAAGTACGAAGCCCCGCCTACTTACGGGACTACGTTACGTAGGACCGTACCAAGAGGGGAGGGGTGTTCTGTACAGTCATTAGCATACTTGCAAGCGCCGCGCTGTGATTGACCAAAGCGCATGGCGATCTGATTGGCCCGCTGCGAATCCCTCGCGATTGGTGGAAACTAATCGCAGGAGATTCAAAGCGGTGCCATTGGCTGCAGCCACCGTGGCCAGAGAATAAAAGCCGCTGTTTTTCCCCTTGAATCTGAAGCCGATCTCAGGATCCAATAAAGAGCTGAACTAAGTCACTGACTCCGAGTCTCCTTCCGCGACCGACATAACAGAAGGCTTTATTTTGGCTGCTCAAGAACAAGCCTTAGCCACAAATTG
The DNA here is from genome assembly GCA_033807585.1 of Hydrophis major. Classification (NCBI taxonomy): domain Eukaryota; kingdom Metazoa; phylum Chordata; class Lepidosauria; order Squamata; family Elapidae; genus Hydrophis; species Hydrophis major. The sequence continues at coordinate 195,388,755 of CM066331.1, forward strand.
CATGAAGGCAAAGATTCAGCATGTCACCACCAACAGCAAATGCTGCCTCTGTAATGAGAAAGATGAAATAGTTGACCGTTTAATCAATGGGGGTAGCAAAATTTTACAAACTGACTACCTAGAACACCATAAATGAGTTGCTGAAATCATTCACTGGAAATTGTGCCAAAAGTCTGGATTTGAATGTAGTAACAACTACTGGGAACATCAGGTTGAGAAGGTTCTGGAGAATGAAAAAGTTAAGATCTTGTGGGACTTCAGAATTCAGACTGACAGGCACTTGGCCCACAACACACCTGACATAACAATAGTTGAAAAGAAAAAGGTTTGGTTCATTGACATAGCAATACCTGGTGATGCACGAATTGAAGACAAGCAGCAAGAAAAAAATAACAAAGTACCAGGACTTACAAACTGAAGTTGAGCAACTTTGGAAAAAGAAATTTTGTGTTATCCCTATTGTAATTGGAGCCCTTGGAGCAATACCGAAAGGGCTATCTTGCTATTTGGAAATTCTGAATTTATCAGACTTGAATACCTTGATTCTACAAAAAAACCATCCTACTTGGAACAGCTTATATCCTCTGATGTTCTCGCAAAACCCGGGGACGTGAAGGAGATGGACTGGGCCGATCTCGAGCCGTTGCTCCGAAACCACTATGCCCCCACCGTGCCCACCCTCATCAGGTGGCACAATTTCTACGGGCGGGACCAGAGATAGGGTGAGAGCATCAGCAACTTTATGGCTGATCTACGGAGCCTAGGGGGCATGTGTGGGTTTTCGGACATGGACGAAGCTTTGCGGGACTGTGTCGTACTCGGGCTCAGAGACCCAGTACTCCAAAGCCGTCTGATGGCAAAAGGTGACATCACCCTTGCCGACGCCCTCGCTGAAGCCACCGCAGCTGAGGCAACCCGGAAATCGGCGAATCGAATGCGGAGACCGGACACCGGGGAACGCACCGCGACCATCGAGAAGGTCCTCTAACAGTTCCTAGGACTTGAGCTGTTGAGCTACCAACCAGCCCCCAAGGCTGTGAATCTTACTAAAGATAAATCAATCTTAGTAAAGATCAACTAATAATAATAATAATAATAATAATAATAATAATAATAATAATAATAACAACCACCCAGTTTAATAGTTAGTTAATAGTTAACCTAATAATTATTTATTAATTATTAACCTAGGATGCCGGGAGCAACACCTATCAACCATTAGCACCAGTCAACGATATTTGTGATACATTTTTAAATGTTCAGTTGACTTGAGTTTCATATTTAATGAATAAAAGAGATCGTCATCATCATCATCATCATCATCATCATCATCATCATCATCATCAGTTCGATTCACAGTCTGAGAGGGGTTAAAAACTTAACAGTTCAAGTCCTAACGAAGGACCTAAGAGCTGTTAAGGTAACATCTAAGTATACAGGCACTTCCAAGTAAGATGGTTTAGTTTTTGGCAAAGTCAGAATATTCAGGTTTGATAAGTGCAAAATTTCCATGTATCTAGGCAATCCTTTGGGTATTGCTCCAAGGGCTCCTATTGCTATTGGTACAACCATTGGTTTCTTCCTTCACAACCAGTCAACTTCAATTTGCAGAATATGGTATTTCGTTATTTTTTTTCTAGTTGTTTCTCTTCAGTTTATGCATCACCTGGTATTGCAAGATCAATGAGCCAAACTTTTTCCTTTTCCATGATAGTGATGTCAGGTGTGTTGTGGGCCAGATGTCTATCTGTTTGGATTCAAAAGACCCAAAATATCTTGATCTGTTCATTTTCAAGAACTATGTCAAATTGTTGTTCCTAGTAATTTTTGCTGCATTCGGTTTTGATAAGAGTTTGTTCTCTATGGAATCCCAGGATGTCCACTTCAAATCCTTTTTATATGTCTCATGACTTTATATCACATGGTTAAAAGTTGGCAACATGGTTTTTACAATTAAGAAAGACTCTAACCAAGCTTATTTAGTCCAAGTGTACAATAGGAATGAAATATACTGCAAAAACCAGATTCAGAACAATGGTTAATATTTGTTTAAAGAAGTATGTAAATACATAGATCATACAAACACAAGGGGAGAGAGGAAGGGGGTGGGAATTATCCAAAGTTTGTTCAGTTAACCACAAGTCACCCTTTGTGTTTATTAACCCAAATCAACAGTTTAACAACTCAGGCAAGCATAAATAGAGAACATAAAATTATGTGTTCTCTCATTATGTTTGCCTGAGTTATTCGATTATGGTAAGGTGACGGAATGAATCTACAATTCTTTCTCTGTAGTTACATTGCTTGCTGATCATAATATTTACAACATGTGAGCAATGGCCAACTTTGCACATTACTATTTGTTATTTGCTTTAGACCAATCCTTGTGGGTAGTTACAAGAATAAGAATACAGCTGTATTATTTTTCTGGACCCCTGGATGAACAAAAGCCACTTGAAATCTCAGGGGACTGATTGAGGAAGAAAAAGCTTCTCAACTGTAGAAATGTTAAGATGCATGGACTTCAACTTCTAGAACCCATGCTGGCTATGGCAATTCTGGGAGTTGAAGTCCACTCATTTTAATGTTACTGAGATTGAGAAACTTTGCTCTAGATAAGCTCTGCAAAGAAAATAATAATCTGCTTTTGTCTGGAAGAGGAGAAAACCACAGCCAGTGCGAATGGCAATGGTTGGAGATGCCCTATCTAAAAGCACACGTTCAGGAGATGATGGGAAGATTCCCAAGACTCTTTAAATCCACTGATAAATATTCCTTTCTGGACCATTAAACGATTTGCAAAGAAGAGAAATGTACTTAGGAAACTTCTCAAGTAATTATATTTGACAGTACTGGGAAAAATCATCCAAGCTACCCTGTCTTGACACTTGCCATGCTTGTCAAATAAGTAGGTTGTTCCCAAAATTCACATCTTGACTGTTCAATATTATGAAAATGTAAGTACTGTAGTAGCATGTCTCCTAGACGATCCTAAAAGTTGTCTAGATCCAGATTAAATATCCTGTGGAAGAAAACAATACTCTGCAGTTGTAAGTTTTGGTTCTTTCTTTCTCTCTAAAAGGCTTTGAATTCTGGAAGATAGACAGATAGACTTCTCATCTTTTCTATTACCCCTTCTTTGCATGTACACTGAGAACTTCTGCACTGGAAACAAATTCCTTGTGTGTGTCTAATCATACTTGGCCAAATAAAGCTGTTCTGTTCTGTTCTGTTCCGTTCCGTTCTGTTCCATTCCATTCCATTCCATTCTATTCTGGAAAGGGAGGGGTTTTTTTTTGTATCTTTGAATTAATCTTAACTCCTGGCAACTGCCTGGACAAGTCCCTGCAGTTTTCTTGGCAATATTTTTTGGAAGCAGCTTGCCATTGCCTCTTTCCAAAGGTTGAGAGAGTGTGGTTCAAAGCCACCCAGATAGCTTTGTGCCCAAAGCAAGAGTAAAACTTACATTCTCCAGTTTCTACCATAGCTTGAGGCCTCATTATGCAAAACTGGCTAACATTAAGGAAGAAATATAAAAGTTAGCCTGGCAAGGTACAGTCTCTACCAATCCATGCTGAACTGTGGTAATTACTAAATTACTTTCAAAGTGCTGATAGATCTCCTCTGGAACTGCCCTATGTATTGACATCTCATTGACGGGTCTACAGTTTGTGGGATCTTTCTTTTTCTCCTTTTTGAAGATAAGCTCATGATTTGCTCTTCTCTACTTACCTGTCTTTTCATTAGAATTTACCAAAGAAAATACAGCAATAAACTTTTGCCCCACATATCGACCTGTTCCTTTATTTCTAAAATGCAGTTAATCTAATCCTCAAGATTTAATTAAAAATAAAGAAGTATGTTCTTATTCCACAGGTACTTTTTTCAAAATGCAATTGGACTTTCTTCGTTTTTCCTTGAAGACATACAAGTACAGAACTTAAGAAGCTTCTTGGATGAGAGGCGAAACATCTTCAAGCAAAAACAAAGTCCTGTTCTCTTTTGAACACAGCACTTTGGGACATCCATGATCTGGATCATTGAGAATCTCCATAGACACATATCCTCTTGTTCTTCAAACATATACAGTACATTTGTTAGAAAACATGAATCCAAAATAATCGTTGAACAACTTTGCTTTCCTTTTCTTACACATTAAAAAGTTTTCTGTCTTCCAGTATTGGAAGAATGTTTTCCCCCTCTTTATTTTGAAAATATGAAAAGAAATGATTTTGGTTATTCTTAGTTTCCTTCAGTAACTTTATTCTGAGCTTTTGCTTTCCAGAAATGAATGCTACACTTTTGACTCCTAAAATATTCACTTTGCTTGTAATCTGCCACTTTCCCCATTCTCTATATGTTCTTCTTTTAGTTTTAGAACTTCATTAAGTTGTCTGTGCAGCCACATTTATTTATTTTATTTTAATTTATTTTTATTCTCAATAAATGATTCTGGGCATTGGTTTCTGTTTGCTTTGAAATCTTGACTTTAGTATGCTTTTCTTTTAGAACACCAACTCATCTCAAGTTCCAGTTTCCATTAGTATCTCCTGCTGAGCAATTGTTGGAAGAAATATCCTTCTGGGTTCAGTTCCAAGTGGAGAAAAAGACACTGGAAACATGGAGGCTGTTTAGAAAGATGGTTTAATGGTGGACAGCAGGACCACATGGCTTGGAGCTCCAAAGCGAAAAGGATGATCATATGCTTCAAGGTGAAGGAAAAGATCAAGAAGGAGCAGGAGGATAGAAAGTGTCTGGTTTTATACTCTCTGTTGAGATTTGAATTTGAGCTTGTATTCTGATTGGTTGTCAGATTCCCATGAGGCCATGCAGGGACAACTCTGTGGGCTGTCCTGAGTTCCAGGCTCGGTTGAGCCTTGCTGAATGATGATGTAATGAAAAGGGCTTTGGGCAATAGCTATAGCTTTACCTGGAGATCTTTGTTATTTAAACTATTCTGGCCCAGGCCTGAATGGCCCACCCATTAACAAAGGTGGGGGTGAACTTCTACTTCTGAGGTGAGTTTCTGCTTCTGAGTTTCTACTCTTTTTTAGGGGAAATATTCTGCATTTTTAATATTTCCTAGGATATTTTAATTTTCTAGGAGGTGGGTGCTAACTTCCTACACAGGATTACTTACCGTTGCCATGCATTTATTAAGATCCACTTTTTTCTTAGCCCAAGTTATGTGTTTAACTATACTCACTTTCTTCAAACATTTCTGATACTAATAAATATTATTTATAGCTCAGGGTTGAAATGAAGGGTCCTTTGTGCTCTCTGAGCTTGGTTGTTTTCTTGGAGACATTTCATTGCCCAAGCTAGGGAACATCATCAGTGCTAATAAGGAGTAGGGTTTGCTCTCAGTTTATATCAAGGAACTGCCAATCAAAGTTAACAACAGCCAAATAACTTCTAAGACAACTCCCACTGACAATGACAGTACAAGTCACTAGAATATAAACTGAGACTCTGAGACCGAACCACACTCCTTACTAGCACTGATGATGTTACCTAGTGTGGGTACATCTGTACCCTCGTTGAAACGTAAGAAAACTACCAAGCTCGGAGAGCACCAAGGACCCCTCATTCCTGCAACTTTCATTTTTTCAATTAAGTCTTCCTTATTGTTAAACATCACAGCAGGGATAGCTGAACAGAAGAAGAAGAAGAAGAAGAAGAAGAAGAAGAAGAAGAAGAAGAAGAAGAAGAAGAAGAAGAAGAAGAAGAAGAAGAAGAAGAAGAAGAAGAAGAAGAAGAAGAAGAAGAAGAAGATAGAAGAAGAAGAAGAAGAAGAAGAAGAAGAAGAAGAAGAAGAAGAAAGAAGAAGAAGAAGAAGAAGAAGAAGAAGAAGAAGAAGAAGAAGAGAGGAGGAGGAGGAGGAGGAGGAGGAGGAGGAGGAGGAGGAGGAGGAGGAGGAGGAGGAGGAGGAGGAGGAGGAGGAGGTCAAGTTTGGAATTTCCTGGAAGAACCATGTTTGGCAGAGTTTGTATTCCAACAAATGTTGGAGTAATTAAACATTGAAAGATTTGCAGTTCGCTTTGGAAGGCATTGTCTGTGCTTTGGCATGTTAGGTTAGACACCACCTACAATGTGGCTTTCATTTGTCCATTCATTACTTCTTTACAGCAAGCAAAGTGCACATATTTTATGTTTTTAGCACACGTATAGCTCCTCCCATTGTATTAACAATTAACAATTGGTATTCTCTAATGGTTTTATACTAGTCATAGGAACCATCCTAACCAGGCCTCTGTTATACCTATTAAATCATATTTGCTTTCTGTAATAAGATATTAAGCCCATCTTGTTTTATTTTCCATACTCTCTGCATTAATGTGCTGTACAGACAATGAAAGCCATGAACTTTATAAACCATCTTACCAAAATTCTTACTTTCTATAATCCGCAAGTTGAGGTCCTTTTTTTTCCCAATTTCCAGGATTCACTTTAAAGATCCCTGATTAAGCTTGGAATGCTTTGGCCAAACACATTTTTATTATTCTATGAGAGATGCAGTTCCTCTTGATGTCATCATTTAGATAACTCAAACAACTGCCCCAGGAATCAAAACACTCCCCCCAACAAAAATTTGTGTAGTCAGTGATTATCCTGCATTGTCATCTTTCCTTTCCTGCATTTCTTCCACGGACTGGAATAATGAAACAGAATACCTACCATCTGGATCTTAAGCTTTGTTTCTAGAGGATAAAAAATGTGGGACAAGGCTCTATGTATCAGCTGAATTATAATTTGTCCCCATATATAGAAGAAAGGGAAGTTGATGGTAAGCATGGTAAGTCTTGAAAATTGATCTGTCATTTCCCTGATGCTTGCTTCTGGCAGACTGCATGCTTCATTGGGTGAAGGGACCAGATAGCATATATTTGCCTTGAATTGCTAAGTACTATGACTTTTGTCTTTGATTTATTATTGGGCAGACTTCCATCCCGTCTGCCCTTTAGAAATCTACTACTCTGTCTCCTGTTCTTCATGGGAACAAGTAGAAAAAAGGAAGAAATAAGAATGCACATTAATTATGGGCTATTTTTCAGATTACTGCTTCAAAGGTAATGTAGGCATGTAAAATGCAGATTATTAAAACAATAGATGAACAATAGTTCTGTAATTTTTGCTTTTGAAAAATGCTATAAATGTTGGCTGAAAACTCTTAGAACTGAGGCAATGCAAGTATTCCCATTAAAAAAAAAAAGATAAAAGAGTTGCTAGGAAGTTTCTTAAAAAATAAATACAGTGCTATGTCATAGGAGTTAAAGCAATCCTCTCAACTGATGCTGATTTTATAGGTTGGACAATAGTTCCTATCCCATGTCAGGCAAGGACTTTGGTAAGGATGATGTCAATTGTAGTTCGCATTTCCCAAATATAGTCCAACATAGCTTAGAGAAGGTTCTCTTAAGCAATGAAAAGAGTGATCCTTCTCCAGACAGAGAAGGTAGAATGCAACAGTAGAATAGAATAACAGAGTTGGAAGGGACTTTGGAGGTCTTCTAGTCCAACTCCTTGCTTTCAGGAGCAACTCATTGCATTTCAGACAATTGGTTAATCCAACCTCTTCTTTAAAACTTCCACTGTTGGATCATTCACAACTTCTGGAGATGCAAGTTATTCCACTGATTAATTGTTCTAAATGTCAGGAAATTTCTCCTTAGTTCTAAGTTGCTTCTCTCCTTGATTAGTTTCCACCCATCGCTTCTTGTCCTGCCCTCTGGTGCTTTGGAGAATAGCTTGACTCCCTCTTCTTTGGGGCAGCCCCTGAGATATTGGAAGACTGCTATCACGTCTCCCCTAGTCCTTCTTTTTATCAAAGTAAAATAAAAGGACTGGGGTGACATGATAGTGGTATTACAGTTCCAGCTGATGATGGACTCCGAGCCTGATCCCCATTGATTCTAGAAGCCAGACAGCAATTGACACTATTGGACTTCGAGCCTGATCCCCATTGATTCTAGAAGCCAGACAGCAATTGACACTATTGGACTTCGAGCCTGATCCCCATTGATTCTAGAAGCCAGACAGCAATTGACACTATTGGACTTCGAGCCTGATCCCCATTGATTCTAGAAGCCAGACAGCAATTGACACTATTGGACTTCGAGCCTGATCCCCATTGATTCTAGAAGCCAGACAGCAATTGACACTATTGGACTTCGAGCCTGTATCCCCATTGATTCTAGAAGCCAGACAGCAATTGACACTATTGGACTTCGAGCCTGATCCCCATTGATTCTAGAAGCCAGACAGCAATTGACACTATTGGACTTTGAGCCTGATCCCCATTGATTCTAGAAGCCAGACAGCAATTGACACTATTGGACTTCGAGCCTGTATCCCCATTGATTCTAGAAGCCAGACAGCAATTGACACTATTGGACTTCGAGCCTGTATCCCCATTGATTCTAGAAGCCAGACAGCAATTGACACTATTGGACTTCGAGCCTGATCCCCATTGATTCTAGAAGCCAGACAGCAATTGACACTATTGGACTTCGAGCCTGTATCCCCATTGATTCTAGAAGCCAGACAGCAATTGACACTATTGGACTTCGAGCCTGTATCCCCATTGATTCTAGAAGCCAGACAGCAATTGACACTATTGGACTTCGAGCCTGATCCCCATTGATTCTAGAAGCCAGACAGCAATTGACACTATTGGACTTCGAGCCTGATCCCCATTGATTCTAGAAGCCAGACAGCAATTGACACTATTGGACTTCGAGCCTGATCCCCATTGATTCTAGAAGCCAGACAGCAATTGACACTATTGGACTTCGAGCCTGATCCCCATTGATTCTAGAAGCCAGACAGCAATTGACACTATTGGACTTCGAGCCTGATCCCCATTGATTCTAGAAGCCAGACAGCAATTGACACTATTGGACTTCGAGCCTGTATCCCCATTGATTCTAGAAGCCAGACAGCAATTGACACTATTGGACTTCGAGCCTGATCCCCATTGATTCTAGAAGCCAGACAGCAATTGACACTATTGGACTTTGAGCCTGATCCCCATTGATTCTAGAAGCCAGACAGCAATTGACACTATTGGACTTCAAGCCTGATCCCCATTGATTCTAGAAGCCAGACAGCAATTGACACTGTTGGACTTCGAGCCTGTATCCCCATTGATTCTAGAAGCCAGACAGCAATTGACACTATTGGACTTCGAGCCTGATCCCCATTGATTCTAGAAGCCAGACAGCAATTGACACTATTGGACTTCGAGCCTGATCCCTATTGATTCTAGAAGCCAGACAGCAATTGACACTATTGGACTTCGAGCCTGTATCCCCATTGATTCTAGAAGCCAGACAGCAATTGACACTATTGGACTTCGAGCCTGTATCCCCATTGATTCTAGAAGCCAGACAGCAATTGACACTATTGGACTTCGAGCCTGATCCCCATTGATTCTAGAAGCCAGACAGCAATTGACACTATTGGACTTCGAGCCTGTATCCCCATTGATTCTAGAAGCCAGACAGCAATTGACACTATTGGACTTCGAGCCTGATCCCCATTGATTCTAGAAGCCAGACAGCAATTGACACTATTGGACTTTGAGCCTGATCCCCATTGATTCTAGAAGCCAGACAGCAATTGACACTATTGGACTTCAAGCCTGATCCCCATTGATTCTAGAAGCCAGACAGCAATTGACACTGTTGGACTTCGAGCCTGTATCCCCATTGATTCTAGAAGCCAGACAGCAATTGACACTATTGGACTTCGAGCCTGATCCCCATTGATTCTAGAAGCCAGACAGCAATTGACACTATTGGACTTCGAGCCTGATCCCTATTGATTCTAGAAGCCAGACAGCAATTGACACTATTGGACTTCGAGCCTGTATCCCCATTGATTCTAGAAGCCAGACAGCAATTGACACTATTGGACTTCGAGCCTGTATCCCCATTGATTCTAGAAGCCAGACAGCAATTGACACTATTGGACTTCGAGCCTGATCCCCATTGATTCTAGAAGCCAGACAGCAATTGACACTATTGGACTTCGAGCCTGATCCCCATTGATTCTAGAAGCCAGACAGCAATTGACACTATTGGACTTCGAGCCTGTATCCCCATTGATTCTAGAAGCCAGACAGCAATTGACACTATTGGACTTCGAGCCTGTATCCCCATTGATTCTAGAAGCCAGACAGCAATTGACACTATTGGACTTCGAGCCTGATCCCCATTGATTCTAGAAGCCAGACAGCAATTGACACTATTGGACTTTGAGCCTGATCCCCATTGATTCTAGAAGCCAGACAGCAATTGACACTAATGGACTTCAAACCTGATCCCCATTGATTCTAGAAGCCAGACAGCAATTGACACTATTGGACTTCGAGCCTGTATCCCCATTGATTCTAGAAGCCAGACAGCAATTGACACTATTTTCAAAACAATGCTGATGACCAGATACTTTTTAAAATCATCTTTCAAATTCAAAAAGGTGGCACTGAACTGGAAAATGAAGGAAAATACCAAATGCAGAATGATGCATTTATGCAATGTATAGAAGAATCAACAAAAATATTGAAGAAACCAGGACACGTATTTCTATATAAACATCACCCATTTTTCTGAGAACTCAGTGCACTGCATATGTGCGTGAGGGGGTGCCTTTTCTTATTTTGCCCTGCATGCTGTAACTCTGTAAGGAGGGTTGAGCTGAACAATGCCATCTGGCCCAAAGTCACTCGGTGAACTGCACAATCAAACAGGATTGAAATCTGGATCCTGCTCATCCTTGTTCAGCAACTCACCATGAATTCCTTGCTTTGAACTGAACTGAAAACAGTAAAAAAATAAACTCTCATCTAATTCAGCCATCGATAATATCATGAACAGGTCTATCTCTGCAGTGATGTTAGCAACGGAATAGAAATGGCTTGGGCTTGACTTCTTGTTCCCCTACCTCCACCTCCAACTTCCCACTTTAATCAATAATTCTGGTACACCCAAGGGGTCTCCCATCCAAACACTAGCCAAGACTGATTCTACTTAGCTTTTGAACTCAGCCATGGTCTACCAGCAGCTGTCATCTGCCATGGCAAATTGAGGATATCCAGCAACAAATATACTCAAGCTAGAAAGCTCACCAGTTGCTTATCCTTCGCCTAACCTATTTCACAAGGATTACAAGGAGAAGAGTTGCGTGAATGCTGCTTTTGAGCTTCTTGGACAAAAATTAAGACAGACATGTAATGAATCAAACCGAACAGTTGCTATGTCATTTCATGAAGGCATGAAATGACTTTTTCAGAGTGCCAGATTGTAACATCTATGGGCAACTTGCACCTGATTTTTCCATTCAAATTTCTCAATCATCGATTACATGTAAGCTGTTCTTTACGTTATTCCTAGTGATAGTGTTTGTTTTCCAAAGACCTAATTCTGGGTGGTTTCAGGACACTCTTAGCCCCACCATTCAAAAAAGAGCACTCAATTAATCCACTTTCCCTTCCTTAATAGATATTTCTATATTTTTTAATGAATAAGAAATATGAGAAAACATAAGAGTGTTTTAAATGAGAGGCAAAGTCATTTAAACACCATATCAGAATTACTTGCCTGAGTTTGTTTGTTTGTTTGTTTACTTGGTTATTTATTTATTTAATATGCTACCCATCTCACTATCCAAAATGACTCTTTGGTCAAAAACCATTGCAAACACTTCCATTAGAAAGCAAAGGACAGCTTTTTTACATGTGGTATATGAGAGAGAAATCTAAATTGCATGTCTATGTTAATTTTTGGCAAGAAGTTAGGATGACTGCACAATATAACTATCTTCTGAAAGCAACTTCTGGGTCAAAGTTGGATAATTTTGTACTACCAAATCAAGATTCTCCTGAGAATGTGGCTCAATCAGCTGTATCATTTTTTTTCTTCTTCTCTAAAAATCAACTAAGTAAACACACATCTGTCCCAAGAATTTGCATGGCCCTATTTCAAGCTCATTCCATGCTTGTGCCATATCAGCCAATGGTCCACTGCCAATGGTACAGGAGATGTCTTAGGTTTCCCCCCAGCAACATCAATTGGCATAGACTTTTGATTAAATGTACATATGGATTTACTCATGTTTCTTCCTTCTAAAGCACTCCGTCTAGCATTTTAATGAAGCTTATGGAATTTCTCGAGAATGGGGACTGTGGGAAGGAAGAGGGTAGACTAGGCAAATATGTAAGAGACTGAGCCTAACATTTATCATTTTGTTTTCAGTCATTGGGCCAATTGTTTGAAAAAGCTGCTCCCAGGAAGGAAAAAAAATCCCTAATAAAAAAAACACACCTTTCTCTGCCAGAAATAATATTTTAATAACCCAGTTGTCAAAATTGACAAGACATAATCAATTAAAATCAATTTAACATTAACAGTGCAATTCTTAATGGGCTAACAATATGGACACACATTTTGGAGTGTGGCATATTAAGCTGAATTCCATTTTATCCCACAAACAAAGGAATTTTTTTTAGTATTGAAAAGACCAACAAGACATGCACAAATGTGTATGTATACACAATTGTATTTTTTTATTATTCACAGAAAGCATGAAAACTATACATGTAGACAGACAGGCAAGCCCACCATTATAAGAGCAAAGGTAAAATCAGGGCTAGTGGTAAGATAAAATCCCAAATCATTTGGCTTTGATAAAATCACCATCATGCATCATGAACAGCTTACATCCTGTGACAATATCTCTAACACCATCAAACATCAACATCTGGCTATCTCAGGTCCTTGGGGAAACCCTTGATAGGTGGGTAAATCCAGCCTAACTATCTGGCTGACTGTGCAATGAATCAAAATCATTACATTCTACAGTCTCTGCTTTCCAGCAAATCTGTGTGGGGTTTTTGTAATATTCCCAATCAAATATAATTCTTTACTGCAGGTGTTCCCAACTCTGGGACTTACGAGTCATAATTACTGTCAGGATTCCGGCAGTTACCCCCATTTAAATCATGAGTCTTGAGCCAAACTTAAAAAGGATTTATTGGGAGTAAACATGCCAGCACTGCCTGGGTGTAGCCGACTCTGAGACACATAATTCATTGTCACCCTTGACCCTGATTTTCCCCCACCCCCTGGGTGTATCGTAATTCATATTCTCCAATGGGACACATTCATAGTCAAGAGTTATCAATCATGTTTTCCAGTTAGATATTTGCGCAACAGAAACTTCAGTCACCTAGTTACTATCTCTGAAAAACAATTTATGGAATGCACTTTTGATTTCCAAGCTGCCACACTGTTCTTTCAAACCCCCTTCCCTCCTCCCTTTCTGTTGGCAACTCTAAAAAGACCATAGAAATATTTTATGATTTGATATTTACTTTTGCATAGGGTGTGAACATTAATTGAACATTTCCTAGGAGTGTGGGGCATAGAAAAGTTTGGGAACCATTGCTTCAGTGTTTGTAGTCCATATCTAAAAGAACCAGCTTGGTGTCCTGGTTAAGGCACTGGGCTAAAAACTGGGAGACCGTGACTTCTAGTCCTTCCTCGGGTACAGAGCCAGCTGAGTGATCTTGTGCCAGTCCCTTTCTCTCAGCCCTAGGAAGGAAGCAATGGTAAACCATTTCTGAAATCTTGCCAAGAAAACTGCAGAAATCAGTCCAGGCAGTCGATTAATTTGAAGGTACGCCAACACACCCAAAATTACAATTATTTAGACATTATGGCAGAGCAGAAAGTTTAATTACTTTTTTGGGGAGATGCAATACACACGGAGTGATGCAACAATGAAAAGTAATTTTCTTGCTTACATGTTTTTTCCTGTCTGATTTGTGCAGTGTGGAGGGAATGGTAATCCATTTCCAGCTTAGTGAATGCTGTGATTTTTTCTCCCTTCAAGAAACATGGAAAAAAAAAGAAGTATCTACATCAAGAGTCTTGTGATGATTTTCTCAAGGGATCTTTACCATATGGCATGACTCAGCTTCCCCAAGGAGCCCTTCTGATGGCCTTTGGTGATGCTGAGTGTAAACTGGAAGCAGCACATTTAGTTAATGGAAAGAGATGCAAATAGATCAAGTGATGTCAGAGCCAGAGGAGATGTTAACATACAACATACCCTCATTTTCTCCTCTCTCCTTCTTTGCAATGTAGTTGTGGGGTTTGTGTCAGCACCAGAGGACTCTGTGTGGTCTAGTTGTTGTTTCATCATGCCTGTGCAGATATCAGACACAGTGATAAAGTAGCAGATGTATGAAAATTATTTCCCCATCTCTTCTACTGGTAATACCTGTCCTGGTCTAAAATGGCTGATATTTGCCTTATTCTGCTCTGCTTTGAAGACAGATTCCTGCATATAAATCAATACCTCTGAAGGCTAAATCCTCACCTGAACAAATAACGCTAGCAAGAAAGTAAAGTGAAACTGAACCACAGCTTTCCATCCCTGAATATTGGACCCCCAAAATATTCAAAGTTCCCCATGCCTTGTCTGTCTCCGTTACTACATTCTTGGCAAATAGGATTTCCCACTTAGGGATAAATGATTTAGAAGAAAATGGTTGTTATTTTTTCCAAATAAAAAGTAAGCCTGTTTCGGAGACTGATCCTGTAAGTCAGATGCATTAGAATGGATTTAGACATTGCACCAAGTTGCAATATGACTCGCTTTCTCTTTGGCTTAGTGTGATGCAGTTTCTAAGCCACAGTTAACAGCTTGGCATGATGTGTGAACCCAAACAGTTGTGATTTCTTCAACTAAGCAAGGTCAAAGAAGGCAAGGCTTAACACAATGAAGACATTCACTACTCATCAGCTGAACAAAAGCAGAATAACAGAATAACAGAGTTGGGAGGGACCTTGAAGGTCTTCTAGTCCAACCCCCTGCTCAAGGCAGGCAACCCTACACCATTTCAACCAAATGGTTGTCCAATCTCTTCTTTAAACCTTCCAGTGTTGGAGCATTTACAACTTCTGGAGGCAAGTCGTTCCACCAGTTAATTGTTTTAACTGTCATAAAATATCTCCTTAGTTCTAGGTTGCTTCTCTCCTTGATTAGTTTTCATCTGTTGCTTCGTGTCCTGCCTTCTGGTGCTTTGGAGAATAGGTTGGCCCATTCTTCTTTGTGGCAGCCCCTCAAATATTGGAACATTGCTATCATTCACCCTACGCCATTCTTTTCATTGTACTAGACATACCCAATTCATGCAACCACTCTTCAGGTTTCAGCCTCCAGTCTCCTAATCATCTTTCTTGCTCTTCAATTGTAAGTTGATTGCCAAATCCCAGGACAGAGGTTAGTGCTGAGACTCCTGTGTTTAGCTGGCAATGTCCAAACAAATATTGCATGCAACTCCCAATTGCTATTGTGTCACCTACAGAGCCAATAAACAAAAAATGATCACCCTAGGCTTCTTCTACACTGTATCTGTAGACAGTTTTGAACAACTGCTTCCTACACTGTGTGTAGGTAGGGATGGGATGACAGAGAACCGTGAGAAAAAGACTGCAGAAAATATTATTGATGGCTCCAGCGGGAAGCAAAGCTACAGTACTGTCCTTGGGTTATAAAATACTTCGTGTATCTTACATTTTCTTTTTAAGGAAGGGAGTAAGAGGTATGATTGAATTGCTGTAAATAGAACTAATCCCCAGAAGTACCTGAAAATGAGATTAGTTGGTTCTAATGAGAGGAGGATCAGTAATGGACACCTTGATCTGCCAGAAGGTATCGTGCTGAGGAGCAGGCACACCTTTTTCATGTATTGTGGCATAAATCATTTCCATATTAACTGTTGGCTGAGTTTGCATATCACATCACAGTATGATGCAGTTTGAAATTCAAATATATTTCTTTGATAAGAGCAAGGCTCAATTTATCATAAAGGATTATCCAATTAATACCGTATAACTAGAAGAGGAACACAGGATGGAGGTGGCTTTGATATTGTTGCAAGGGGTAATCAGTCAACAATCTAGACTGCTTGCACTGACTTTTACTAGAAATAGGAGGAAGCAACTGCTGTTCCATAACTTGAGAAAGTTACAAAGTTTGTATGCTTTGTTTTCTCCCAATAGCAGAAAATGCATATAGGATTTCAGTAGACCAGCGTTTCTGAAACTTGGCAGTTTTTAAGATATGTGGATTACAACATCTTTGCTGAATGGGGAATTCTGGATGTTGAAGTCCTCACATCTCAAAATTGCCATGTTTGAGAAATGCTGTGGTAGACCTTTGAATGGTATTGAATGACTGAGTGGCACAAACATTAAACCACATAGATCAAGCAATCAAATCTGAGCCTAATTGGAGAGATTAACTTACAATTCAGTTTATTTATTTATATTACTTCTGTATTACACAGACACAGACACACACACATATATATACACTGCTCAAAAAAAATAAATAAAGGGAACACTTAAACAACACAATGTAATTCCAAGTCAATCACACTTCTGTGAAATCAAACTGTCCACTTAGGTAGCAACACTGATTGACAATCCATTTCACATGCAGTTGTGCAAATGGAATAGACAACACGTGGAAAGCACAGGCAGTTAGCAAGCCATCCCCAATAAAGGAGTGGACCGCAGACCACTTCTCAGTTCCTATGCTTTCTGGATGATGGTTTGGTCACTTTTGAATGCTGGTGGTGCTTTCACTCTAGTGGTAGCATGAGATGGAGTCTACAACCCATGCAAGTGGCTCAGGTAGTGTAGCTCATCCAGGATGGCACATCAGTGCAAGCTGTGGCAAGAAGGTTTGCTGTGTCTGTCAGTGTAGTGTCCAGAGCATGGAGGCGCTCCCAGGAGACAGGCCAATACATCAGGAGATGTGGAGGAGGCCGTAGGAGGGCAACAACCCAGCACCAGGACTGCTACCTCCGCCTTTGTGCAAGGAGGGACAGGAGGAGCACTGCCAGAGCCCTGCAAAATGACCTCCAGTGGGCCACAAATGTGCATGTGGCTGCTCAAACGGTCAGAAACAGACTCCATGAGGGTAGTATGAGGGCTCAACGTCCACAGGTGGGGGTTGTGCTTACAGCCCAACACCGTGCAGGAGGTTTGGCATTTGCCAGAGAACACCAAGATTGGCAAATTCGCCACTGGCACCCTATGCTCTTCGCAGATGAAAGCAGGTTCACACTGAGCATATGTTACAGACGTGACAGGGTCTGGAGATGCCATGGAGAATGTTCTGCTGCCTGCAACATCCTCCAGCATGACCAGTTTGGCAGTGGGTCAGTAATGTGTGGGGTGGCATTTCTTTAGGGAGCTGCACAGCCCTTCAGGTGCTCGCCAGAGGTAGCCTGACTGCCATTAGGTACCGAGATGAGATCCTCAGACCCCTTGTGAGACCATATGCTGGTGCGGTTGGCCCTGGGTTCTTCCTAATGCATGACAATGCTAGACCTCATGTGGCTGGAGTGTGTCAGCAGTTCCTGCAAGACGAAGGCATTGATGCTATGGACTGGCCCGCCTGTTCCCCAGACCTGAATCCAATTGAGCAAATCTGGGATATCATGTCTCGCTCCATCCACCAACGCCACGTTGCACCACAGACTGTCCAGGAGTTGGGGGATGCTTTAGTCCAGGTGTGGGAGGAGATCCCTCAGAAGACCATCCGCCACCTCATCAGGAGCGTGCCCAGGCATTGTAGGGAGGTCATACAGGCACGTGGAGGCCACACACACACTACTGAGCCTCATTTTGACTTGTTTTCATAACATTACATCAAAGTTGGATCAGCCTGTAGTGTTTTTTTCCACTTTAATTTTGAGTGTAACTCCAAATTCAGACCTCCATGGGTTGCTAAATTTGATTTCCATTGATAATTTTTGTGTGATTTTGTTGTCAGCACATTCAACTATGTAATGAACAAAGTATTTAATAAGAATATTTCATTCATTCAGATCTAGGATGTCTTATTTTTGTGTTCCCTTTATTTTTTTGAGCAGTGTATATATACAATAACTCTGCAATGAACATATTGCATCCAACACACCTTCCTCTTTCTACACTCCCCGTAACAACCACTCTGTCAGATGGGTTGGGTCGAGAGTGATTGGCCGAAAGTCATCCAGCTGGCTTTCATGGCCAAAGTGCAATTTGAACTCATGGCGTCTTGCTTTCTAGGTTGGTGTTTTTAACCATTCAACCAAACTGATTCTCCATCCAGTTGCATCACACAAACCCAAAATATTGAAGTAAACAAACCATGGTTCAGTTAACCATGAATAACCATGTCATAGAAACAAATCAGCAACAATGCGCTCACAAAGCCCTTCGAGGGTAACTTCAGAATTATTGGATAAGCAGAAGGGCCTGAATTACCATCTAATATGATTTTGTTGGGGAGACTTTCAAATTTTATAGCTTGTGAACAGAGCTGATTACTTGCCTGGGAAAACTTTGCCCCTTACTAAATCTAAACACTGGGGGTTATCAGTCTAGCTTCTTTTATAAAAGCCTTCTGTCAACTTTTAGTGAAGACACATGGGCACTATTTTATTCCGCTATGACATTGGCTCACACAAGCTGGATATAACTCATTCCCCAATTGGTTCTCCTGAACCTCTTTTCCCCTCCGTGTCTATTTTGTTTTTACATGAATGATCACACATTTATTTTTAAATCTCCATCCCAGCTGTACAGACTGGTTTATTTTCAATAGATCTATAATAATAGTTTTATAAGCTAACTCAATGAAATCCGCTTGGGAGACTGAATTCATTCAACTCTACTAGAGGTTCTTGGGCTAGCGCAGGGGAATTTTAAAGCTTGCACCACATGGCTTATTACCCTGTACACTCCTGCTATAACTGGTCATGATAAACCATGCATGACCTTTCTGATTCCTTGTTCTTTTTTCTGCAATTGGAATGCTGTGTGGTTGTGTGTGCTTTGTATTATAATTAAAAAGGATCAAAAATGGCTCACATTCTTTAATGAGTGTCCATGGAGCAGCATTTGCATTTGGAGAAATTACCTCCATTACATTCCCTCAGAAATAACAAGGCTTCCACTGGAAACCTTATTCCAGGGTGAAGCCAGATACCATGGATTTGTAAACGGTGGATTTATTGCTCATTATCTTGTGTGAATACAAAAGATTATTTCTAAGCAAACCACATGTAAATTCAATATTTTACAGTTAGTGGAACCTGCCCATTTCACAGCTGTAAGTCATGACAGTCATAAATCATGGCACCTACATAACCAATCTGATTTTATGACTTCCTTTGTGGTAGATGTTTAAAAAACACAGCTAAAATGACCACCATTGTTGTTAAGCAAACCACTTGGCAGGAGCTGCTGGAACTTTGGAACTTGGTCATAAGTAAGGGAGGTCTGTTGTAACTTTGAACACTTGCTAAACTACTGGTTGCAAGTTGAGGACTACCTGTGACCCATTTTTAGGAAAATGATACAGCTAGTCCAAAATGGTTCAGAATAGAAAATGACAAAAACAACATAAACACAAGTAAAAACACAAACAATAACAAATGCAAAAACCAAAAGTTAAGTCACCTGACATCTTAATTTGGGTCTCAAACTCACCTACATTGAGGCTCTACTAACAACTTGGCCCTATAGCTGTGAGAAAAACCAGGTTCTACAGCCTTCTGGATGTGCAGCATGCTCAGAGTCATCTAAATCTTAACAGGTTTGTAAAACATTTCTTTAATATTCAGAAGGCTTACATTCTTCTACAGTGTAGAATATTCTGGATATTATGCCATTCCAGGTAGTGATTTGGAAGTTTCAGAAATCAACCCTGAAAAGAGCCAGTTTGCTCTAGTAGTTAAAAGTACTAGCATAAAAACCATGAACCTCTGAGTTCTAGTTCTGCCTTAGCAATAGCATGTATACTTATATGTCACTTCACAGTGATTTACAGACCTCTCTAAGCGATTTACAGAGTTAGCATATTGCCCCCAACAATCTGGGTTCTCATTTTACCAACCTCAGAAAGATGGAAGGCTGAGTCAACCTTGAGCCTGGTGAGAATCGATCTGCCAAATTGCAGTCAGTTGGTAGCCTGCAGTACTGTACTCTAACCACTGC
The DNA here is from genome assembly GCA_033807585.1 of Hydrophis major. Lineage (NCBI taxonomy): Eukaryota > Metazoa > Chordata > Lepidosauria > Squamata > Elapidae > Hydrophis > Hydrophis major. The sequence continues at coordinate 195,408,818 of CM066331.1, forward strand.
GCCACCCTGGCTCTTTCTCTTAGGAATAAAAACCATCTTGGTGCCTTTGGTTCAGTCACCCCCCTCAGCCCCAACCCACCTCTCAGGGTGGCTGTTGTAGGGAAAACACGAGGAAGGGGTACTGTATCCGTTCATGTTCATACATTATTTATATATATAAAAAATCTAAACAAAAAAATTGGAAGTGTCTTCCAGAACATAGTATTTAGGATGAAACAGTCAATCATTAACGGTTGAGTGGCTTCCAGCACCCTTGAAGAAGCAGATGGTGTAGATCCATTTTAATCAAGTTGCAAAGCTGGAGTGAGATGGAGATAGTTTTAGCTGTGATTTGGAATTGACTTTGCCCATTCCCTTCCCGTAGACCAACGTTTTCTCCATCTGAACAACTTTTAAGATGTGTGGACTTCAATTCCAGAATTCCCCAGCATGTCGAAGTTGAAAAACACCACCTCAGATCTTTTAATGTGGCTTGTTTAAGGACACCCTGCCATTTTATTTTACAGCTTAATGTAGCTTTTCTATGTAGTTGCTTGATTTGCTTACAGTGGGGGTGGTAGGATGGGGTCCAAAACATCTGGCAGTACATCTGGACTTGCTTCTAAAAGCTGAAAAATGGAATGTCTTTAGGAAATACCATCCTCACCAACCACAGCAACAGCAATAGCACTGATGGATTGTCATCAGGTCAGTGGCAATTCTTAACCAGCACATTACTTGCTCTACATTAAGGTTGGTACTCAAAGTGGCCCTTCTAAGGATTAGGAATAGTTAATCAACGGAATTGGATCGCTTCTCTTCCCCCTCCAGAGGGGGAAAAAACAGAACAAAGTCAACCCTAACATTTCAGGAACGAGCATTTTACAGACTTTCTGGAATGGTTCATTCAATCAATCAGAATAGAGCTGGAAGGGTCCCTGGAAGGCTTCTAGCCCAACTCCCCGTGAGTCCAAGCCCCCTGCTCTAGTCAAGCCCTATACTACAGCATTTCAGACAAACGACTGTCCAATCTATCCTTAAAGATCTCCAGTGAAGAAGTACTGAAGGCAAACTGTTCCACTTGTTGTCCCAGATGTGCTTTTTTCAAGAGGCAATGGAAGTTTCTGGGGTTTTTTTTGAAGACATTTCGCTTCTCATCCAAGAAGCTGAAGAAGCTTCCTGGATGAGAAGTGAAATGTCTTCAAAGAAAAGCCAGAAAGTCCAGCTGCCTCTTGAAAAAAGCACATCTGGGACAACCATGAGAATCTCCATAGACCTGTTCCACTGATTAATTGTCTTCATTTCTCCTTAATTCCAGGTTGCTTCTCTTCTTGATTAGTTCCCATCCACTGTTTCTTGTCCTGCCCCCAGGTGCTTTGGAAAAATAAGTTGATCCCCTCGTCTTTGTGGCAACCCCTCAAATACTGGGACACTCCTATCATGTCACCCCTAGTTCTTCTTTTCTCTAGACTAGTCAAAACCCAGTCCCAGCAACCATTCTTCATCTGTTTTAGACTCCAGACCTTTAATCATCTTAATTGCTCTTCTCTGCACTTTTCCCAAAGTAACGTGGTGACCAAAACTGGATGCTTTGGCTTAGATCTCGTTGATGACTCTCACTCTATCAAGGACCTTGGAGTACTCATCTCAAATGACCTAAGTGCCAGAGCTCACTGTAACAGCATTGCCTAAAAGGCATTAAGGGTTATACATCTAATCTTACGAAGCTTCTCCTCTGGAAATATTGAATTGCTAAGAAGGGCATTCAAAACCTTTGCTAGACCAAGACTCGAATAGAACTCATCTATCTGGAATATTGCACTGTATATTGGACATTAATACAATTGAGCGAGTCCAGAAGTATTTCAGGGGAAGTGTACTACACCCCTCTGCTCGCAACAGAATACCCTATTATCACCAGACTTGAAATTTTGGGCTTGGACAATCTTGAACTACGCTGCCTAGGGTTGGACTTAAGCGTAGTACACAAAATTGTTCTGCTACAATGTCACCCAAAGTCAATGCCTACTTCAGCTTCAACCGTAACAACACAAGAGCACATACAACAGATACAAACTCAATGTAAACCACTCCAAACTTGATTGCAGAAAGTATGACTTCAGCAACAGAGTGGTCAATGCCTGGAATGCACTACCTAACTCTGTAGTTACATCCTCTAACCCCCCCCTCCCCACTCCTTTAACCTTAAACTATCCACTATTGACTTTACCCCATCCCTAAGAGGTCTTTAAGGGGCGTGCATAAGTGCACCGTCGTGCCTACCGTCCCTGTCCCATTGTCCCCATTTATTCGTACCTATTTCCTGTATTCATGTTACTTACTTATACCTATTATCTTGTAAGCGATTGACAAATCAAAGAAATACATAAAAATCAATCAATGCTGAACGCCTGGATTGGATTTCTATTTGCTGGCAGGCAGCGTCGCGTCTGAATCCCGACGCCGGAGAGGGAGACAGTATCTATCCAAGGGTCTAAACTTTTTTGAGGAAGGGGCGGGGGGGGGGAGAAAGCGCCGTCCACCTCACCCCTCCCCTCCCGTGTCCCAAGTCCAGCTTCCAAGCAGGGGAGGGCCGGCCCGCGTGCCACGCGGAGCATGCGCGCTGCGGTAGGAGGGAGGGGAGAGGGACGGAGCGGCGTGGGGAGGGGAGGGGGGGGTGAGAGAGGCGGCCGCTGTTTATTTGCAGCCGGCCAGGCGGAGCAGCGGCAGAGCGCGAGCGACGGGAGCGGCTGCCTCGCCTGCCTTCTCGGGGTGGGGAGGAGGAGCTATGCAGGCGCGGGGCGAAGATGAGCACGGGGGATGCTCCGCGGAGCAAGGCAGTTAGCCGGGCGAGTGTAGCGGCCGCCCCTTCCACGGGATGGGGTCGGCGGGCGGGAGCCGGAGCAGCCGAACGCCGCTACCCCAGCCACGGTGGTGGTTAGCCCGAGCTGGCCGACCCGGGCGTTGCGGGGCTGCGGCGAGTGCCGCGCTTGTGGCGGCTCTCTGCTATTGGAACTCGCTGCAAGGCGAGTTCGTGCACGACGACGTGTGGGCGATTGTCAACAACCCGGACGCGAGACCGGGAGCCTCGCCGCCGCTGGCCGCTTTCTCCAACGACTTCTGGGGCAAAGGCATGGGCGAGAACACCAGCCACAAGTCTTACCGCCCGCTCTGCGTCCTCACCTTCAGGTAAGCCGCCGCCGCCGCCAAGCCCAGCGCCCCGCACACGGCTCGTGGGAAAAGCTGAGGCGCGGCAAGACACGGAACTCCCGCGCTTGCTCTTAACAGCGCCCGAAGCGCCGGCCGGAACCCAGCAAACACCCTCCGTCTGCGGCACTCCAGGGTGGTCAACGCTGACCCGAGTATCTGCTCTTGGGATAATCCCTCCCTGGGGTGGATAGATCGCTCTTTTTATAAGGAGAAAGGGACGGGCGCGTTTGAGTCCCGATTTGCTAGAAGGTTGTTCTTACTTCACTCGACCAGAGGTCTCCAACTTGAAGACTTGTGGATTTTTTTTTCCCCCAAAGTTTTTTTTTAATTTTAATTTTATTCTTTACACATCTCTTCACGTGAGCAACGTGATTCCAGATTACATTATTTAAACATAGTCATGGTTACATTTTCAACTTTCTTAATATCACTTCAAATGATTATCCATTCGACTTATCTTGAGATAAATTTCCCCTTTCATATTTCAATTCATTAATTCAATATCAAAATCATTTCATCCTCACATATATTTTCAATTCTTTATCCCCTGTTATTTCCATTTTCAGCTTACCACCTATTTTATGTTACCTTAGGTATTGTTATCATCTATAACTTTCTCAAGACCAATATATAATTATATATATACATCATCTATAATTTCTCAAGACCAATATATAATTATAAAGCATAGCTGACTGGAGAATTCTGGGAGTTGAAGTCCACAAGTCTTAAAGTTGCCAAGTTTGGAGGAACCCCTGAACTGGACTGTGAAGTAATTGGTGGATAAATAGACCCTGCCCCCCAACTTTTAAAATCTTTTGGTTTTGGGGACTTCTCTTCAAGTCCTGCCTAGGAGATAGCTGATATGGGCGTAGAGGAGAATTTGGAGCCTGGCAGTCACTTGGTTGCTGCCCTGCCAACTTTCATTCCTAACAGTGATTTCTGGAATGTTTGCTGAGAAAGCAGGGAATTAGTTCCCTTGGACACCGACCCTCAGCAAATCAGCACAAACTTCTCCCACCTTGGTTTTTCTCGAGAGAGGTGTTCGTTGCACTCTGCACATGGTTGGGGGACACTGTTTTCCTCAGCCTGCTTTGCAAATCTCCTTCCTTCTTTTTCTGGGTGTGTGTGTGTGTGTGTGTGTGGAGGAAGTGAAAGGCTTGTTGGCTTGGCACTAGAGATCAGCTGGCATGCACAGGTTTGAGGTGCCATTGAGAAATTCCTACCTAAAATTGGGATTGGTACTTATGGATACTCAGATGAGTGTGGAATAACATATTCTATACAAATGTATCGAAAGCCTTGTATACATTGTATACAAATGTGTAGAATAGGCTGGATGGAATAATATAGGAGGGGTGTGTATAAAAGGAGACAGGTCTCTGCCTGGAGTAACTCAAGAGTAGAAAATGTGGACCAAAAGAGGCCACAGAGAATGAAAGGAAGGGCACGGGGTCAACTTTGTACTCAGGAGTTGGGATCAGGGGATTGCTGTCTAACCAGCACCCAGAGAAGGATGGCTACTGACTTATGCATAGAGATTTCGGTCTTGTTTTACATGTAAATTGGGAAAATACCCTGAGTGGCATAGAAGAAATGCATTATGGATGCTGTTGGCACCCATAATATAAGGTTAGACTAAGGTCAAGCTCAATGCCTCTCCCTGATGCATCTTAGTTGATCTTCCTGTACAGGTTTAGTTGCTGCCCCAACTCTTTCCTCTGACCTCCAACCCAGTGCTTGTATTATGGGTAGGACCTTTGCTATGCTCACAGAATACACCTGAACCACATGCAGTCGAGCTGTGCTGCGTGAACCCAGCGTACATGTTTAATCTATGCTTTTGTTTGTACAACACACTAAACCACAATTTATCCAACCACATTTCAGTCTACATGCAAACACGCAAACGCTATTCCAGAGGGTCCATATGTGCCTCAGTGTATTGTACAAACCCAGGAAATTGTGTTTGGTGTATGGCTATGTTAGCGGTAGCTGAAAAGGTCATGTTAAGGCAGCCTCTGTTTCACCCAGTCTTTTAAATTGGACAAAGCTTAATAGCTAAAAGGACTGGACCTCTTTTTTCTTTGCTCCCTCTTTATTCTTTGTTTCTGTCCCAGAGTTGGATAAAGAAGTGTTCTTTTAAAAAATGTGGTGGCCAGTGGTGTGATTCAAAATGTTTTACTACTGGTTCTGTGGTCATGGCTTGGTCGGTGTGGTGTGGCTTGGTAGGCATGGCAGGGAAAGGATACTGCAAAATTTCCATTCCCTCCCCACCCCACTAACCTGCTTTGCAGCTTCGTTCTCCTGTGCAGGGCAACAAAAGAAGACCCAGCTGGGACTTGGGAGGCAGAGAATAGATGGGGGCAGGATCAGTCAGAGGTGGTATTTGCTGGTTCTCCAAACTACTCAAAATTTCCATTACCTGTTCTCTAGAACTGGTCAGAACCTGCTGAATACCACCACTGGAGGTGACCTTTTCAGAAGAATTGTGTGGCCTTAAGTATTTTCCTTTGGGGAAACTTTTCTCAAAGATTGATGTCATTGTTTATTTTTTCTTTGTATAAAGATTCTTATCTATTTCCTCTTAATGCCAAAGGAGCCCTTCCTTTCCTTTAATTTCCATGGCTTACTGCTTTTGCCTCAGAGTCTCTGATCTGTTTTCCATTTGTCTGCTAGAGTCATAACTTCTGAGCATATTATCCTTCTGCCAATCTTGGATCCGTCTTCATTTTTAACATTTGCCCACAGTTGCCTTTAAGGAGCCAGGCAGTTGTATGCTTAATCAAACTATATGTCCACGTGTTTGTTCATTAAAATAGAACCTTTATAAATATAAATACAAGACTAGGCATATAAAATAAATTAATATCTTTTTAGTCTTTTTAGTGCTGACATAATTTTATTTCTCTTCCCCCCCCCCCCCCCCTGTTGACTTAATGCACTCATATAGTTTTGATTTAAGCTGAAAGTTTCCCACTCAATAGAGTTTTGGATGAAGAAAGCTGTCTTGCCCCTAATTATGGCTATTAGGCTATCTTGACCAGTTTTACATTATCTGATTGACAGCAGCTCTGTAGGGTATCAGATAGAGAAAAGGCTTTCCTATTACTTTTCACCTGTCAAACGCAAGAGACCAGATCCACATATATAGAGTTCAAGTTAGCTGCTTCATTGTATTCTGCCTATAATACAGGAATCTCCTGAGGCTGCTTGCCTTTCCTTAGGAACAGACTGATAAGGGTTCCATGTAACTTGTGGGATAGGGGTTAATACAGGAGTGTAGTACTCTTCTCGTGAAATACTTCTGGACTCTCTCGATTGTATTAATGTCTGATATGCAGTGCGGATTCCAGACTGATGAGCTGTATTTGAGTATTGGTCTGGCAAAAGTTTTGTATGCTCTAGTTAGTAATTCGATATTTCCGGAAGAGAAGCTTTGTAAGATTAGATTTACAACTCTTAATGCCTTTTTGGCAATGCTGTTACAGTGAGCTCTGGCACTTAGGTTATTTGATATGAGAACTCCAAGGTCCTTGACAGAGTGAGGATCATCAACGAGGTCATATCAGCCTAGTTTGTATTTGGTGTACTGATTTTTTTTTACCAATGTGTAGGACAGAACATTTGTTGGTTGAGATTTGGAGTTGCCAATTGTTTGACCATTCAGACACCATAATCAAGGTTGCTTTGAAGGACAGTAGCATTGTCGGTAGTGTTGAATAGTTTTATGTCATCCACAAAGAGGACGCAGTTGCTTATAAGGTGATCTTGAAACTTGATGCAGGGAGATCCAGGGCTGATAGAAGGAAGGGTTTTTACACACAGCACATGTGGCTGTGGATAGGGAACTTACTGTATCTGGAGATTTAGGATCTTTGGTTCTGGATGGAATTGCACTGCCTCAGATGGACTCGGTATTCCATATTCTTGGGGTCTTCCTAGACTCACAACTCCTGTTGTTGTGAGTATATTTTGGACATAATCAGTGACAGCTTTATGCAGAATCAGCTGCAGAGTGCTAGGCAGTTTGCTCTCTGATGGCAGACAGAAAGCCTGCTCTACTTTGGGGAGCAACAGGCAGGGCTAGTAAAAACATTTTGTAAAAGTACAGGTAAAGGTTGCATTCACTGTATTGTTGTTGAGAGGGATATGAATCCTTCAATCAACATGGCTTGGTCTCTACTTCAGTTTCAGCCACTGCATTCTTTGTGCTCACCTAGTATTTTTTTCCATCAGTATCTTCTCTCAGCTATAGATGGGTTCAATTGTTAGAAGAAAGGGAGATACTTTAGATCTAGAATCATATTTACACAAATGTTGCGTAGGTGACCATTCTTGTCTTTTAGACCATCTGCTATATATTTCATGGTTCAATAATGGAGCAGACAAATGGGTTTAGCAGCTGGTATCTAAACCAGCTGGTTACCTTTCTTCTTGAATTACTAGACAAAGTTCTTGAGTTCTAGGACCTAGAGAAGTGGATGTGAGTTTGCTGGATGTTTCTGGCTTATATTGACTTAACCTAGATCATTTGTTGACATACGCTGGGAACATTGTAATCATACATGTTTGCTATTGATCAGGTTTCACAAAATCAAAAACCTGTCATCTTCTTTGACCTGCCCCATTCATTCCTTTTCTTAAGTATGTTTTCTTAATCTGTTCTTCTCAAGATTCTTCTAACCCTCAGTCAACATAGAGGCTAAGGATTATGGGAAATTGGGATCCAATAAATTTAAAAGGGATCAGATTGGAGGAAGCTGGCTTAATGCATGGGCAAATTGTACTGATGTTGAATGCTAATCTATGGCTTTACTTTTGTCCCATTGGTATCCCAACACATCTGTACATTTGTCTTTGATATGTTAGGATTCAGACTTTCTACTTTAATACATCTCATCTGGTCATTGCTCTCGCTTTGTCTTTTGGACAAGCGTATCCAACAACAAATTGCTGCTTTCGTTACGCTGTTGGTAAATGCACAATAAGAGTAAAATCAGATGTGGAACTTTAGCTATATTCATGGAGCAAAATTCCTGATGTCATGATCCAAACTTCACCTCTTATATATCTGGGTGTGACATCACAAAGCAAGTAGGAAAAAAATGCATTGTGATGCTGTCATTGTGTCTACCTGCGGAAGCTTCCGTTTTTTAGCACTAGCACTAGCACTTAGACTTATATATCGCTCCATAATTTTTACAGCACTGTTTGGACAGTTTACAATGTCAGCGTATTGCCCCCAACAATCTGGATCCTCATTTTACCAACCTTGGAAGGATGGGAGGCTGAGTCAACCTCAAACTTTTGGCTGTGGGCAGAGTCAGCCTGCAATTCTGCATTCTACCCACTGTGCCGCCTGGGTTTTTACTTAAATAATTGTGTATACATTAATTTATATTCAAAGACATTTATCTTGTTTCTCCTGCTGTTTTCGGTATTATCACCAAACATTACCAACTGGAAAAACGATTGCTTTAATACATCTTGTGCTTTTTGTCATTGAAATATCCTTACCTTTCATAATCCTGTTTAAATTTGGCTTTACCTTTATTCCTAGAATTAATTTCTTTTAATTATTCACTACAGTGCCCATTTTTATTTATTCCTGAGCCCTAGTAATCACTACCTTCAATTTTTGGTTTTCAGTTGAAAATCTAAGGATGAAAAGTTCAGGTTAACATCATCCCTGTTTTATTAAAACTCAGCTGGAAAAGAAATTTTCTGAAGAGGCTGGTTGTTTAAACCAGTGGCTCCCAACCTTTTGGGCACCAGGGGCTGGTTCTGTGGAGAGAGATTTTTTCACGGACCAGAGGGAGCATGATTTCACGTGCTGTCTGCATCCTGCAGGTGGGGCTTGCTTCTTTGCACGACCTGGTTTCTGGCATGCTGCAGACTGGTGCAAGTCCACAAACTGGGAGTTGGAAACCCCCAGTTTAAACTAACCGTACCTTAAATTTCCCACAGTTCTCCAGGACAGCAGTAGACATCAGAAAATTAAAATGTTGGCTCTAATAATTAGTATTTCTCAGAAGGGCAGTGAGGGGCATCATCCTTAGCTCCTGGAATATGATGGTGTCAATTGGGGGACACGGTGGCTCATTGGCTAAGATGCTGAGCTTGTCGATCAGAAAGGTTGGCAATTTGGCAGTTCGAATCCTTAGCATCGCGTAATGGAGTGAGCTCCCGTTACTTGTCCCAGCTTCTGCCAACCTAGCAGTTCGAAAGCATGTAAAAATGCAAGTAGAAAAATAGGGACCACTTTGATGGGAAGGTAACAGAATTCCATGTGCCTTCGGCATTTATTCATGCTGGCCACATGACCATGGAGACGTCTTCGGACAGCACTGGTTCTTTGGCTTTGTAATGGAGATGAGCACTGCCTCCTAAAGCCGGAAATGACTAGCATGTATGTGTGAAGGGAACCTTTACCTTCAATCATCAATTCACAGTTGATGTTGCAGCCTTCAGATTTATTGAAGAGGAGAGGCTATATTGGTGTGATCTTGCAGTTAATTGATCATGCTTCTTGAATGAATTTGTTAACAGTACTAGAACCTTACCAGAAATTAGTAACTGTGTCAAGGACCCATAGAAGAATAGAGGGGAGACGGATAAATTTACAACCATTTATTTAGTGGCCATTCAAAGTTAAAACAGCACTGAAAAATGTGACATGGCTATTTTTCACACTTGAGGACTGTTGTAGCATTCCCATGGTTATATGATTGAAATTTGGATGCTTGGCAACTGGTATGTATTTATGATGGTTACAGTGTCTCGGGGTCACCTTTTGTGACTTTCTGTTAAGTAAAATCAATGGGGAAGCCAGATTCACTTTACAACGGTGTCAATAACTTAACAACTGCCATAATTCACATAACAACTGTGGAAAGAGGTCGTAAAAAGGGGCAAAATTCACTTAACAACTGTCTTGCTTAGCAACATAAATTTTAGACTCAGTTGTAAGTCAAGGACTGTGTGTGTGTGTGTGAGAGAGAGAGAGAGAGAAAGAGAAAGGAAAGAGGGAGAGAAGGAGGAGATTTAACTGGAATTTTTCATTTCTCTGATTTATTTTTTCTTGTGCCTAGGGAATTGACTGTTTATTTTGTTTTTTGGCAGGAGAAGGAAGAATATTTTTCTCCCTACACTGTGTACTAATTACTACTTTTCTTTCTTTAAAGGAGAATTGTATTTCTATTTTTGGCATCACATCAGACTTCTTAATCCTGCCAAAAAACCATGTTGTTTTTTTTAAAAAAATACATGATATGCACATTGAGACTTTTTTCTGTAGTTTCATCACCATCAAGATAACATCTGGGCAACTAGAACCTGACGCAGCATTCATACCAAGGTTCACTTTGTGCAATAAAAAGCAAGTAAGATACCACAAAAGTCTTAGATCAGACAATTTAATGGGGAAGAGATTAGAGTTCTCTGTTTCTGATTGGCTATTTGCCACCTCATTTGCACTGTGACAATCTTATCCCCAGGAAGTTCTCTGGAATAAGAAATGATTTTTTTCTAAGATACGTCACTGTGTGACAAGAGCTTCCACAGAACACAGTGTCACCGTATCAGTGTTGCTATATAAATAGAATACTCATCTGAATGCAGTCTTAAGTTTGCGGTCTTAATTAGGAAGGAAGCACCATTAATTTAATTGAAACCTGTTTCCTATTTTTCTTTATCTTAACTGAAATTAAAGTGCAATTTCCTGGGCTGTCTATTTCTTGTGTCTTTGATTATTTTCCTAGCTTCTTCTTTGGTTTGGTTTGATTCTTAGCAGGTTTTTCAACACTCCATTCATTTCCTTATGGGAAAAATTTGTTTAATGTTCATTGCTTTTGGTATTCATTGTGCTTCCCAGAACCAATTAATGAGTACCAAGATACCACTGTAGTCCAAAATAATAGCATTTTAGAAGAGCTGTATGCTTAGCTGCAATTCTCTATCTTCTCATGTTATTCACCACATCCATCACATTATTTCTGAGCATAGCAGGAATGAAGAGCCTTTTTTACTAAGTGCTAGGAGAGACAAATTTCCTTCAGACTTTGCAGAAACAGCATGGAACAGTTCCTGGCTGGACTAAGCAGGATTGGGCCTGGTTAGCACTTGGATGCGAAACCAACAAGAAATGCCAGAGCTGTGGATTAGTTGGGAAATTGAAAATCATCCCAGAAGAAGCCAGTGCCAAGATACTTCCTCTGGTTGTTGGATATACACCCATGAAGTTTTTAGCAGCTAAGTTCAACTTGGCACCTTTGCATTCAAATGCAAATAAGATCCATTCCTTATTAATTTAATTTAAAACCATATATCGATTACCTCCCATCATTCTAAATTGGATATAATGATACCCAATTTATGTCCAAGTATATTTTTTTAGGACAAACCTTAATCCCCTGTTGATAATCTTTGAGAAGTCCTGGGGAAGTGTCAAAACAGGAGAAAAGCAAAAATGAATCCCTTCTTCAAGAAAGGAATAAAAAGATCCCTCGAATTACCTAACGGTGAATTTATCAACACCTGGAAAGATGTTAGTGGAGATAATAAAGTAGCTAAATTGCAACTCCTTCTTTGACAAGGATGCAATTGTAATCGATGAGTGGCTGGATCAAATTTGATTTGGTTTCAGCAAAGCTTTTGACAGGGTTTCACATAACAGAGGCATGTTCACATGGCATGTTCTCTTACAACCTGTTAAAATATGGTTTAAGTGATACTTCAGTAAAATGGATCCACCATTGGCTTGCTTTTCAGAGAGTTGGTCCTGATGGGTCAACACTGAATTGGAGAATAGTAGTTAGTGAAGTCTCACCATGATCTGTATCAAAGTCAATATTATAAACAGTATGGCTCTTATTAAGCTGGACAATATATACAAGTCATTTCTGGTCCTAGTTTTTGAGGCCACCAAAATCCTTCTGGAATGTGATCTAGGCAGTATAGAAGAAGAATAAGGATCTCTTTCTGATAGGAACAGGTTGGGCTGATAGGAACAAGTTGCCTTCAAAAGAGAAAAAAAATTAAGGAATTCTATTTAGGGAGGAAAAAGGGAAATTCATGGCTAAGAAGCTCTCAATTGAAGAAGGATTTGCTTGTGGTCATTTGCAAATAGCTGAGAATGAGACAGCAAAGTGAGATCTCCTAGATGGGTTAATGCAGTTCTGGGCTTCATTCATTAGAAGCAGCACTTTCTCAAAAACACTATATATTGTAGCTACTCAAATTTCAGTTAAATATAAGGAAAAATGTCCTGATAGTAAGATTAATACAGCAGTGGAATAATCTCTGTATGGCAGTTGTGGGTTCTCCATTTCTTTTTAAGCAATAGTTGGGCAGCCTTTTCTTGATGATGTTTTTTTTTTTGCACATTGCAGAAAGCTGATGATCTTCATAGTCTTTTTCAACTTCACAATTCTAGAATTCTATGAATCCCTTAATTGAATTATTATAGAAACAAAGGACACTTTGAAAGTCTTGCTGGACACAATTTGTTGCCCTAGATGAGATCAAGTTTCATCTTAAAGCACTAAGTCCAGGGGTGTCAGAGCTCACATCATCATGGCGGTGTCACGTGACATATTGGGACTTTCCCCCCACTTTGCTAAACTGGGTGATGCATCTGGCCCGAGGGCTGTGAGTTTAACACCCCTGCACTAAATCAGACAGGAGATTTTTTGTTTGGAATTAGACGGTTGCCCAATTGGCTTAGTATGTGATGCAAATCCAGCCAATTGTGATTTATTCTTTCGACTACGGATTAGCATATCCACATGGATTAACAATTAGCACAGTACACAACCTCTGAGAATATCAGTTGGTGTGCATTCTGTCTTGGAATCATTCTTGCATTGGAAAAAGACTTTTATCAGACTTCAGAGCATTAATTGCTTGGCTTTATTTTCTTTCTTAAAAGCTAGTTTGATCCTTGAAAGGAATCTGTCAGAAATACTCAAGTTTCTCATTGTATCATATAAATCTATTGACTCTTACTAAGAATTACGGGCTGGTTCATTCTGGGTTGTGCAATTCCATCCAAGACCAAAGATATCTCCAAATGTAGAGGGCCCCTCTATCCATAGCCGCTCAATCTTACCAGGATGCAGCTTTGTCCCCTATCCAGACCCTTACGACCTCCAGGCACCACAAAAGAACAGCCACAGCATCACACACATAATGCACAAGGTTTGGAGTAACAAGCTCTAAACTGCATGTGAATATAAATGAGGTGATGTGTAATTTGCCCACTAGACAATTGAATATCTGGCCTATTAACAATTTTTTGGTGTTTGAACTTATTTCCCTGTGCAAAGACTCCTGTCCTTTCCAAAAGTTCTGAGGATAATTGATGAGAATAATAAAGATAGAATTCTTTTTTGTGAAAATGGAAGGCATCTGTTGATTTTATTCTTTCATTCTTTTTGGGACTACTGTGCGGGTAATCCTCTACTGGTTGTTTAACAATGGTTGAGAGTTTCAACAGCTTTAGATGGGGTGCTTTGTGGCTCATCGTAAAGCATTTCACAAAACTTGCTGTGGGGTTTTCAGGTGTTTGGCAATCCTCACATTTATGACTGGTTGAAGTATTCTGTAGTCACATGACCGCAATGTATTTTGGTGGTTCCTGGTATCTTGTTGCCGGTTTTTGGCAAAGCCCCCCATTTACTCAGGAGAATGGGTTGCACTTATGATTGTGTGATTCATTTAATGATCACTGTAAATATGGTCATAAAATCAGGTCTGGTCATGTGAGTGCCTTGACTTGCAACCTTCATGACTTATCTACTGAAATTCTGGTCCTATTTGGAATCATAAGTCAAGGACTACCTACATTCATTTCCCCAAGCTATTGCCCTCCAGATGTACAGAATTTCAGTGCCTGTAATTCAGAACTGGAGTACTTTTCTGGCTTCTTTATTGAATAGACATAGGTAGATTTTAATTTTTTTAAAAAAAGTTGCTCTACAGCTGGGAGGTTTTTAATCGGGAAGATCATGTAAATATTAGGCCAACATTTTGTTTCAGTTGTTTTGTTAGTCTCCAGTCAAATGCAAGTTGACATTGGCTGTATTATAATAGTCCATGAGCCAAGACCTGAATTTTCACATATTGGTACCACCCGAGGTGACTAATAATCTTAGGTGTTTTTGGCTTCTTTTATGTCTCTAGTTTATGTTTTGATGTGATAGCCCTTGTTAACTCGTAGCTTAATCGAGGTTATCACTCTTAGAATAGATGCACCCTATGTACATGGAAAGAAAGGGTGAACACATACTTTGACAATATTCTCTATTCTGAACATCACCACGTTTATGCTAATGACCAAATATACTATCCAAAATATCTCCAGAACCCTTTCATTGTTAGTATGCATGAACAGTCTAGTCATGGGCGTCCGGAGGGAGGGTGGGGGGCAAGGGGGGTCATTTGCCACCCCCCCCCCCACGTGGAAAACATCAGCTTCATCTCTTCTTATCCTTGGCAGCTGTAGGTCTGGATGATGGAAGTCAGTGTCATGCTGACCTACCATGTTCCTCAGTTGCCTCAAGTATCTACTGCGGTACTCAGATGTCAGATAGTACCTTGCCACAGCTCCACCTTTCAGGCTGAAGCCCTTGGTGCCTCCTGGTGTCTGCGTGTCTTTGTTAACCGTCTCCTCAATTGTCTGGTCCACAGGTATCCGCCCAAATGGGTTCTGACTCCCAATCTGGACAGAAAAACCTCCCTGCATGAAGTGGGCATGCACTTCAGGGTGTTCTATTGGCAGTCGAGACATTTTGGCATAGTAGTAGGTCAAGAAGCGGGCATAGTTCACCTTGTCATAGGCAAAGCACCATGGGATCATCTGCCTGATTGCTGCCAGGTGAAGCATCCAGTTGCCCTCTCTGGATGCTCGGATCAGGCACAGCATGATCTCTGCCATGTCCAAGTAGGACATCCAGAATGCAGAGAGGTTATCTGCATTTCTGAGAGACTCCAGGTAGACTTTAAACAGCTTTATTGTGTGCACACATGACTCGTTATTAAGCAGGTCTTGCAGTGCAGCCTGAGAGACACCGTCGTGGAAGCTGGCAATCTTCTTCAGGGTTTCATCAAGGTGGTGAATGTCTCTTGCATGGTGTTCCTCCAGCCATCGGAGGAATCCTTTCCAGGCAAGCCTCAATAGTGCTTCATAAACCAGCTTGTGACATCTTACTGCTCTGTTGTACTTGCGACCATCCATCACACCATTCACTGAGCCTTCTGCAATGACACCAGCTTCAACACAGAGATCCCTGAGCCCTGCATCTTGAAATCGCTTCCCTATGATGGAGAGCATATTGCAGATTGTGTGGAAGTCTCCCATCCTGACGACGATGCTGTTGAACTTGTCATGTTTCCATACTATCTCAACAGCCTTCGCATAAAGCGCCTGGTCAAAGACACAGACAATCTGGTTCAGCTGAAGGGCCTGCATGATGTGTAGGGTCCGCTCCAGCACTTCATTGACCGTGGACATGTCTGTTGCAGGAGCATTGATAGTGGGCAGGTAGCCCACAATGTCTTGGTTCACCGTGACATCATTGCGGACCATGATGTTGAACCCAGTCCAGCTGCTGACAGTCTGGTTCTCAGGGTCTGACAGTCGAGTCAGTAACCAGATAAAATTCTTCATCTTGGCTTCGTGGACCTCCTTCATGCTGTCAACATCTACAGTCTCGGTCTTTGGAGGCTGGGCTCGCTTACCAACATTGTAGGTTGGTAACATTGTTGGGGCTGGACTGATGCTCCTTTTCTTGGACTTGCTGACAGATGGGAAGAGATTCTGTGGCTTGGGGCCTGCAATCTTGGGCTGGACAGCAATGCCATTGACTCTGTGAGAAGTACCTTCTCCGCTGAGTGTCTCCTCAAGTTGGTCAATGTTATCCCATGCCAGGGTTGTGAACACACCTTGGCAGATGTCTGCTGGCAGTGGGATGTCTTCCTGTGCACGCTCCAGCTTCTGAATGCACAGTGCTGTATCGATCTCCTCAATCTGTGAATAAGAAATGCAGTGGCCCAGGCGATTGAGTGTGCGTACAAGTTCTGTATTGCCTGTCAAGGTCTTCACAGCAAATGACAAAAGTACGTGCTTGGATGGCTTTGTCTTGCCACATGTGACAGCAAATATCAGATCACTGGCAAGAGAAGTGGCAAGCCTTTGGACTCTGTCAGAAGGATCTGCACACTCACACTCTCCAGTGAGCACGGTATACAGGAATTCAGTGACAGATTCAGGAATGACATTCTGCTCTGTGTCAAGGGGCCATGTCTGGCTTACATCTTGCTTCTTAATCTGATTCCTCAGCTGCATTGCTGCTTTGGCTAGGACATCCCCAGAGTTGGCAGCCCTTGCTTCGTGGAGTTCTTTCCCTAGTCTGTAGGCATGCTTGACAAGCTCATCAAATGACAAGCTCTCTGGATATATGAGAAGCTTCCCTTTCTCATCAGAAACGAAGCAAAGCGATCCTCCTATCTCACTTTCAAGTTTACGACGGACATGTTTCTTGGTTGATGGTCTGATCTGAGAAATTCCGCGAGAGTGCATGGCTTTCTCAAGTCTAGCTGTCAGATCTGTCATAGGCAGCACCTCAGGGTTGAGAATGAGTTCATTCCTGATATATAGGAATAGCTCTTCGTAGGATTGTTTCTCGGCTTCCTCGTATACTGCCTGCTCAGACTGCTCCTGCTCATCGCATGCACCAGAACTGGTGGATGCCCCTTCCTTTGTATACACTTTGTAGCACGACTTGTGGTAGTGCCCCTCTGCGGCAACAAGGTCTCTGCTTAACAACGCGAGGATTCGCTGGTCCATTTTTTGGGTTGCTGCACTGCGGATTCTGTCATCTGCACGTAACTCAACACACTGGATGATAGGTTCCCTTGTCTGTCTTCCTTTCAGGTACTTGCTTGACTTGCAGCAGAAGATGCATGTCTTGTCATACACTCTTGATGTACTCGGTGCATCCCTAGATGATCTTCTGACACCATGGACACCAGTCTGTTCTTCTGCACTCGGCCTGTCTTTAGAAAGGATGGAGTCGAGAGTCTTCTTCATGGTAAAGATGCTGCGACATTTGCGATGATACTGGATCTGCGGTATTTGGCCTTCTTCCAAGTCTTTTGCAATGTCCAGAAGTGGAGCATGTTGTCTAATCTCTGCTGCTCTTAGCAGTGTCTTCCATGAGTCCAAGTCTTTTAGTAACACGAAGGTAGACGTGTCTTCACCAGAACAGTGAATAATGCAGCCTGGCCGCACTCCTTTCTTTGGCAATGCAGTGGCCTTGTCTCCACTTGAATCCATCATGTGGGCCTTAGTAGTTTGTCACAATATAACAGAGAACTGCAATTATTCAACAGTAGTCCGCATTGAGAAATTGAGTTCAAAACTCTTTGTAACGATGTTGGAAGAGAAAAAAAAAACATATTAGCAATTTACGAAATACATTTTAATTTGCTATGATGCTCTACATTTACCACAAAAAGTCTCTGCACATGATTTTAATAAATTATCAACATCAATTAGGTTTAATTCTAATGATTTACAGCTTCATTTCGCAAATATATGTGTTATCATGTGATATCACAAGGCCGCTATTCAGTCAAATTGATGGTTTCTTAAAAAACATACAAAGCTACATATCTGAAAAGGCTATCACATCTTAATGTACTTGGTATGGACCCATAAACATTTTAGTACCATTAAGATTTGGTCACCCAAGATGGTACCGATATCTGGCCTGGCCCATGGACTATAAGTACAGTTTGTTTAGCAATGATTTATTTCAGAGAGGTTCACACTGAGTTCCAAATGCTGTATGCTGCCCTTTAAAGTCTTAAATTTTTAATTTCTAATGTGGGCAGAAGAGACTGATTAAGATGGGAATATAATCATATTGAATATATTTAAATTTAAATATTAATAGAATAAAATAAGAATTAGTCTTTATATATATATATTTGTGGGAGGAGAGGGGCAGCCTTTTGCATGTCAGTTAAATATCTCAAGTATGCCTGTTAGCCCAGAAAATCTGGCCACACTTGGTCTTGTGTCACATAAATCATTGGCTGGCTTCATATAACATGTTAAGTTGTAGTATCTAAATTACAGCGTCTCAGTTAAAAATCATATTAAACCCAAGCCAGATAGAACACACTGTGACTTAGTGAGATGATTAAGACAGTCATTCCAGCAACTTAAAGAAGGTTCACGGTGAAACTATCTTTTCTTGCTTTTACTGATGGGGTTCCAAAGACAGCTTGAAGCTAAATCCTTGTGAGCCAGAACTATCTTGCAATTCCCATCCTTGATCTTGTCATGTCTCATTTATTTATACTTGCGGAGTTCTCTGCCTCTGGAGATACCTTGGAGCAATTCTATAAAATGAGTAGGAGCACATATCAACCAATGTGCTGTGGTGGTTAAGAATTTGGTCTGAAGCCAGGGGGAATGAGGTTCAAGACCACCTTCAGTTATGGAAAAACATTCGGATGACTTTCAGCCAGCTATTATCAGCCCATGAGCTTCATAAGTAGGGATGACTTATGAGTAGATTTTACCTTCAATGAGACAACCAGTTGGTGACAGAAAAGAGTTACATTTCTCTGGCTCTCTTTCCTGCTATTTGGGGGGTGAGTCAGATCTTGTAGACCAATCATAGGCTGATTCTGGAGAAAACTGTACATCACTTGCACCCCTGGACAAAAGGCAGGTTACAGAATTAATGAAGAAATAACACTAAGTCAGAATGTACTGCATTAAGCCATAATACAGTTTGTTTGGTCTGAGCTTAGTGAGATGTGAAGCCAATCATTGTGATTTGTTAATAAACCATGTTCAGAAATTCAGAAACATTGTGTTTCAATCTTCTGGGAAAGACCTGTAATTCCCTTTCTTCTTCAATAAATAATATTTTTTTTTTATTCTGATACTGAAAGTTGTTGTGACTTTCCAGAACTAGATGCTTTCATTCTTAGAATCCAGTTTCTTGGAGTTGCTGAGGTAGAGAGTTCTTATGTCTCTTGCTGTCCAACCTTTGATGGACAGGAGAACTAGCTGGTCCATTTCCCTGATAACAGAAGAATGTGCTGATGTTTAGTGCTTGTTTTGTTTTTCAGACTGCTTTCCTCTTTCCTAGGGTCTTTTTGGAACAGCTATCTTCAAACATAGGAGAGTCAAAAAAATCCTGCTATGGGAAACTGCTAAATAACAGTTCATTAGGACATTCAATGTAGTACTTTCAATTAGATTTCATAAAACTAAATGTTTTAATCAGATTATATATCACTGTGATAATTCAGGCATTAATACTCTCCTGTTAATTTCTGCAGTCACTACCATATTTTTATTCTAATATCATATTTTAGACATTTTTGCATTTTGTCATTTTCCTTTCGCAGCCATGTGCTTATACTTGTGCTGTCTGGTTAGTAACCATTAAAGATATAACAGGGCATCAGATTGATTGATTTAAGATAGATTTGAGGAAAGGAGTTGCAGACAAAGTTGGTATTTCAATAACACAGCAGAGATTTGGGGAAGAACTGAATGTCCCCTACTCCATCCCAACTCCTTTTGTCTTAATCTTCAGCAGGAGTATCTCCAGGAAAATGTCAAAAATTCACAAAGAAAAACCTTACCCCCTTTTTAACCTAGATCACAACACTCATGTCTTCCATCTTGACTTGGTTGATCTCCCGCAAACACCTTGCTCTTCAGACATTTAAGCAAAAGCACTAAATCTTTAAGCCAAAGTTGTATGCTTTCTCTGATTCCATACTCTCCTCCTTCAACCGATGAGTCCCTCCTTTCCTCTGGATCTTACTACAGAGAGACGAGTTGCTGGGCTCGCTTCACAAGAGAACTGTATGTTCTGCTTCTTTGGCCTCGTTCAGCTTCATCCACGGAAACAAAGGACTCTTCCCAGGGAGAATCATATTTATATCATGCTCATTTGTAAACATTTGCTGCTCTGCTAGCCAGGGTGGGGCTAAAATTAGTTCCTTGTAGCCAAGAAAAAACTACTTATAAACTGAAAAGGAAAGATTTTTTTCCCCTCCTCCTTTCTATTTCAGGCTGAGGATTGGCAGAAGGGATGGATACAGAAAGGAATGAGATGATTTAGTGGTAGAAAACAAGTGACTTTGATCCTACAAATCTCCAGCAATTTTCAACCTAGATCTGACTATCTGCCTGATGACCCATGGATAGGCAGACCACAATGTGAACCAAAGGAACTTCATCTATTTGTAGGCATATGGTGACCAGTCTCTAAATATTTGCAATAAACCCATGAACCACTAGTCATTGTTTTAGAAATATTTCCTTACCAAAACAGAGAAACAGATAATTACGAATGGGCAAAGAACAATTCGATGGGAGCAACTTCCAACTTCTTGCCAGCTTCCCCATTGACTTCCCTTGTAGGAAGCTGGAAGGGGGCACTGGAAATGATGATCCCATGACCACAGTTGACTGTACTGGACCAGCCACAACTTTGCCAAATTTCAATCCCATGGGAATCATGGGTCCCAGATTTTGGACTCATTCTGTAAGTTTTGAACATTGGTTCAAAAATTGTGGTCCTGTGTTGCACCATTTTGCCCAAGTGAAGGTTACAAACAAACAGACATGGGTTTTAGCAGAATACAGAATCCCTGCATGGATTAATTTGAACTGGTTGTGAGTGTGTATAGATGGATATTCTGTCCTCTCTAAAATTGCAATTTCCATTCAATATCCATTACAATTCTGACTTTGCTTTCTTACAGGCTGAACATCCTGTTGGCTGGGATGAATCCCTTCTACTTCCATGCCTTGAATGTAGTCCTGCATTGCCTTGTGACACTTGTGCTGATGTATACTTGTGACAAAACTATTTTCAAGGATAGTGGTCTGGCTTTTGTCACAGCTTTATTTTTTGCTGCTCATCCCATTCACACTGAGGCCGTAAGTATGCTAGATAACTTCAAGCTACAAATACAATCCAGCTTCATGAAAGTTCAGATCTTCCAAGACACTGACAATCTCTCCTGTAAAGATAGGTGTAATATTGATTTCATTAAAGAAAACTTCATATCTTCTCAATGTTTGTGATGGATCGAGCACTTAAGACTTTAGATCCATTCTAATGTAGAGCAAGTTTTCTTAAAATAAATCCTATGTATTGCAGTGAGACTTTTTTCATACCAGTTTGCATTTCCGCTTTGAGAATAATTTTAATTAAGTGCCTCAATCAATACGATTAAGAAAAAAAGACCAAGTGTTTCATGGAAGAATAATGAGAAGTTTAAAAAAAATCACACAATGTTTTTTAAAATATATTTTAAATGAAGATGTGCAAAATTAAGTAACATGGGAATAAACTGTTTTGGAAATTCTGAAACTTTCCACACAATGCTGGATCTGAACCATACTATTCCCAGGAGATGGTTTTGTACTTTCTGGGAATAAATTATCTGAACCAGATACAGCTCATGGTGTACTAGATATAACATTTCAGATGAAACAGGCCAATTTTGAAGGTATATCTCATCCAGGTCAACATGAATCACATTTGGTTTGGACAATTTACATCTGGAAAATCCTAACACCCCCCCCTCCCCGAAAAAAATGGTCTCACATATTGTTTAGTTTTGTTTTGGGAAAATAAACTGCATGATAGGTACCATACAAAATGTTGGAAATGTTCTTAGTTAAGTTCTGGGCGAAGAATGTAAGGCGAGGCCAGAGTGATTTCTAACAGCTCTTTATTCAATGCTGCCTGTGAGGCCATTGCACTTCCTGGCTGACACAGCTTTTTTTATAGGAAACTGATCGGCCAAACAACCAATCAGGAGAGAGTATTTTCCTGCTACAATAGAGGACCAGAATGAGAACTTCAACTGACAACTATATACACTATATACAATGCATAACATTCCTCACTCTGATTGATTTATAAATCTTAATTTTAAAAATGATTTAGCGCTATGAACTTGTTTCAAAATATAAACATGCAGAGCACTTATATAATGATTTTTAAGCTTACCTGAAATGAAATCTCTATTAACTCAGCCCTATTTTGCTAGAGGATTCAGAACAAGCCATATAGTATGTACAACAAACCTGTAGAATAGGTTCATATTATGATTGTCGTCTTGGACAAGAAGGGATGAAACTGAAGGAACATGAAAGTCAGCTGGGTGACCTTGGGCCAATCACTACCCCTCAGCCCAACCCACCTCACAGGGTTGTTATGAGGAAAATAGGAGGAGGAAGGAGTATTGGATTATGTTTGCTGCCTTGAGTTATTTATAATAAGGATAAAGGCAAGATTTAAAAAATATTTAAAAAGAGAAACATTTATATAAGGCCATGTAATGAATTCATTTTGGGGGATATTTAAAACACAAAGTGATTTAAAACATAGGCTTTTATTTGGTACACTAAACCCTTACTAAGATTTTGTTATTTTTATCCAAGGATGACAAGAAAGTGGGGAAGTCAAATTCCAAAATAACCGAATACATTTCTGGGAATTCTGCCATGGTTTTAGGAGAGAGTTTCATTTTGGGACTTAATCCAAAATTGTCTGTCAGGCCCTTTTGATGTGACCAGAAGCTGTGAATTCATACATCTATTTCAATGATGGTTGAACTTGAGCCGAAGAATCTGATGGAAGAATGCTTCTTTATTAATCCAGAGTTTTTTCAATCTATAGCTAGACAGCAGGGCATCCTTGATTCAAGCAAATACTTGAGCTTGAATCAAGGATGTCCACAAATTTGGTATCATTTTTAGCAAACCGTAAATACACTTAATGATTTCTTTTGTCAACACAAACCGAGTATTGATTCCTCACTTGCTTAAAAAATAATTAAAGGAGTATTTCCTTCACTCCTTAAAAAACAAATAGAAGAGTTGCAAGGAGTCTCCTCTTCTTTTCCAGTTGGGCAATAGGTAAGACATCAATTGGACCTGTTGCATATGCATTGCTTCTATTAGGAATACCAGTCTAAATACCAATCCCCAAACCAATCTTCTAGGTCATGGCAATGTTAAGACTTGTGGACATTAATTCCAAGAATTCTGGGAATTGAAGTCCACAAGTCTTAAAGTTGCTAAGGTTGGGGGGACACCTGCTTTAGGTTGATATAATCCTGGGATGAGAGAGCTAAGGACTTCTAAATGTTGTTGGTCCTCAATTCCCACTATTCCCAGCTATAAGTGAGGCTGCTAGTAGTTGAAATTGAATAAAATCTGAAGAGCCATTCACTATCCCTCTTCTATTCCATTCTTTTCCCCTACCTTTTTCAATTTTTCTCCCTTCCAGTACAGGTAGTCCTTGACTTACAACCAGGACTGGGACCAGAATTTCCATTCCTAAGCAAGGCAGTTGTTAAGTGAATTACACCCGATTTTATGGCCTTTTCTGCCACAGTTGTCCAGCTAAACACTGCAGTTTTTAAGTAAATTGCACAGTTAAGCCCATCTTGCTTCTCCCATTGACTTTATCAGAAATGAGCTGGAAAGGTAGCATCTGGCGATCATTTGACCTGGGATACTGCACACTTTGTAATAACAAGCTGGTTGCCAAGGGCCCAGAATTGGATCAAATGATTCTGGGATGCCGTGATGGTCATTAAGTGTGAGGATCAGTCATAAGTCACTTTTCTCAGTGCCATTGTAACTTTGAACAGTTGCTAAACAATTGGTTGTAAGTTGAGGACTACCTGAAATTTGAATTAGAATTCCTTGCTCTCGAGCAAATCTAATACTCATTGGTTATTTCAAGTGTTTCCTTTCCCATTTCTTGTAATATATTGCTAATTTTTCCCAAATGTGCCTTTTCAAAAGGCAACTGGACTTTTTGTTTTTTCTTTGAAAATATTTCACTTCTCATCCAAGAAGCTTCTGCAGCTCTTCTTCTTCTTCGCTTCTTGGGTGAGAAGCAAAACATCTTTGAAGAAAAACCAGAAAGTTCCAGTTGTCACTTGAAAAAGCACCTTTGGGACAATCATGACCTGGATGACTGAGAATCTCCGTAGACATTACAGATTTTTATTTCTAAATAGCATAATCAACCATTGTTTCCAGTTTGGTTTGAAGACACAGTTCCTTCAATTGGGATTCTGCTAAAACTCCTCAGATGATGATAATGTTGACGATGACAACAACAACAAAAGAGTTGGAAGGGACCTTGGAGGTCTTCTAGTCCAACCTCCTGCTCAGGCAGGGAACCCTATACCATTCCAGACTGTCCAATCTCTTCTTATGATTCTACGCTGCCTGAAATAACACAACCTAAAATGCATTTTTGGAGAGCAGAAACTCCTTGTATCTGACTGCTGGTACTTTCTAGCTCTCTTCTGCCCCAACTTGTAAAAAAAAAAAAAAATGTTTGCCTTTAACCGTTTTGAAGATAATTAGGAAGATATTCCTGTAAATTAGAAGGGATATCCGCACAGCTGTTAATGAAACACTGCAAAGGGCTAATTGATGTTTCTGTTTACTGGTGCTTGCTTTGGGATGGGATGGTAGCAGATGTGGAATAATTGTAATGGTGAAATGGTTTGAGAATGTGGGATCCCTAGAATGTCTAAAATTATGTACAATTGGGAGGGTGAAATCAAACTTTTCATTACAAAGAAGTCTTGAGTTCTCTAAGTGCTTCCTGGGATTAATCGAGCAGTTTTTACATTCTCCCACTATTTAAATAGGATTAAATGGGTGCTTGTGTGTGTGTATATCATTAGATTTGGGGAAAGACTGCAGACGTATTCATTGGAAAATACAGCAAACTTGAATTTTTAAAGAATGAAAATGAACAGAGTTCAGAGGAAAAACAAATGAACTTAAGCACAAGCCAAGTTTCAGAAGAAGTCTTTGACGATCAAGATATTTAGGAGAATTTATAATAAATAGTGAATAAATTGTTAAGAAATTCACCACTTTGGAGGAAACTGACAAAATTCTCAAGTCAGTGCATCTCTTGTAGTCATGAACATTTATGTATGATCCGGGAATTGCTTTATCTTTCACAAGGAAGCATCTGCAGAAACAATGAAAAAAATCAGAATGGACATCACAATTGTATGTTAGGATCTCTCCCTTTTCTATACATTGAGTGTAAAAAGAGGAGGGGCTTCAAACACAAGAGTTGGTATTTCTGACTGCTCCTATAGGGAAGAATATCTGACTGCTCCTATAGGGAAGTGTATCTTAGAGAAGAATTACTGGGTTCACTTTTGAAGTCCATTGAGACTATGTATTTATTTACATGTTACATTAGCAGAACATGTCAGGATTCTGGCAGTGGCCCTAATGAAATCATGAGCTTCAAGCCAAGCTTCAAAAACTCCAGAGGATTTATTAGGAGCTAACATGTCGGTATGATCTGTGTGTAGCCGATTCTGAGACATGTAATTCACTGTCACCCTTGACCCTGGTTTTTCCCCACCCCTCTGGGTGTATCATAATTCATATTCTCCAGTGAAACATGTCTATAGCCAAGAGTCATCAATCATGTTCTCCAATTAGAGATTTGCGCCACAGAAACTCCAGTCATTTAGTTATAATCTTTGCAAGATATGAATGGAATGCACTTTCGATTCCAAACTGCTGCACTGCTCTATCACTTCTTCCTTCCCCCCACTTTCTGTTCCTGGCAACGATAAAACAGGCATAGAAATGTTTTATGAGTGGACAGAACATTAATAAATATTCAGGACTTCCCATCATGGTTTACAGATAGTCCAGATCAGGGGTCTCCCACCTTGGCAACTTTAAGACTTGTGGACTTCAACTCCCAGAATTCCTCAGCCAGCCTTAGCCACAAGTTGCCAAGGTGGGAGAGCCCTGGTCCAGATAGTACCACAGTTTGTCTAGTAGCTGTTCAAAGTTACTACAGCATTGAAAAAAGTGACTTATAACCGTTTTTCACATTGTTGCAGCATCCCTATGATCACGTGATTGAAATTCAGATGCTTGGCAACTGACACACTTATGATGATTGCAGTGCCTCAAGGTTATGCGATCCCCTTTTATGATCTTCTGACAAGAAAAGCCAATAGGGAAGCCATATTCACTTAACAACCAGGTTGCTAACTGAACAATTGCAGTGATTCATTTAACTGTGTTAAGGTTGCTAAATGAGGCAAAGCTCACTTAACTGTTCATACATAAACTCTTGGAGTCAACTGCGGTCATAAGTCGAGTATTATCTATACCGAAAACCACAAGGCATAGAATAAAGCTGATTGAGGTAAACATTTATGAAAGCCTTCTCTAGAAAGTTACCTAAACAACCTCACCCCTTCTTCTTTTGGAATAGTTTCAGCATAAAGCATTCTATAGATTTTTATCACTATGACCAAACAGTAACTTCACTAAATATCTTGGGCCAGGGATGTCAAACTGGCAGCCCGCAGGCTGGATACATCATATGCAGGCCACACCCACCCCAGCTCCATGAAGGGAAAAAAAACATTGTGATACATCACATGATGCTGCAAGTTTGAGACCCGTGTCTTAAGCAGTATTTATGCTACAGGTAGTCCTTGATTTATTTATTTAATTTATATTGCTGCCTATTCGCCCATGGTGACTCAAGGCAGCTTACACAATGTAAAACCATATTTAAAACAAAAAATAAAAATAATAAAAACTAACAAAAAGAATCAAATAAATTTGTAAAGTACAATAGAACAAAATTTGGGGGGGGGGAAACACCACCAACTCCGATCCCCCGCACCGACAGCAGATCACACTAGTCATTTGATGGGCTCCATCCCTCTCTGGGTTCCTTAGGCCCTCTGGCAAAACCAGGTCTTCAGTGCCTTCTGAAAGAGTGTTAGAGTGGGGGCCATTCTAATCTCTGGGACAATGATATTCCAGAGAGACAGAGCTACCACGGAGAAGGCCCTTCTTCTGGGTCCCATCAGGTGTAAGTGTTGAGGTAATTCCCTGTTAGCAGAATGAGCGCATACAGGGAGACGTAGTGAGAGTAATGTTGAATAATACACACATAGCACACAGATACACTGTACAGTAAATTTAGGTTTTTACTTCCACTAAATGCACAGTCCAGGATAAGCAGTCCAAGTCATTCAAAGGTAAAGCAGTCAGTTTTTAGTTCAGGGATAATCCAAATATCAAAGTCCAGTATCAAAAAACAGTTCAATAACAGACTTACATCAACGATCAGTAACAGTCAATAGGGAAAAATGGAGGAAAGGCAACTCTCCAACAGAAGAAACAGTCATGGTTAGAATGCAGTACTGCAGGCTTACTTTTGCTGACTGCTGGCTGCTAGCAGTTTGGCAGATCAAATCTCACCAGGCTCAAGGTTGAGTCAGCCTTCCATCAATATGCTGATTCTATAAACCACTTAGAGAGGGCTGTAAAGCACTGTAAAACGGTATATAAGTCTAAGTGCTATACACACACACACACACACATTATTTGCAGGAGCTTTAACATTTAGTCTTGCTATTTGTAACTGCTAACTTATTTTGTCTTTCTATTTTTTTTTAGGTAACGGGTATAGTCGGCAGAGCAGATGTTCTTGCCTGTCTATTATTTCTTTTGGCTTTTCTCTCCTATAATAGGTATCTGTCTTTTATCTTAGAATGCTTGCCGTTTTTAAATAAGACTTGTGAACCTTCTAGATTTATTTTATGTGGACAATGCCAATTCCTTCCTTCATAGTCTCCCCATCCCCTTTTCTTTCATTGAATGACTGGGGAATTAAAGAAAACTGAATTATATTACATCGAAACTTTGAATTGATAGACCCCGGTTTGAAAAACTTTGGATAATGTTAGGGATAACATTGGTTACCTAACTTAGTTTGGGTAAAAATAATATATAAGCTATGTTAGTGAGTTTAAGTGTATGTATCACTTTAACTGCAAAACATGTATTTTGGGTGCGGTTGTAAAATCACCATAAGAGGGAGCAAGAGAGCTCACTCTTTGCTGGATTTTACTGGAGAGCTGACAATGAAGGATTGGTGGTGATAACTGTGTGTGTTTCCCTGCTCTTGCTGAGAGAAGAAAAGGAGTTTGATTTTCTTCATATCTCTGACTGCAAAAGAGATATATTTGCTGGACTGATTATTTGTAAGTTTACTGACCTATATTTTTCAACACTGGACTTTGCAACTGATTAATCCCCGGATGGACTGAACTAATGTATGACATATGGACTGTTTTGACTATGCTATAACTCTTGCTGGAATAAAAAAAACTATTTAACTGGCAAAGTGTATCTGTCTTACTGAGTGTAAACTACAATGTTTATCTCACATAATTTGCCTGCCTGCTAGACTGCCGTTGCATGTTCTGCTAGGGTGTGTATCCCTAACAGATACAATGGACCAAATTTGCATTTGGAGGTCAGCCTCATAATCATAGATGGGTCCGTTGTTTCTGAAGTCTATTTTAGCAAATGCTTCTATGTGTATGCTAGCATTTTTTTTCATCTGTGTATTTACCAGCCTTCTTGCTTTAGGGGAGAAAAGGAAACCCTGCACTGCTACAAACCCTATCCATCTTGAATGTAGGAGAAAGGAGCAGAAAATTCAACATGGGGGCTACTCTGGCCATTTTTGAAAGCCTTACCCCTCCTTTACATTTGTTGTGGATGCAATGCATGTAAAAAGTGGGCGGGGCTTAAACCACTCCCATCATCTGACCCTTTTGGTTCTCAATTCTCCACAGCTACTCCTGGAAGGTAGAGGAGATCAGAAGTGGCTTCTCTTTATCATATTCTCCACTTCCCATATATTACTTTTTGATCCTGCTCCTTATCTATCATCATAAAATTCTCTAACTCTGAAGCCTACTCTGTTTCCTGCTGTTTTTCCATCTCTCTCTCTTGCAGTTCTCTGCTTCTTACCTAACTTGGCACAGGTAGTTCATAGTGGCTTATTTGTTCATTCTCCATTGTGTGAAAGTAAACATAAAGATTTTCCTGCTGTTCATCCCAGGAAAAAAAAAAATCAAGTCATATAGCCCCTGTTTTATTCTGCCTTTGGATTTAACAAACTTTTAATGTCCCTCCAAAATAATGAGTGACCTCCTTGAAGATACATGATGCAGCCAAATTTGCATCATAATTGCCCATGATTATAATTTTTGACCATCCCAAAAACTTTAAAGTCTACCCCTAGTCACTCAGAGTTGTCCTCCTTTCTCCACATCTTGATAATCTTTGAATAAAAATTATAGAAAGGAAAAAGAAGAAAAATCCAATTTTAATATGAGGGGATTATAGGATAATAATATGGCAATAGAGAGGAAACATAATTCCTCCTTTGTGTTCCATATCTAACCCAGCCACTGATTTATTTATTCAATTTGTAAAACCACCTTTTTGCTAGACAACTCTGGGCAATGATATAAGTTCTAATAGACAAGGAGTTGGTTTCTGGGTTCAAAATGTTTATTTCCATTTCGTTAGTTTAGATTAAACCTGCCTTAGGGGTTACAGGGTTTAGGACCTGTGATGGTTGCAGAGATTAGAATGCAGTATTGCAGGCAAACTCTGTTTGCAGCCTGGAGTTCAACCCTGGTGGGGAAAAGGTTGACTCAGCCTTCCATCCTTTCGAGGTCAGAAAAATGAGGACCTAGATTGTTGGGGGCAATAGGCTGACTCTGTAAACTGCTTAGAGAAGGCTGCAAAGCATTGTGAAGCGGTATATAAGTGCTATTGCTATTACACAGTTTTCATTTCACAGTGGGCTTTTCCTTCTGCCTTGCAGGAGTGTGGATCAGCTTTATGTTGGGGAACATTTCCCTCCCACTGCCTCTCCGTCCTTTTTGCTGCTTAGTTTATTTCTTGGGACTTGTGCAATGCTGGTAAAAGAAACGGGGATCACCGTATTTGGCGTCTGCCTAGTGTATGACGGCTTCCTGCTTTCACAAAATGGATCCAGATTGTGAGTAGAAAGTGTAACTTACTGTTCTGGCATTTTTTTTTCCTGCAGAGACAGATGAGCCTATTCCCAAAACTGTCTAGTAGCATGCATGCCCATAACACATGTATGTTATGTGTTTTATTTATTTACAAGATGTGTGTGGTCACACACTA
Organism: Hydrophis major; assembly: GCA_033807585.1. Lineage (NCBI taxonomy): Eukaryota > Metazoa > Chordata > Lepidosauria > Squamata > Elapidae > Hydrophis > Hydrophis major. Next base: position 195,439,116 of record CM066331.1, read on the forward strand.
TATAACGATCCATAAAAATAGGACTATCCTTCTCTCTGGCACCAGACCAAAGAACCTTCCAACTCAGTTTTATTTATTTGTTAGATTTATATCACCTTTTCCTCCAAGAGCTTAAGTCAAAGATGTCAAACTCGATTTCATTGAGGGCCACATCACAGGGTTGTGTTTGACCTCAGGAGGGCCAGGGTGGGCTTGACATCACTGGTGTTGGGGGCACCTATGCTAGCTCGGGTGTTCTGCCAGCGAAAACAGAGCTCTGTTTTAGTTGGCAGAGGGTTACAGGAGGCTGTCGCAGCTGAAAATGGAGCTTGGGTGGGCCACACACAGTCCTCCCAAGCTCTGTTTTTGCTGGCAGAGGCATCGCGGGCTGGTCCTTTGCTGTTTCCAGGGCATCCCCACAGACCATATCTATACACCCTGTGGGCCGGATCTGGCCCGCGGGCCTTGAGTTTGACACCCTTGACTTACATTAATTCACATGGGTTCCCCCTTCCTTTGCAGAAGGCTGGGCTGAGAGAGTGTGAGTGGCCCAAAGTCACACAGTGACTTGTCATGACTCCAGGTGGACCTGAACCTAGTTCAGCTTTCAGAAATAAGGCCAGTGTTTGGAATGATCCTGTCTCGAGTAGATTAGTGTTTGGAGTGATCCAGATGCAAGTAGATTAATAGGTACCGCTTGGGTGGGAAGATAACAGTGTTCTATGCGCTTTTGGTGCCTAGTCATGCTGTCCATATGATCCCGGAAATTGTCTTCAGATAATGCTAGCTCCCTTGGCCAAGAAATGGAGATGAGCACCATGCCCTAGAGTTTCACATGACTGGACAGCGAAACCATTACCTTTACCTTTACAAATTGAATGGCCAACAAACAAGCAAAATACTTTTAACTATGACAACAAACTGGCTCTTTTAGGCATCTTGATAGTGTTGAACATAAAAGAAGCCTCATTCTTTTGTGCAACAGTGAACAGATACTTGTTGAACAAAAGCTAAACACTTCCATACATGCAGTATACATACAATACAACACAGTGTGGCAAATATAAACATTTACAGTTTGACTTCTGAAAGATTCTGAATGTATAAAAGACATCACAAATTAGCACAAGAAGAGGGAAGCTAGAAAAGCTTTTCCCCTTGTTTTCTTTCTCTTTTACTTGTTATTGCCAGCTTTGCTTTGTTGCTTTTCTATTTTTCTTAGCATGCACAAATAATAATAGGTAACAATAGGGTAGAGAGCTCAGTAGTAAGTATTCAATTTAAGACAGAAACCTTCATTGTACAACAGTAGTTTACTATTTATTAATGTTATATTCAGCTTTGAACATAAAAATGTATTCAATTGTACATTTATTGACGTTGACTTTTCAAATATAATACCTTTTCTTTTTTCTATCTTCAGAAGTCTCAGCTGAACATTAGAGTATTAATAATCTCTAGTCAATATTGTATAAATATCACTATATTGAAATAATATAATGTATTAGATATGTCTTATAATTACACAATTGTTGAAAAAAGCTTATATCTAATCCCTACCTTTAAGGTATAAGATAATCTTATTACCATCTATCTAAAATAATATGTTTCAGTAAATATTTTTCCCTAGAAGAGGTCTTGATATCCAACATTAAGTTCAGTATTTTTGGATTTGAGCTGTAACTTTGAGAGACCCATAGCAGCCTAAATCAAAGGCTATCAATTTTAGAACATTTAATTATGGTTGACCTCTGGAGAATTATACATAGCTCACAAAATCATAAACTTGCAGAAATTACTCATTTTCATTTTCACATTTATCCCTTTGGGGAGCAATTCATATGAAGACTGAAAAGTGAAAACCTCACTTTTGGGGGCATCAGTGAAAGGAAATAGAAGTTAAATATTTGTTTTTTAATACCTTTGAGTCAGTGTTGACTCCTGATGACTACCTGGACAAGACCCTGCAGTTTTGTTGGCAAGTTTTTTTGGAAGTCAATTTGCCCTTTCCACCTTCCTAGATGACTGGCCCCAGATTACCCAACTGGCTTTGTGTCCAAGGCAGGATTAGAACTTGCCATCTCTGAATATCTAACCTGATGCCATAAGCAGTGCACAAAACTGTCTCTCAGGAGTTAAACTATGGATGAGAATAAGATCGGAGAACCTTTAAAGTCGTCCTGAGCAATTAGAAAATTGGTGTGATAAAAATAAAATAATCTATAATTAGTACAATGAGAATATAATAATACTAATGATATTCACATTGGGTAGGTAAAGATAACTGTGTCTAGTGATTTCATGTCCATGAAGTCATCATAGCAACAATATGTTCTTTCAAGTTGGGTCTAGCTGAAGGATTATAAAGTGATGCTCCATTCAGATTATATCTAAACCTGACCCTGCTTAACTTCCAACCCCTGATAAGGTTAGTCACATGACATCACCTGCTAATAATTTAGCAAAGCCCTAGATAATAATAATTAGATACTACTGATTATGTTTGATTGCTTCAGGAACATGTGGTGCCCAATATCTGAAAAATAGAACTTCTTGGAATAGGCTTGTGAGGTCCTGACAAGTTGTATCTTTGTACCTGTAATAAATTGTTTTCAAGTACAAGAGTTGTAATTTATGCAGTTTAATTCATTATGTCTGCATAAGTCCTTTTTATTATTGGGTACTGTTTTCTCATCATTTTTAAACAAATGAGCAACACCAATAATAGTTTAGACTAATAATGCAGTACTGTCAGAAACTGCAGTTGTCATCAGGGAGGATCAATGAAATACGAACAACAGAAGACATCTTGATCAGGACTGACATCCACAGCCCGTGTTCTATGTTACACAATAGCCAACCAAAAACATTTGGGAAGCTTATAAGCTACAGCAGAGAATAATAGTTCCTTTCAACTGTTGCTTCCTAAGATCCAGCATTTAGAATATATCTGCCGAATATAACTCTGTATTGGTGACAGGAAGGGCATCCGGCCAGTAAACACTCAGCTCATTCAGTTGCCAGACTCCACCCCGCAAGGGATTATGGCAGGAGTGGGATTCTACCAGTTCGCACCTATTCGTTATAATCGGTTGTTAACATTCTAAGCAGTTTGGAGAACCGGTTGTTAGAAGAAATTAGTGGCTTAATCCTGTAAGGAAGGCAGGAAGGAAACAGAACTGCCTCTCCATTAACTCTCATTACATTCTTGGCAGGACTAGACTTCCTGTCTCAGGAACTTCTCTGGAGTTTTTTTTCCCCTTCTTTTGCTGGTATGTTGCTTGTGTGGAGTGACCATTCAAAGTTACAATGGCACTGAAAAAAGTGACGTATGACCATTTTTCACACTTACGACTGTTGCAGCATCCCCACAGTCATGAGAGGCCAGGCGAGGAGATGCGTGCCTTGATGTGAGTGATATTGAGTTGGCCACGCCCAGCCAATAAAATGACCAGCAAGCCATGTCCACCCAGTCACATGACCACCAAGCCACACCCACCAACTAACCCACGCCCACAGAACCAGTTGTTAAAAAATTGGAATCCCACCCCTGGATTATGGGGTTATTAAATGAAGATGATGATACACAAACTATAGTTGCAATCAAGTTCTGACAATTTCCCTTGGAGTTGCAGGTGCTAACTGGACTAGATGATCAACCAAAATCACATAGGGCTTAAGAATTGATAACCAGCACTATGAATTGTGCTTGGAAGCCTACCAACAATCCATGCAGCCCCCACAGTAAGAGTTTTGAACCAGCTGAAGAGCACCATCATGTGGAATGAATAGTCACCTTGACAAGATGTGACAAAATTATGAATGACCATCAGTAACACCTGGTCAGAACTGTGTAAAGACTAATCTGACCAGAATTTCCATTTGCTATATTCCAGCAGGAGCCATGAATCTAGATGGTGGTTTTCTCTGCAGAGGAGCCCAATTCCAGCGAGTCAAAGTGGGATTTACTGTTAAGAGTTAGAATGATTTGAGTCCACAACCATTCTGCCTTGATGAGATTAAGTTTAAATCTGTTTAGCTCCATCCAGACTCTAAAATCATCTAGGCTCTGGGGTGGGGCTTTGACTATATTTCATGATCATCTTGAGATTTAACTAGGAATAATCAGTATACTGATCATTCCTTACTCCATAGTGATGGAGCAGCTTGTTATAGATATTAAACAGTAAGTGTCAGGGTTCCGGCAGTTACACAGAGGACACTCAGGATCAAATCCTGAGACACCTTCCATCAAAATGCTTGAGGGCTCAGCGTCTTCTCCTAGTTTGAATCATCACCAAGGGAGGAGGAGAAACCACATTGCAGGTACAATGCTCCCAATTCGAAATCCCCATATATTCAGGAAGATACTATGCACAGTGGTACTGAAACAGTCTCAACCCCATGCTAGGCCTGAATCCAACTGAAAAGGATGCAAATAATTCATTTCGTCCAGGGGCCTCTGTAACTGCTATTTCAGTACCTTCAGATAAGACATCTTTTCAGTTCCTTTCCTAAAGTTCCAAGGATAGATTCTGGTTTTTTTTTCAAAAAATCTGATACAAAGTGGGTTGACATTTTTATCAAACTGCCTATTGTGCTGCCAAAATCCCTTTCCTGATCAATTTTATTAATATACCTGTGAAATATGCTTTTTTGTGGTCAACATTCATCCTTTTATATTTGCGTACCTTGAACTGCCTTTGCCTTTTTGAATGCAATCAGCAGTTTTGGAGAGATCCTTCCGCAACTCTTCACAATTCCCCCCTCCCCTTTTTAAAATTGAATCACAAACTCCAGGATTCTGATATCCAAGTCAAAGGCACCAGCTCCAATGCCAGTCCTTAGGGGTCTCATTTTGTGCATCTTGGTGTGAGATACGCTCTTTTCTTTCCATTCTCTGTCTCCTTGGTAGCTGAGTTTTCTCAGTAGCTTTTGATAAAGGGTTTTGTCAAAGGCTCTTTGAAAATTCAGGTGTACAATATCTGTTGAGTCACTTTTACCTGCATGACTGTTGATACCCTAAAAAAAGATTAGAAATATTGTTAAGTACTTGGACATGGGTTGGAGTAAATGGAGACAGTCTTTGAATGTGAACTTTCAGCTCTTTATTGCATAGTGACTTCTCAAAACAATAACAGTGAACTCTGCCTTATATAGGCAACCTTTGTGAGAATTGTCCAATAACGAGCTATGAACGCTAGCACTTTAAGCCAATAATAATCCTCTGTTAAGGGCCAATCAGATTCCTAAGAACTAACCAATCCGATCTGGCCGCCTAACAGCCAATCAGAAGTGCAGGGCCAGAACCCTGCACTTTACCTCAAGCTCATACTTTATTAACTATGGTACATACACAACACCCCTTCCCCCTGGCTTCTTAATTACGGTGTAGTTATATAGTCCTTTTATATAGTCCTTGTCTTTTAAGTCTTTCGATTTTCATTGGAGTGGTTGATTGCAATCCTGTTGAGGTAGATTGTTGTTTGGCAGTGTCTCTGCTTCTTGCTCAGGTGCAATTTCTTGCAGTGCAAACAATTCTCCTTCCTGCTCCATTTCCTGAGTCTCACTTGATTCGTCGCTCCCTTCGAACAGGTTCCCTGGAACGTCATCTTCTTCTGTACCTCCCCCCCCTCGGTTTGGTCATGGGGGAGTTGTTGACTGGCCGTTGTGAGTCGTGACCGTAATTGGTCGATATGCCGTTTCCACAGTCTATTGTCACAGCATTTCACTATGTAGGATTTGAGGCCGGTCACTCACACTACCGTTGCCTCTATCCATAATGGATCGCCTGATAAGTTTCATGTGTAAACGCGGTCTCCTACCTGGAAAGTGCGATAGCAGCCACTGGATCCTATTGGCTTTTCCGGTTCGTAAGCAGGGTGCAACCGGTCGAGGTGGGAACGGAGTCTTCGTCCCATCAGTAGTTCCGCGGGAGTTCTGCCGGTGACGCTATGTGGAGTTATGTGTTACAAAAAGAGAATTTGGTTGACTTTGTCATCGATATTGTCATAGTCCATTTTTTGCAAAGTCTTTTTAACAAATTGGACCATGCGTTCCGCTCGGCCATTGGTCGCAGGGTGCGCAGGTGAGGTGAGCGCATGGCGGATGCCGCGGTCAGCGAGGTACTGCTCAAACATTAGTGCCGTAAACTGTGGCCCATTATTGGACACCAGGACGTCAGGCAATCCGTAGGTTGCAAAGAGTCTATTTAGGATCTTAATCACTGCCTCGGAAGTTGTGGCCGTCATACGATGAATTTCTAACCAATTGGAGTATGCGTCGACTGTCAGCAGGAAGGTATATCCTTTGGTTGGCCCTGCGAAATCCAGGTGGATTCTGGACCAGGGTCCACGTGGCGTCTCCCATTCAGTAGGCATGGCTTTTGGTGGGGCGTTGCTGGCTTGTTGGCAATTGGTACACGCTTTGACCCACTGCTCGATTTGCCGGTCCATGCCCGGCCACCATGCGTAGCTTCGTGCAAGCGCTTTCATCCGCACGATGCCGGGGTGGCCCTCGTGCAGAATTTGTAGTAGCGCCTTCCGGAGTGGTTCTGGGACAACGACTCTATCGCCCCAGATGACACAGCCTTTTTGTGAAAAAAGTTCAGTCTGTCTTGCTTTAAATGGCGCGAAGTCATCTGGGACTTGGTCCAATGGCCATCTGCGTTCTACCCAGCCTAGGACTCGAGCTAGGGTGTGGTCTCATTTGGTTTCTCTCGCGATGTCTCGGGCGGTCATAGGCGGCGAGTTGAGTGTTTTGATCTGCAACGTGGTTGCCGTTGGTGCCGGATCATCGAGAGTCTCTGGAAGCGGTGCTCGGCTTAATGCGTCGGCGTGGGGAATGGCTTTCCACGGGCGATATTGCAGGCGATAATTATAAGCAGCTCGGAATTCTGACCATCGGGTCATTCTAGGGGATAATATGTAGGGGGTTGGCTTGTCCCCGGCTATTATCCCTAGCAACGGTTTGTGGTCAGTTATAATGGTAAATGTCCTTCCATACACATATTCATGAAATTTTTTTACAGCTGAGACGATTGCGAGGGCTTCTTTATCAATTTGTCCATAGTTCCGCTCTGCTTGTGAAAGAGTCTTCGAAAAGTATGCAACAGGGGCTTCGTTCCCATTCGGCAGTACATGACTCAAAATGGTGCCTACCCCGAAGGGCGAGGCATCGCAGGTTATAACTAATGGTAAAGTCTCGTTATACTGCATAAGTACAGAGTCAGATGTGAGCAATTTTTTAACATTCCGGAACGCTTGTTCTTCCCGGTAACCCCATACCCACAATGCTTTTTTATCTAATAACCGGTGTAACGGTTCACAAGTCGCCTTGTGCGGTAAAAATACATTATAGAAATTGATGAGGCCTAAGAATGCCTGGAGATCGGCCTTGTTACGTGACCTGGGAGCATTTTTTATCGCCTTTAATTTACTTTCAGTAGGGTGAATGCCCTGGCTATCAATCCGATACCCTAAAAACTCAACACTATCAGTATATAAATGACATTTATTTTTTTTCACCTTAAGTCCGGCCTCTTGGAATTTTTTAAGAACACATTTCAAACGATCCTGCAAGATTTTTTTGGTAGGGGCTGTAATTAATACATCATCAAAATACGGAACCACGCCCTTGATTCCCTGTAACAACCTTTCCATGAGGCTTTGGAATATCCCCGGGGCTACACTAAACCCAAATTGCAATCGAGTACATTTAAAAGCACCTCTGTGCGTTACAATTGTTTGGGCTTGGGCCGTCTTTTCATTCAGTGGTAGTTGTTGATAAGCTTGAGCTAAATCTAATTTAGCGAAAACCTTTCCGCCCCCCAAGAAATGGAGGAGGTGCTGCACCACCGGAACTGGATACGCATTCTGCTGTAGGGCGTGGTTTAAAGTGGCCCGGTAGTCCCCACAAATTCGGATTGACCCGTCTAGCTTAATGGGTGTTACAATAGGGGTTTCCCATGGAGAGTGATCGATGGGCTTCAACACCCCTTGAGCAATTAGCTTGTCGAGTTGTTCGTCAATATTAGCTTTAAGAGCGAATGGAACTCGACGGGGCTTCAAGCGAATTGGGGCTACTTTTGGATCTAGACTAAATGAGATTGGGGTCCCTTTATACTCACCTAAACAGTCTGCGAAGACGTCACTGAACTCAGAAATAAGGTCTTCCTCCCACTCACAACCACTGACTCGGTTCACGCTGGCCACTTCGATGCTGAGTGGCGCGAACCATTGGAGGCCTAATAGACTAGGCCTATCTTTATCGATGATTGTTAGAGATAAGTACACTGTATGCTTTTTGAAGGAGACTCGGACTCGGCAGGACCCGACCACGGGGATTCGATTTCCTTGGTAGTCCTTGAGGATGAGGCGTTGAAATTGGAGGTCTTGGCATTGGATTGTGGGGATAAGTTGCTTGAGTGTCTTCCAAGACACCATCAAGAGGGACGATTCCGAGTCGACCTCCATGTGGCAAGGCTGGTTCTCGATGGCTACCGTGACTCGAATTTTCTTAGTGTCCAAAACTGAGGCGTGACCTATAGTGATAGTATGGTGAGCCTCTTCTTTTTGCAAAGCTCGATTTCTGTAGGAGTGGTTTACTGGTTCTCGCTTTACAGGACGATTTCCTGTCGATTGGCGATAGTTGGCCCCTTTTGAGGCCTGGCTGGGTCCTGGTAAGCTGCGGCAGACCCGGCTGATGTGGCCTTGTTTCCCGCACTCATGGCAGAGTGCGTCATGGAATTTGCATTTGGGCCTGGCATGGTTTGCTCCACAGCCAGCGCAAGGGCATAAGGGCTTAGGGCGAAGGTCCCGGTCAGGACCGCAGTCGATGGACCCCTTCTTCGTCGCTGTCTGACGACGAAGAGAGGTCCTCGTGGTACGTTGTTGAAAGCTGCCCTTCTGAGTTGGGTAAGATTTCGCCGGTCGGTTGTGTTGCCGGAGTGCGGCTTCGCCGTAAATGTGCAGCCGACTTTTTGGTCGCCTCCGCAGCCGTGGCTTCGGCGATGGCGTCAGCAAGGCTGATGTCGCCTTTCACCATCAGCTTGCTTTGCACGCCTAGTGCATCTAATCCCAGAATTACTCGATCTCTTAGTGCTTCTTCTAAATCGGCAAACCCACAGAGGCCCCCAAAATTCCTAGGGTCCGCCACGAAGTCGGCCACGCTCTCTCCTTTTCGCTGGTTTCTCTGATAAAACTCGTGGCGTCTCACGAGTGTAGGCATGGTTGGCGTGTAATGGTCTCTCAGGATGGGTTCGAGGTCGTCCCAGCTCATGGCTTTCACTTCTCGAGGTTTGGCGAGTGCTTTAGCCATTTTAAATACAGCTGGGCCGCAGTGCATCAGGAACAGTGCCCACTTCTTTGCTGGTGTGGCGTCCTTCAAATTATTCGTCTCAAGAAACATTTGGAAGCGATCCATGTAGGATTTCCAATCCTCTTGGTTTGGATCGAACGGAGCGGGTGGTATGATGCCGCTGGACATGGTTCCATTGTTGGCGTCATCTTATCACGTGCTTGGTATTGCTTCCTGGCTTCTTAGGTTCAGACGTCTCCAAATCCCACCTTCGTCACCAGTGTTAAGTACTTGGACATGGGTTGGAGTAAATGGAGACAGTCTTTGAATGTGAACTTTCAGCTCTTTATTGCATAGTGACTTCTCAAAACAATAACAGTGAACCTCTGCCTTATATAGGCAACCTTTGTGAGAATTGTCCAATAGCGAGCTATGAACGCTAGCACTTTAAGCCAATAATAATCCTCTGTTAAGGCCAATCGGATTCCTAAGAACTAACCAATCCGATCTGGCTGCCTAACAGCCAATCAGAAGTGCAGGGCCAGAACCCTGCACTTTACCTCAAGGTCATACTTTATTAACTATGGTGCATACACAACAAATATAGTAAGGCAAAACTTAACCATTGTAGAAGTTCTCTTGATTCTTTCTTTTCTTTTCTTTTTTAGAAAATTTCATTTTTCTATGTGTTTGCTTGTTTTTTGTTTAATAATAATTTCAACCAAATACTTAGATAAAGTTAGTGTTTGGGGAAGTAAATGGAAGGGGAAAATGTGTAACTAAAAAAGATTTTTAAAAATAACATTTTACTTCTATTTTATTAGTCATTGTTTATCTTCTACTTTGTTTTTTATTATTTTTGTGTGAGTCATTTCTGTTTAAATAATCTGCCAAAGCCCATGAATGAAACCAACAAATAAATAACATTGAGAGGGTACATCTTTAAATAGTCTTAATTTGCTTCTTAATGTCCGGTCCTGGGCAGCCACCTAGGTTGAGAATTAGTCTTTGGATCAATTTGTGTAACCTCTCACATGGGTACTATGCTAGCTTTTTCTCCTCGAGAACAAGACAGAGGCAGAATTCTGTCTTACTAATGCTTTTGATTCCTTTGTTTATTAGAAAAAATGGAGGACTACATGTGAAGATGGCTGGGCAGCCAGCAGCTTCTCTACAAACCCCTTTACGTTTTCCACCATCCAGCCGGGAAAATGGGAAGCACCGTGTGGCTCACAAGGGGACATGGAACTCCTGCCACCCTGCCTCACCTGAAGAACAACAGAGCAATGGCTGTTCTGTCTTGAGAAAAGCTCCATGGGCTGTACTTAGGTACCAGAATCATACAATTGTTTAGAATATAAATGTATGCAGAATGGTAAAGAGATGTCTTGAGGTAGGAGAAGGAGTGCATGAGTCAGAGTGTTTATACTTCAGGAATGGGGAGCGATAAGGCAGGAGTGTAGGGCAGTGGTCCCCAATCTTTCTGGCTTGATGAACTGGCGAGGGAGGTGGGATGATTCTCTCCCCCCTACCAGTTCGCAGAGCAAATGGAGCTTTGTGTGCCACCGCAATGCCTGCCGCATGTGCAAATGGAACTATGAGCACGAGTGCCTGCTATCCTCGACTTGCATAGCCCGGTTCCGGACAGGTTGTGGCCTGGGGATTGGGGACCCCTGGCATAGGGGATGTCAGCATGGATCAGATTTTTATGGGGTGGTGTAGAGAATAATGAAGATGACCATGACAAAGACGTGCCAGGGCAAAGCAGGTCTGGAATCCACAACAAACAGGTTATGTTTGTAAGCAGTTGAGACAGACATCTCATGTAGAAGCCCTGATGAGGCAGTGGTTAGAACGCAGTATTGCAGGCAAACTCTGCCCACAGCCTGGAGTGGATCCTGATGGAGCTTAAGGTTGACTCAGACTTTCATCCTTCTGAGGTCAGTAAAATGACGACTCAGATCATTAAGGGCAATATGCAAATAATGCTTCTACCTTATAAATCACCCAGAGAGTGCTATAAAGCAGTGGTCCCCAACCTTGGCAACTTTAAGACTTGTAGACTTCAACTCCCAGAATTCCTCAGCTGGCTGAGGAACTCTGGGAGTTGAAGTCCACAAGTCTTAAAGTTGCCAAGGTTGGAGACCCCTGCTATAGAGCACTGCAGGGCGGTATGTAAGCCTAAAGGTTATTGCTATTGCTATCTCCCTAATTCCCTGAAGTATAAGAAAGGAAAGAGGTACAGCACAATCAGACTTGCAAGATGGATGTCGGCCCCATTAGATAGACCAGACCAAGAAAACAATTCCACAGGAAGGCTAAACCTACCGTCAGCCATTCAAAGTGGTGCAGACCAGAGAATATTAATAATCATCACAGTCCCATAATCTTGCAATCTTTCAGACTTCAGTGAGATGCCCTGCCTTGAAAAGCTTCCAGAAAACTAGGGATATCAATGCTGTGATGCTTTCTGTACTCCCATTCTTGCTTTGGATTCATGTTTCTCTTATCAGACTTTTGTGTAGGCTGCAACATTTCTTCCTGTTCTCTTAAAGTTATCCTCAAAGTCTGTTATAGCTACGATTATTCAGACTGGCTAGTGTTAAGTCCTGAGCATGGGCGCAAGGAACGGAGACGAGACATCGAATGGTGACTTCAACTCTTTATTGTGAAATAAGAACAGAGCGACTACTTGGGCAGCAGCAGCTCTTTTATAGAGCTGGCTGCTGTCAAAACAACCAATGATTTGAATTTACCGCTTTCACAAGCATCCAATCAGAGGGGCCTGTTAACAGCCAATCATGACTCGCTATTCGTGGGCCAATGAGAAGTGCAGGATTACAAGCCTGCTGTAAAGTAAAGCTATTTAGGGTTGTTACTGCTGCGTTGGCTTAGTCCATAACACCCCTCCCCCCTAGGTTCCGTCTGAGGGGTGGGGTGATGTACTCTCGTCAATAGGCAGGTCGCTTCACCTGTCTGCTTGACCTGCACTGTTCCACCGGTTTCTGTCCTGGCTCTGGTTCTGGTGGGCTGCTAGCTGGGCTGGATGGTGAAAATGGTCCCGCTGTTCCTTCGAATGGCCCTGGGCTGCTTTCCCTGCTTACGCCAGTGCTGTCTTCTGGGTTCCCTGGATCTGTTTCCATTGCAGTGCTGACACGCGGTGAGGCTACTCCCTGGCTCGGTTCTCCTTCTGACGGTGAGTATCCCCTGGTTGGTTGTGTAGACTGTTGGGTTTCGATTGTTATTTCTTCTTAGGCCTCCTCGATGTTCCTTCCCCCCCCCAGCTAGAGATTCAGGGGCTGAGATAGGACTAGGTGCTAATCTGGAACGGAGTTGGTCTATGTGGCGCTTCCACATCTTACCATCTGCAGTTTATAGGCGATAGGATCGGGGTCCCGTAAGTTGCGTTATTGTAGTGGGGACCCACAATGGGTCGCCCGAGAAGTTTTTCGCAAACACGGGGTCACCTTCCTGGAATGCTCGACACTTGCTGCTGGATCCTGGGGGTTGTTCAGGCGTGTAGTTTGGGTGGAGGTGATCGAGATGCGAGTGAAGTTTCTGGCCCATCAGGAGTTCAGCTGGGGTTCTGTTCGTGGTACTGTTTGGGGTTATGTGCTGGAGGAGAAGCATCCAGTTTATTTTGTCGTCAATGTCGCCGTGGTCCATTTTGTGCAAAGTCTTTTTTACAAATTGAACCATTCGCTCAGCCCTACCATTGGCCGCAGGGTGAGTTGGCGATGTTAAGGCATGGCGGATGCCCCGATCTGCCAGGTACTGTTTAAATGGCAGGGCAGTGAATTGGGGGCCATTATCGGAGACCAGGACATCCGGCAATCCGTGGGTAGCGAATAGCTTATTCAGCTTTTTAGTGACCGCCTCTGTGGTGGTGCTTTTCATCTTGTGGACTTCGAGCCAGTTTGAATAGGCATCCACTGTTAGGAGGAAAGTGTGTCCTCTTATGGGTCCCGCAAAATCGATGTGGATATGGGACCAAGGGCCTCGAGGCGTTTCCCACTAAGTTGGGGGAGTTTTGGGAGGAGTAGAACGAGTCTCCTGGCATTTGCTGCACTTTGCTACCCAGGTCTATATCTGTTTGTCTAACCCAGGCCACCATGCATAACTCCTGGCCAATGCCTTCATCCGCACGATGCCTGGATGTCCATCATGCAACATTTTTAATACCTTATGTTGCAATTTCTCCAGGATTACAACTCTGTCTCCTCACACGATGCAGCCCTTTTGGGAGAATAGTTCTGTCTGTCGATTCCTGAATGGCTTGAACGTGTCATTGGGTGCACTGACCGGGCAACCCCATTCCACCCAGCTGAGGACTCGTGCCAAAACAGGGTCCTTTTTTGTTTCTAAGGCGATGTCTCGAGCGGTCAGTGGTGGCGATTTGAGGGTTTCGATTTGCAATACAGCTAAGTTTGGAGCTGGCTCCTCTATGACATCTGGTAATAGAGAGTGGCTCAAAGCGTCAGCGTGGGGAATGGTTTTCCCCGTGCGGTGTTGCAATCGGTAATCGTAGGTGGCTAAAAATTCTGACCAACGTGTCATTCTTAGTGATAAGATATGGGGAGTTGGTTTGTTTCCCGCCAAAATACCAAGCAGCGGCTTGTGGTCTGTAATTATGGCAAAGGGTCTCCCATACACATATTCATGGAAACGTTTAATTGCATATACAATAGCGAGAGCCTCTTTATCAAGTTGGCTATAGTTCCTTTTGATCTTAGACAAGGTTCTCGAAAAGAACGCAATAGGTGCCTCATTTCCATTTGGTAGGACATGGCTTAAAATGGCTCCCACTCCAAATGGTGAGGCGTCACAGGTAACCGTCAAGGGTAGAGTCTCGTTGTATTGCATTAATACAGCATCGGAGGTTAAGAGGTCTTTTACTTGTTGGAATGCCCTTTCTTCACACCGTCCCCAGACCCAGAAAGCCTTTTTGTCGAGAAGTCTATGTAGGGGCTCGGCTACGGTCACCTTCTGGGGCAAGAAGATGTTATAAAAATTAATGAGTCCCAGGAAGGCTTGGAGGTCTGTCTTATTCCTAGGTCTTGGGGCGTTTTTGATTGCGGTTAGTTTTTTTTCGGTGAGGTGGATTCCCTGTCTGTCGAGAAGGTATCCCAGGAACTCCACTCTTTCCATACAAAGTTGACACTTGTCCCTTTTTACCTTCAGACCAGTGTCTTTAAATTTCTAAAGAACTTTTCTGAGTCGTTGTACTAATAACTCTTTAGTGGGGGCAGCTATTAGGACGTCGTCAAAATAAGGCACGACGCCTTTTATGCCTTGTAATAGTCTCTCCATCAAACTTTGGAAAATGCCAGGTGCCACGCTTACTCTGAATTGGAGTCTATTGCACTTGAAGGCGCCTCTATGTGTAACTATTGTCTGGGCTTCTGCAGTTGTCGCGTCTACAGGTAGTTGCTGGTACACCTGAGTTAAGTCCAATTTCGCAAATATTTTTCCACCACCCAGGGAATGAAGAAGGTGTTGGACCACCGGTACTGGGTAAGCGCTCTGTTGAAGAGCATGATTTAGGGTGGCCCAGTAATCCCCACAAATTCTTAACGAACCATCTGGCTTCATGGGCATTACTATTGGAGTTTCCCAGCGGGCATGGTCAATCGGTTCCAATATGCCCTGGGCTATCAATTTATCTAGTTGGTCATCGATCTTCGGCTTGAGGGCAAAAGGCATCCAGTGAGGCTTAAGCCAAATGGGAGTTACATCAGGGCTGAGATTAAATGATATAGGGGTCCCCTTGTACTTGCCTAATGTTCCTGTGAACACGTCCTGGAATTCCTGGATGAGGGCCTCTTCCCAGTCGTCACTTCTGGTTTGGTGTATGCCGGCTAGTTCAATCCCGAGTGGGGCGAACCACTGTAACCCTAACAAACTGCATCGGTCATGATTGACAACAGTCAGGGGAAGCGTCACGGTGCGGTCCTTGAAGGATACTTGGACGTGGCTGGAATTGACAACTGGAATTCTGTTTCCCTGGTAGTCTTTTAGGATGATTCGTTGAGTGCTGAGATCCTGGCAGCAGATAGCAGGGATCAGCTGTTTGAGGGTTTCCAGGATACCATCGATAGGGATGATCCTGAATCGACTTCCATCACGCACGGTCGATTCTCAATAGTAACCCTTATGCGGATCTTTCTTGCATCGAACGATGAAGCGTGGCCGATAATAATGGTTTGGTGGGCCTCTTCTTGTCTCGTTGAAGAGGCAGGTGCTCGATTTCTGTAGTGGTAGTGGTTGTTCCATTGGTGGTTCAGGCGGTCCCGATTCTCAGGAGGTTTGCCTGTCTCCTGGTGGAGGTTGTTCTCCCTTCGGCTGGGACTGGACTCTTGCTTGCTTCTGCAGACCTTCACGATGTGGCTTCTTTTCCTGCAGGTACGGCAGAGTGCGTCAACGAATTTGCAGCCCGATCGCGGGTGGTTTGCCCCACAACCAGCACATTGGCGCAGATGTCTCTGGTTCCTTTGCTCTCGTTCTGAGCGGAGCCGGTTGACCTCCTCTTCCTCACTGTCTGAGGATGACTCAAGATCTTCGTGGTGGGTGGTGATAGCGTGCTTCTTAGTGGCGAGTGGGCTATTGTTAGCGAGTTGGCGAAGCGGTGCGTTCGCTCGGCGCATTCGAGCGGCTGACTTCCTGGTTGCTTCTGTGGCAGTAGTGTCGGCGATGACATCTGTAAGGCTGATGTCTCCTTTTGCCATAAGTTTACTCTGCACGTACGGTGCATCTAATCCCAGAACTATGCGGTCTCTCAGGGCTTCCTCGAGGTTTGCAAAACCACAAAGGCCTCCTAGGTTCCGGAGGTCGGCTACGAAATTCCCAACGCTCTCGTTCTTCTGTTGGTCCCTCTGGTAAAACTCGTGTCTTTGTATCAGTGTAGGTACTGCGGGTGCGTAATGGGCCCGGAGGATTGGGGCGAGGGTATCCCAATCCATGGTCTTCACTTCCGCCATTTTTGCCAGTGCTTTAGCCATTTTGAAAATGGCGGGGCCGCAATGAGTCAGGAACACTGCTCGTTTCTTGCCAGGCGTAGCATCTTTTAAATTGTTGGTCTCTAGGAACATCTGGAAACAATCTATATACGAGTCCCAGTCTTCGGTTGCTGGGTCGAATGGAGCGGGTGGTATGGTGCCACTGGTCATCTTGCCGTTTGTTGTATGCACTCTTCAGCCACGTGCTCTGTCTTGTTCGATGCATACTTACTCAGCTCTATCGTCTCCGCATCCCACCTTCATCGCCAGTGTTAAGTCCTGAGCATGGGCGCAAGGAACGGAGACGAGACATCGAACGGTGACTTCAACTCTTTATTGTAAAATAAGAACAGAGCGAGTACTTGGGCAGCAGCAGCTCTTTTATAGAGCTGGCTGCTGTCAAAACAACCAATGATTTGAGTTTACCGCTTTCACAAGCGTCCAGTCAGAGGGGCCCGTTAACAGGCAATCAGACTGGCCAGAAACGACCAATCACGACTTGCTATTTGTGGGCCAATGAGAAGTGCAGGATTACAAGCCTGCTGTAAAGTAAAGCTATTTAGGGTTGTTACTGCTGCGTTGGCTTAGTCCATAACAGCTATGATAATGGAATCTTGCAAGTCTTCATCTCTTTCTCTCCATTTAATGAAGATAATACTTGCTTTTGTCTTCCTTGTTATGCGAGGCTGTATTTGTATATATGCAGAACACTGTCTGTTAATATATTTTAAGGGCATCTCTCCAGAGTACGAAATGTCTCATAGCTAGCTTTAAGAAATTTTCCTTCCATTAAACAGTGAGCACGATAAGTGTTCCTATTTATGGAACTAGATTGCTTTGGTGAAGTACAATTAAAACCAGACCCACTTTTTTTGTACTTTTATTGTACTTGATGACTTGCTTTTTTAGAAGTCCTTTAAAGGTTTAAACTGGGTGATTCTTTAGAGTGCCTTAAACATGATGATAGGCATATGGGGTTTTTTTGTGCAATTTTGTGGTTATGCATCCTTTATTCCCGAGAGAAGGATCCATTTCAGCATTTCCTAATTTTTTATTGGATTGTGTTTGAATAATTACCCCATAAACACACAACCACATAAAAGAACAGGATATTCCTCTTGCAAACTTTAGGCTCTCTTCTTCTTAGATTCCTTCTTTATTTTAAAGCAAAGAATGGTTATAGTCTTGTAACATATCCAATGGATTGCATAATAGATCACTCAGATCTCAGATCACAGTAAATCTATGAGCAGTGAGATCTCTTTCTTTTGGTTTGTTTTATGCCTTTGGTCAGGATGTTAAATGTTGTAAGGCTATAAAACCAATGCCTTTGTTTTATTATTATTCAAAGACTTGACAATTCCACTGCATTTGATAGATGTTGAGTGTGCTCAGATATTGTTTATATGGTGCTTTTTATCTTGGGGCCAAAAGACAGCAAGGCATTGCTATTCGTGCTCCTTGGCTAATGCTGGAACTAGCAGAACAAAAGGTTAGGAGCAAGAAAGCTGAGACTCTTTGTAATTAAAGGTCCAGGATTCGCCAGTCTCTGCTGCTTGTATAATTTGTGTAGAGACTCAAAGCCTCTGCAGGATACAAGGACACAGAAGGTCTTTTCAGTGCAAGTGTAGTACAGGTATGACCGATCTCTTAGTAACTGTTTAAAGTACAAAGGACCCTGAAAAAAGATTTATGATTTGGTTTTGAAATTCAAATGTCCATCCCCCCCAATAGTCACATGATTATATTTTGGACCCTAGATAACCAGACTATGTTTGCAGCCATTTGCAGCATCTAGCAGTCACACGACCAGCGATTTGTGATATATTTGTGATATTTGTGATATTTTTGCCAGAAACTGGTATTTACTTCCTGTTTCCTGCAAAACCTGCCCCTGAGTGAACAAGGGGTTCATTTAACAACCACAGTGTTTGCTTAATGATTGCGTTTGCTTTACCACCACGGCATTTGCTTAATTGATGCAAAAAAGGTCATGAAATCATCATTTGATGGCCCACTTTACAACTTTTTGCCTCAGTTAGGGTCACAAGTCGAGGGCTGCCTATATTCTCCCATGATTGGCATGTCAGCCTAGTCTTCTCCATGTCTGTTGGCTTTCAACAGAGATGGAAAACTTAGGGCTTCCTAATATGGCCAACAGACATGGAGAAGATTAGATTGACATGCCAATCATGGGAGAATATAGGCAGCCCTTGACTTGTGATATATCTAGGGCTATTGAGCCACAGATCTTTTTTCCCTCAGTTTATAGCTTTCATTATCTACAGCTGGACATGAATACTGGCATAGAAACATCAGTTTGCTAATGCAGTTGAATCTCCCCAATGTTGTACTAACCTTTCTTGACATCTCGGAAATAGACTTGGTTCATGGATTGCTTGCTTAACAAAGATTGACTGAATAGATTATGATTGGCTGTAAAACTGAGATTGCACGAACCAAAACAATGTTTAAGAGTGGGAGGATGAGAGGAAATGATGGACCAGGACAGAAGGAGAAGTAAAGCAGTTTTTTTTTCCTGAGATGTGTTTGGAATTTTTTTTAAAAAAAATCTTTTCTAAGCAAGGCCTGGGAATTTCCTTTGTGTGTTTGTTTTTGTTCATTTATTCATTTAACAACAGTTATACATGTCATCTGACCAGCTCTGGGCAGTGTATATGAACAAATCAAAGCAGATGATTAAAATAATCTACTAAATAATAATATGTATAATAGCAAACAATAATAACCGTGGCTTGGATCAACCTAGGGTCCAAAAACCTGTTGAGAGAAAGCTGGTTTAAAGACATTTCTGAATATTTTCCCCCAACATTTTGATTTGTTAAAATAGTGACATGCAAATGGGTGTACGTGAAATTGTGAAGGAAAAAACCCTGAATATGAGGATTGAAAGAAAAGTAATGCCTCCAAAGTTATAAGTTGCCAACTGATGGCAATACTGATGCGCAAGAAATTTTGACATGTTCTTAGCACTTGTTCTCTCACTCCAGTGGGTGGGAAGTTGCTCGTAGAAACAGTTGTGTTGCAATGGAACACACACAACAAAAGTGTGTGCAATGGAAGCCTGCAGTAATATTTATAAGTCCAATTTAAGCAACTGCACCAGGTTTAGAGGTTTGATTGCTGATTTTCTGTTGAAAACTGCTGAATGCAGATTGTTTATGATGATGATGTTGACATGAGTAAGGTGCATCACTGTGTCCAAAAGTGTAAAATGCTGATGTAGGAGATAACCAGTCTGAGCCCAAGAGAGGGGTCAAATGCATCATCAGTCATGAGTCCCTTCATGCCCACAAGATATCTAAACCCAGCCCACCTTGAATTCTGTCGACTCTTATCTACCGCCAATTTGTTTTGATAGTAGTTTAGATTCTTGTGGAGAGCTTACACTTACAATAAACCTATATTCATTTGAACTGCCTGGACTCCTGATTTCCTGCACTTGGCGGGTGAACTAGAAAAATCTGACTGGATGACTGTTGTAACTATGTATCATTGCAACTATGTATCATTGCAACTATGTATCATTCATGTGTTTGCAACATTGTATCATTCACGTGTAATCATTAACTTCTGTCTCTTCAGTGAACTTTGCAAGGCACGTACAAGGGACAAGGAGCTAGACGATTGTTAATAAGCTTATCCACATTGTAAATAATCTGTCCGGTATGCAGCTTTGTAAACATGCACATCCTGATGAGATTACCATGTTTGACTTGAGCTTTGATTAAATCATTTTCTTGTAAAAAAGCACAATAAAAGAGCGTGTGCCAAGACATTCGGGGCGCGCTCATCAAGAGGAAACCTCGCTTCCTGTCGTTTCTCTTCCCTTCGCTCCCTATCATGAGCCGCCCATCAGATGCGGGATGGCAGATACCGCATTCTGGTGACCCCGACGTGATTCCCTAAGGGGGATACGTAGCGACGCGCCCATATCTTATCAGCTCAATGGGAGCTGTGCATCGCCAGGCCTGAAGCGAATTGCACATCATCGGATCTGAAACACGGTCTCGACTTTCGTAAGTATGGGTGGAAACTTTTCTCAACAACAGACGCAGCATCTGAAGGAATTGAGGGAGTTAGTCGCTTTTTCTTCTAAATATTCTGCTAATTTAAAGGGCTCTCCTGTAAAAATGAAACCTATTGCTACATTATTGGCTTATGTGTGGCAACATTGTCCTAATTATTCAGAGGAAGGGTCCTTAAAAATTTCCACTTGGCAAAAAATTGGTGAACATCTCCATAGTCCTCCTCGTGCACCTATTGGCATTTTGGTCACTTGGAGGAAAATTATGGAGGCTTTAATGGTCCATTATAAAATAGAAGCAGGGAGTATGTTTGAATCTCCCCCGCCAAGTTATGATAACTTTTCAATTTGCTTTAACTCAGGCAGAAGCTGCTGCCATTATTCAACAATGCCCCACGTGTAGTAAGCAAGGACATTCCATTCCCATAGGAGTAAATCCTAGAGGATTAAAAGCTTGTGAAATTTGGCAAATGGATGTAACTCAGTATCCACCTTTTGCCCCTTGGAAATATTTGCACGTTTCCATAGATACATATTCAGGGTTTATTCTGGCTACCCCTCAAAGGGGAGAAACTGTAAAACATGTCATCAATCATTCAATTCGTACCTTTGCCTCGCTGGGACGTCCAAAACAAATCAAAACAGACAATGGATCTGCTTCTACAAGTTCTGCTTTCCAGGACTTCTGTAACAGATGGGATGTAACCCACAAGTTTGGGATTCCCTACAACAGCCAGGGGCAGGCTATTGTGGAACGAGCGAACTTATCTCTGAAACGTGCTCTTGATCGATATTCGTTGCGGGAAAACCCCCCGAACCTCCCAGCATTGCAAAATTCTCTTAAAATTTGTCTTTACACTTTAAACTTTCTTAATCTGACTGGCATTCCTCCCACTTCTGCTGCTTCGTGTCATTTTTCCTCCCCCTCCCCCCCCACCTAACAGACCTCTGGTATATTATTGCAGATTGCCAGATCCCGCCTGGCAGGGTCCCGCTGAGCTTCTCACTTGGGGACGAGGCTACGCTGCGATCTTACTGCCAGACAAAACCACTTGCTGGATTCCTGGTAGGGCGGTTAGACCCTATCATGGGAATTCCTCCGCTACATCTGTATCTTAAAACTCTTCCTGATATTCTTGCCTATATCTTCTTTGCAATTTCTACCTTACTTCAACAAAACCTATGCTTCCTGTCAAAAGACTATTCGTGTTAAAACCATTTCATTAACAGAAGGCTATTATACTTGGTCCATGTGGGTACGTCATGAAAATGCTACCCATAGTTTTCACTCTGTCATTTCTGTTTTGTTTAAAGAACACTCTACCACTCGCTCTTTTGTTCCTTCTTTACTCTTCCTATGGAAAGGAACCTTAAAATCTTTTCCTCTATTCAATCTAAAACATAGGGGGACCTAAATGTCCTTCTATTGTATTATGGGTTTCCCCACCCCAACTAATGTCCTTGATGAATTATCAAATTAATCTTTATTGACATTATTGTAATTATTATCCTTTTTCTACTAATTGAATTCCCTCCTCATCTCGTAAATGTTCTACAACTAACTTGTCCATAGCCCTCTCTCCTGCTTGTGATGTTTTTATATACCCGAACTCTGATCCTGTCAACAAACGACGCTTCAAAAGAACTGTCCATGACGATCCGCAGAAGCCTCATAGAAGATATAATATTGCTTGGACTATAACTGACTTTCAAGGAGTTTGTTTAAGTTCTACAACCAATTTTTCTCGCATAGAAGACTTCTACCCACCACTTCAATTCGATTTGGCAGACGCACCCACACAACCAGGGGATATCCTGCAATCTACACCACTTCAGGAGGAACTTTAACATCACGCCTGAAAGGAATGTAATTTATCCCTGGCAATAATTTTGTTTGGACTTGTTCCACCGGTTTCATGGCATGTGTCCACGGGGATGAAATTGTTAAATCCAAATCATTTTGCATTCAAGTATGGCTTGTGTGTATAACTCTGATGATTTTATATCCCTACAGGTACCCATGGAATACCCCCTCTTGCAAAATCGTAAAGATTTAGATCTGTTATTTTTTAAAACAAGGGGGATTGTGTGCTGCGCTTAAAGAAGAATGTTGTCTTTATGCTGATAGCGGGGGGGGGGGTTGTTTTCTATTTCGCCATGGCTTACAACCTTTTTAACTGCATTGGCAGGATCATTAATAATCACTATATTATAGGACCTTGTTGTTTTTATAGAATATTGCAATTTTTGAAAAATTAATTATCCTCTGCTGATGTTAATGTGCTATTGCAAGCTCATGTTATATCCTCAACACCGGACGAAAAAATGTCATTGCTGAGTTACCGCTCCTTGGACAACCCTGACGCTGACGGGTCGCACTCTTGCCAAGATGACGGGGACGGCGAACATTTCATAAAAATGGTTCCTGTCTTCTCGGACGAGGAAGAAGACTCGTCATAAATAATAAAAACAGAGATGTTGTAACTATGTATCATTGCAACTATGTATCATTGCAACTATGTATCATTGCAACTATGTATCATAGCAACTATGTATCATTCATGTGTTTGCAACATTGTATCATTCACGTGTAATCATTAACTTCTGTCTCTTCAGTGACCTTTGCAAGGCACGTACAAGGGACAAGGAGCTAGACGATTGTTAATAAGCTTATCCACATTGTAAATAATCTGTCCGGTATGCAGCTTTGTAAACATGCACATCCTGATGAGATTACCATGTTTGACTTGAGCTTTGATTAAATCATTTTCTTGTAAAAAAGCACAATAAAAGAGCGTGTGCCAAGACATTCGGGGCGCGCTCATCAAGAGGAAACCTCGCTTCCTGTTGTTTCTCTTCCCTTCGCTCCCTATCATGAGCCGCCCATCAGATGCGGGATGGCAGATACCGCAGATGACCTTTGACAGCAGCTGACAGCTTTTGCAAAGAATGGCTGATGAATTGATTGAGACAACTGGAGGATCACCCAACAAGAAATTGTTGCTATGCTTGGCATTTTGTAGACATAGAAGGGTTGCATTATTGATATTCTTCCATATCTGAAGGTGTGTGCTAGTTAGATAGGTTGCTAATATGCTGATGGCATAAATGACAGCTTCAGGAGTTAAAATTTGGCAGCAGTTGATGTCATGCTACAAAAGTGAAGGTGAGGAATTTCTTCACACATCATGACAGCTGTCAAAACATCAGCTTATTATTATGACCTAGAAATTTATGGCAGTTCAAAGGATATCCACACAGCTTTACCTGTGGGGAAAAAAAGAATAACAAAAACAGGCTTTGGCTGGCAAGAAAATTCATGATGACAGTTTGGGGAGATACAGATGGTGTTTTTCTTATGAATTTGCTTCAGCTTGGCACCCCCGTCAACTTAGAGCATTATGT
This sequence comes from Hydrophis major, assembly GCA_033807585.1. NCBI lineage: Eukaryota > Metazoa > Chordata > Lepidosauria > Squamata > Elapidae > Hydrophis > Hydrophis major. The sequence goes on from CM066331.1 coordinate 195,462,840, forward strand.
GCAACACTCAAAATTTTGAAGCAACTATTAAATGGAGTTTGGAAGCACAAGAAGGAATTGCTGCTACTACACGACAAAGCTAGGCCTCACATCTCCTGAGACATCCAAGAGGATGTCCATCTAACCTTGAGGAGTTGGATATCACCATCCTATCCAGATTTGCCCAGTTTTGTTGCCATTCCATGTTTTTCCAAAATTGAAGGAATATAACTTAAGGATATTTCTATGATGCGAAGAAGAGCAAAGGACTCTCAGCACCTGATTGTAGAGACAAAGTATGGAATTCTGTCTTTTTAATAACTTTATTAAATTTTAAAATAAATAAAGACTAACAACTAATAATTGACATAGGAGAGAGAGAGAGAAAAGTAAAGAATGAAAGAGAAAACAAAATGAAAAGTGTAGAAGAAAGAAAAGGAAATACAAAGACTTGGCTTTTTTTTTAACAGGAAGTCTTCATCTTTTGACTGTAATTGAGCCCTCAATTTTGGACATGTCATGATGATTTTAAATGAGTTGCCATATGACTGTATAGGATTTTTTGTCGTTAAGCAATTGTAGCACTCCTTAAGCAAATATAGCAGTTGTTGAATAAACCCATTTTTCTGCATGGCATTTTTTTTTTTTTTGCAGAAACCAAATGTAAACAAGTTCTGGCAAAAAAAAAACCCCACAAAAACAAAATGGAGTAAATCATGATCACATGTCTGTGGGATGCGGCACATTGCCGTAAATGGGGCTGATTGCACTCAAAGCACCCAAAGCACAGTCATGTGACTGGAGGGAGGGCAGGTATTGTAACTTTGAATCCGTGTTGTAAGACCTTCTTTTGAGGTCCATTGTAACATTGAATAGTTGCTAAGTGACCAGTTGTAAGTTGAGAAATACATGCACAACAGAAATAAGTATAAATTTCTATTAAGCTCTTACTCTCAAGTTTACAATATGACTTTCCGTTTTTCTATTTTTCTAATCAACAAATCCAAATGTCATATTTTCATCTTTCCCATTTTATGGAAAGAGTTCAGAAGAGGCTTTCAATCAGCATTAAAGTTAATGACTTTTCTCTAATTAAAGCTATCATGCCGTCTCACCCAACTCCATCAACTTCACCAAACTTCCATTTGAAATATAGCCAAATCTTTCCATTGTTGTGCACATAAAAGTCTTGCTGTTATTACAATAAATATTAACACAATTCCATGAGTTTCTCCCCAACTGTTTGACCATCAGTCCAAAAAAGAATATTTCTGGTTACAATTTTATGTTAGTCTTTAAAAAAAAAAAAGAATTAATGTATGTATTTGAATCTAAAACTACAAAGTCTGGCATTCTTTTGTGATTGCTTTTAGAAGCATGTCCATTGTTGGCAAAAGTGCGTAGCATATGGTGATGATTGATTATTTGTTCATAAAATGAATTCTGGTCATCAGTATAGATCAAAGAATATTCAGATTGTTTTGAACGTAAACTTTGTTGCTGTAAATAACTTGATATGATTCATCTGTGGGATTTACTAGCTTATAACAAAAGTGAATCCAGAACCATCTGTTCCAACTGTATAAAATGACAGTTTCTGTTGCTGCAGCCAATGCACCAATAGATTCTGTAATAAATGCCTTAAATGCATTCTATCATTTTAGAGTGTTAATTGAATCCTGATTAATTTTAAAAAGACAATTTTCCTTCTTAATATATTCCACAGGAAAAGTATCTTTATACAGAGAAATAGTTCAAGAGCCACCTGGAATTAACTCATTTATAATTATTAATTTCCTAAGTTAAAGTCAAAATTTGGAATTGCAATAGAGCCTATAGAAGAATCCATAACTTGATCCACCAAAACAGAGGAAATAAATAAAAAATAATCTGATTTAAAACTGTTTTGAGGATCATATGAAAAAAGAATATGTTTTTAATTTAAAGGATGCCAAATATTTACTAACAATTCCTTCCAGTTTTGAGAAAAAAAGTGTTTTGGAGTGCTTCTGTCTAAACTGAAAATCTTGAGTTTGGCTGAATATGGATAGCATGCAGAAGACAGTTTTGTGAAATAATTACATATGAAATATTTCATTGGGTTTTTAGTAGGGCAATAATAATAATTTCCCAATTTACTTTTATTTTTTTATTTTTCATTTTATTTTCTCTGCTTTGTATTCCTGGTACTCCTCAATTTGATTGCCTAGCAATCTTTCAAAATTACGATGGACCCCCCAAAAGGTTATAAAACTAGAAATAAAATAAATAAATAAGTAAAATAAATAAAATGTTCTAATGTCTAGGGACCCTGCAGTCAATTGACCATATTTTGGGTGCTTGACAACATCCCACACTTGCCATTTGCAGCATTTTGTGATCACGTGGCCACGATTTACAACATTTTTCCAGAAATCATTGTTTACTTCCTGTTTCTGGCAAAAAATGTGTTCCATAGTGAATAGTGGATTTGCTTAACAATCATGGTGTATGCTTAACAACTGTGGCATTCACTTAACCATCACAAAAACATCGTAAAATCAGGGTATGGCCACGAGATGATCCGCTTTATAACTGTCATAATTTATTGCAGGCTCAATTACGGTTGTAAGCTGAGGACTACCTGTAATTTGTGTTAGTTTATAATCTTTTTAAAAAACTTAATAAAATTTGTTTTAAACAGTAAGAGAAAGAGTGTGATTAGCTTCCTTAACTATAAAAATATATATTTTATTTGTATAATGTTTATATTCAACATCAATTTTAAGATTCCTTTTCAATATGATAGTTCTTCCACATTGCTTTAATTCAATAGCTGCTAATATGGTTGTCCATTCCAAGTCCTAGAGCTGACAAAAAAATATTCATTAAGTAAAATGTGCATTTCTTGCAGCATAGTACAGTACTATAAGATTGCAAATCTTACAATTTGTTGCAAATATGCTAGCTCCTTTTTAGAAAATGCATTTTGCTTTTATTTTGGAGTGCAAATTTGGTAACCAGATGGACATATTGCACAAATCCATTGTTTTTTTAACTGTGATTTGTAAAAATTATGATTTAGGTGCCTTAGTGCACCAGGCCGTAAATCAAGTTTACAAACCACTATAGCTGAATTCATTCAATATGCTCAGTGTAATTCACTCAGCGTAAGAGAATCATATGCTTGTTAAGAGAATTTGGCTTCTCCATTAACTTTGCTTGTCAGAGGAAAGGGGTTGTTAAGGCCACAAATGGCAATTATATGAACCTGGGATACTGCAAGTCTTGTAAATGGTTGCCAAGCATCTGAAGTTTGATCAGGTGATTGTGGGGATGCTGTCATTGTCAGGAACACAAGGACCAGTTGTAAATCACTTCTTTCAATCCTGTTATAACTTCAAATAGTCATTAAATGAATGGTTTTAAGTTAAGTATAGAAGTATTTAGTACGAGGAATTCACAGTTTTCTCTCTGACCTGGGGATTTGTGTTGATTTGCAGGTTTCATCAAGTTATGATGGTTGCACTCTTGGATCTGTGAAACATTTGATTTTAATTTCTCATGCTTTCCCCTTGTGTAGATTAATGTAAATTCAGTCATCTCTCCAATTGTTTAACCTGTGCTAAGGATATTCATGAGGCTTGTCAGATGAGTCATTTCTATTCTTGTACCTCAGCGCAAATCTGCATTCCAAATTGTAGCTACTTTGAAATTAGTTTGCTGCTAATGGCTTCTCTCTTCTTCCCAATTCCTCCAAACTAGAGGAATTATCATTTTGTCAGAATTGCAAAAAATGTTTTATTAAATGTCTTTTCACAACTTCGTCCTCAGATGTTGTCCTTCTATTCTCAGAATATGTGGTTGAATTTAGTTTAAGGAAGAGTTACTATTTATTGAGAAATGTTCTATATTCCAGTAATTAAATGGGGGAAATTAATACTTTCAAATTAATACTGTTAAATCCATCTAAAAGGTGAGAACTGTAATTTAGGTGAGGAATTTTCTCTTCTTCCATATTTATGCAAAAGAAAGATGTTTTTATGCTATTATTTATTTGTCAAATTTTGAAAACTCCCTCATACAGGAATTCTGGGCAGTATGCAAATAAAAATATTAAAAATTGTAAAATTGCATATAAACCTTAAAAAGAGGAAAACGATTATTAAGATTCAACATTAAAAGATGGGAGGAGGGGCTTTGGAGCATGGTCCTCTGTGCGTCCCAAGCAAGACAGCAGAGCCATGTTTTCAAACTTTTTCTAAAGGCCAGGTAAGTAGGGGCTTGTCTCACCTCCAGGGAGGGGAAAGTGTTCTGCAAATGGAGTCTTTCTGGACCCTGCCAATACAATTCTTTAATTGATAGGCCTGCAACATACTTTCCCTGCCTGACCAGATGGGATGGGCTGTTGCAGTGGGACCAAGATAGTTCCATAAACAACCTGGCCCCATGGCATGTTAGACTTTCAAGTTCATAGCCAACACCTTGAATTGGACCTGGAAATAAATTGGTGCCTGTTGCAGCTTGTGCAGCAAAACTTTTGCATGTGCTGTTATTTGGGTGCTCAAGTTTAAGGTGCACCACTGAGAACAAAAAAAAATTGCTGGTAAAAATATGTATTTATCTCTTTTTCTGGGTGAATAGAAGGTGATCTCTCTCATTTTAAGGTAAATAATAGCAATGGCAATAGCACTTAGACTTATATACTGCTCTATACTGCTTTATAGCACTTTCTGAGCAATTTACAACATCAACATATTGCCCCCCAAAATCTGGGTCCTCATTTTACCAACCTTGGAAGGATGGAAGAATGAGTGAACCTTGAGCCCCATCAGGAATGAACTCCTGTCTGTTGGCAGAGTTCGCCTGTAATACTGCATTCTAATCACTGAGTCACCATGGCTCTTAATACTGAAGCGAAATATATTTTCTCAGGTTAATATGAGCTTTGCTGCACTGAAGATGCATTGCGTTATAACTCCCATCATAATTATTACAACCAATTCTGGTATTTATTATTTATATTTTCAGTGTAGAGAAATATGTACTACAAAAGACAATTATGTATATATGACACTTATTATATCTTGTATATTCACTTATGAAAGTTCTTTTTTCAACCAAATAAACTAATAAGAATTTACAAAATAACTTCAGAAGTTGACTACCGTATATACTTGAGTATAAGCCGAGTTTTTCAGCACATTTTTTGTGCTGAAAAAAAAACCCCTCGGCTTATACTCGAGTCAGATTCCCCTCTGAAAAAAAAGCTCCGAAGCTGGGCAGCCACTTCCCTGCTTCCGTGTTTACTTTGCAACTTTTAAGCATGGGGGTAATCGGAAGCAGAAAAGTTCTTGCTTGAGGATATATTGTTTTTTCTTTTTTAACTGTTTTTTTTTGGGGGGGAAGACCCACCGCCATGTGAGAATGCTCAGACACGAAATCTATCCGACCGAAAATAAGTGTGTGTGTGTGTGTGTGGGGATTTTAACAGAGGGAAGATGTAGGGAGAAGGCAAAAGCGACGGAAGATCCTTCAGGGGAAACTGAGGGGGAGACTCACCCTTGGTCCAGATGAGCCCCCTTCCCCTTTCTCTAGGCTGAGAAAACAACGCGAGCCGAGGTTGCTTCGGCTCCACTCAGCTTCATTTCCTCAGCTCCAGCTGCTTTCAGTCCACTCGGGAGGAGGGGGAGGAGGTGGTGGTGGCGGCTCGCGTTGTTTTTTGAGCTCTAGGCTGAGAAAACAACGCGAGCCGAGGTCGCTCCACTCAGCTTCATTTCCTCAGCTCCAGCTGCTTTCAGTCCACTCGGGAGGAGGGGGAGGAGGAGGTGGTGGTGGCGGCTCGCGTTGTTTTCTGATAGTGAGATCATTTCCCAAATTAATTGATTCACTAACCCAAAAGAAGAAGATGTTGGTGACAGTGGGAGGCAGTAGTCACTCTCTCCCTTGCAAAAAAAAAGCAAGAGCCGTTCTTATGATCTCTCCCTCTCTCTCTCTCTCCCCGTAATACAGTCAAGCCCTTTCCAGCACACGGGATCCGCCCCCGCCGCTTTGCACCTTGCAAATGCAAAAACCCCAGGATTTTGCATTTGCAAGGTGCAAAGTGGTGAAGGCAGATCGCGCGTGCTGGAAAGGGCTTGACTGTATTACAGGGAGAGAGGGAGAGAGGAAGAGATCATAAGAACGGCTCTTGCTTTTTTCTTGCAAGGGAGAGAGTGACTCCTGCCTCCCACTGTCATCATCATCATCTTTTGGGTTAGTGAATCAATTAAACCTTTCATGATAGTGAGATCGTTTCCCAAATTTCCCTTAAATCAGGGAAGAAATCAGAAACAAACCTTTGGACTGAGAATAAGCCTGTTCCTATGATGCCATTTTTGTTCACTGCAGTGTGAAAAGTGTGAAAAAACACACTTCTTTTTCTTCATCTTCTTGTTCCCTATTTACTGGTCTCTTTCAAAGAGGAAATTGTGAACATCAAACTTATTCTCAACTGTCCTACTGAAAGTTTTTATTGGTATCTATTTTTATTTTTGAAATTTACCAGTAGCTGCTGCATTTCCCATCCTCGGTTTATATTTGAGTCAATAAATATTCCCAATTTTTTGTGGTTAAATTAGGTGCCTCGGCTTATATTCAGGTCGACTTATACTCGAGTATATACGGTATATCATAACAATGACAACATGACAAGAATAGAGCAAAGAAACGAATGCAACTGTAGGAATTATAATCCCTGTGTTAAGGTGATAAATATTAATTAGACTTTGTTTATATAAAGACTGATGGATTATATCAGATGTGATAAAAATGCAGTAGAAGAACATTGCTTATTAAATTGGGTGAATTAATTGAATTAATATGTCTTACTAACTGATGCTTAACACAATATTATTGCCTTATAAAAATGTTCTTAAATCATTTACTGAATTCATGGCATGATGATTGCTTTTAGCTTAGATGGATGTTTCTTCTTAGACTCTACAAAAGAGGATGTGATATTTAATAGTGACTCGTTTTGGCAATTGGGGGCTGAACAGTATGTTTGTAGGGTGAATTCATTGATCCATTTTACCTCAGAATTCGTCTTCAAATTCCCCCTCCCCTCCCCCCCATTAGGGGCTGAAAATATCAGTCCAGTATGAAAATGTCATCCAAGTATAATCTAAATGGGCTAGGAGGGAGCCAGGGGTCTATAGGTGGGGCAAGGGATATCATGAACTTCATCATCTTATTGGAGCAATGACATCATGGTGCACATGAGGTCATATTGATGGTTTTTACAATGTCTAACTGAAGTGGTAATGCAGTTTCCACTAAAAATATCCTGAAGCTCATGGGCTAAATTCACTATTTTTTATGAAATAGAATAATTGTATAATTTGTCTTGCAGATTTGCAACTTGGCAAAAATTCTTATGTCTGTAAACTTTCAGACAATTTGGCTATTACCCAGCCTTTGCAAAATGAGACCATTAGTTTTCCCGAAGGTGCTTCTGAAGTCAGAACTGAACAACCCTCTTGGATGAGAAATGAAACGTCTTCAAGGAAAAACAAAGAAAGTCCAGGTGACTTTTCAAAAAGCACCTTTGGGACAATTATGATATGGATGATGGAGAATCTCCATAGATACTACAAAATCACTACTTCCTTTTCTTAAAACCCTATTGACAATTTGCTGGATCCTTTCAGTCTGGCTATGATCTTCCATATAAATAATTCTTATTAACATTGGTGCATCACGGATTAATTCCACAAAATGCCTGGCATTTTAGGATGAGTGCCATTGTTTGTGTGTAGGAAGAACACGTTATCCCCCAGGTTTTGTTTCTTAAGTGTAAGGAAGAGAGTGCGGTTTAAATAAGACCTAGTATGTCTCATTTGAAGGTTAGTATGTATTATTTAAGGTTCAAAAAACCAGGAGTCAGGATAGAGTTCAGAACGCACTGTGATTATATTCCATGCAACCTATAAGCAAGAATCTGATCTACTAATAGTCAAGGCAAATTGGTACCAGATAAGAGTCAAAGGACTTCAAGGGGGCTGGACTTACATTTCTTTTGAACTGATGATGCATTTGATCCTGCAACTTGGTCATCTTCTATACTGTATATAGGACCTTGGGAGACATGATAGCAATCTTCCAATATTTGAGGAATTGCCACAGAGAGCTATTTTCCAAAGCACCTGTAGGCCAGACAAGGAACAATGGATGGAAACTGAACAAGGAGAGATTTAACCTGGAAATAAGGAGAAACTTTAGGAGAAACAGTGAGAACAATCAACCAATGGAACAGCTTTCCCTCAGAAGTTGTGGGAGTGCCAACACTTGAGACTTTCAAGAAGAGACTGGATTCCCATCAGAAATGGTGTAGGCCGTAGGGTCTCCTGCTGGGGCAGGGGATTGGACTAGATGACCTATAAGGTTCCTTCCAACTCTGATTATCTGTTATCTGTTATGTAAATGTACAAACAACATATATGCGAGGGGCAACTGTTAAGTTTGGAGAATGGGTGAGAAAGAATGGAGACGAGCCTCTGGAACAGTGAACTCCAACTCTTTATTTACATGGTGACTGCTCAAAAACAAGGACAGCTAAGGCCCTCTTTATATAGGCAACCCAATAACTATTTAACCAATAATAACCCAGGAGCGCTAGCTCCATTAACCAATACGAAGGCTCCGTAAATGGCCAATCAGATTCTGCCATTTAACAGCCAATCAGAAGTGCAGGGCCAGAACCCTGCACTTGACTCCAAGCTCAAAATCACTTTATTAAACCTTATGCATTCACAACAGCAACATGGTTCTTTCTGGGTGTTTAAAACCATATAAACCCAACCTAAATCTTTGCAGTGTAGGACAATATTGCAATCCATTGTTCTCAAGTTCTTGTCGTTCCTAATTGCTGTGCTATACTAAAAACCCAGCCCGATCAATATGGACAAGAAAATATCTCTCCATGCGGAGTACAGTAATCGAGGCAGTTTTCATACATTGCCTATTTAGATATCCCAGTTTGTTTCTGAAGAGAAAAGTATAAATGGAAGGAACGTGGCTCAGAATGAACCATTCATTTCTTCACATAGAAAGTCACAACAGCAGAACCTCATCACCTCAGACAGTATTTATAACACTTAGTTTGCCAGGATTTGATTTGTCTTTAGATGCTTTATTTTATTAAAGCTAGAAAACTTTCCCAAAGGGAAAAACTCATTCCCTAATTCTTTTTTTTAAATCTTCCCCAAGGTTGTGAACGGGATTGCAACTCTCATTAAAAAATGAGAGGAGATTCCTAAAATGATATAAAAAAATACCAAGTAAGAAGAAGCAGGGAAACTTGTTAATTATTTTCTTTTAAAATACTGCCCTGAAGTGAATGCAGTGTGTTTTTCACCTTACAGTGGGAATTCATTTGAATGCTGAGTGTAGATTAGGTTTTTTTCCCCTTTCACAAAAATTATGAAAGTGCCTCTTCTCTAATGGGATTTTGCACAGATCATCATTATTCAGCTATGGATATTGATACGATCAAATAATTTGTGGATATAGGCAGAAACTTCAACCAGACATTTAACCGAATCAAAGGCAGGAAATAAAATGACATGCAAACATGAAATCCTTAGTATTCTATCAGATACCTTTAGTATTGTTTTCAGGCAAACTAGCCCCCCTGATTAGTTATTTTCTATGAACCAGGAAGACTCATTTCACATATATTGCTAATCCCAGACTAAACATGGCGCACTGAACAAGTCATAATGACCTGGTTTGCACATAGCATTTAACTCTGACAGATGGCTTCACACATCTTGCTATGCCCCAAATGCAGTGTGGTTTAGCCATCTTGAATTCACTTGGTGTGCTTCTGAGTATTGTGCTAATATAGCTGGAGTCTTTATGCTCTGCTTATAATTCAGAAACCAAATAGAACGGCTTGATTTACAAACACATGAACCATAATTTTAGTTTGTTTGGTTTGGAGCTTAGTATTCTGTGACCCAGGCCACCGGCTTGTAAATCATGATTTATAACATGACTTGCTCTGCAAACTCAGCCAATTTTGGTTTATTCAATAAAGCATAGGTAATATGAGCAGGCCTAGCATGATTTGTGAACTCAGCTAGTTTGCATGGTAAAATAAAAACAGATATGCTGCCCACATATCTCTTCAGAGTTGAACATTGGTAACAAACAAGGTGGAAAGTAATGGTATCATAACCTCATTTTTAATAAAAATGAGAAGATTTTTTTCTGCTTAGTTCCAAGTGGAGAAAACCTACTTAAATTAATTTTGCAATGTTTTCCAAGTCATTTATGTGGGCATACATGGTGTATTTCATTATAAATTCATTTATGGAATGTTTTTTATTAACCACTCTGGAATAGATTTGTATGAAAGATTGTACATAAGTAGCTATAAATAATGGGAATTTCATTATAAGTAAAGGCAAACACATTTGGGGCTTTTTAACTGAGAGTTATAGCATAATAGAATTCAGAAACAAGGCTCATTAAGTTTAATGGCATTTACTCCCAGGTAAGAGAGAGTTATGAGATAACTTTATATAATTTTTACTGGCTATTAAGATTTCTTTTTTCTTTCTGATAATAGTAGAATTCAGAGGCAACACATCAAATTGTGCTGTGTGTGCATGTTTGTGATATGATGAAAAATAGGGATATATGGCTCCCAATGTTACTCTTTTTTCAAGGTTTAATTCTTGCAAACACGTAATAAATATTATTTTTCTTTATGTGGATATATGCATCATAAAATGTGGACAAATACAAAAATTGAAAGATAACTACAGCATACTTTGCATATTAGTCAGAGTAGAAATAATATTTTATTTTCAAATGGAAACCAGAAACACATTTCAACATTGCTCCTGAAAATTAACTTGTTCAAAATGAGCTATTAAAAATATTCACACTATTTTTCTTTGAGCTTGAAAAAAACAAAATGACTTCTTTCACCCACAAAATCCATGATGTCAAATTCAATTAATACTCCTGTGAAAATTCTCAAATTTCACAATAAAGCTTAATTGTGAAAATTAGATTTAAGTTGTTTTGCAGACTCCCACAATGTCATCCCGATTAGATTCACGCAAGAGACTACTGTTTTTACCTTGCTGTATTACTTATTTCATGGCTTATGACTTGGTGTGTTGTGCAAACCTAGCCAATTATAGTTTATTCAATAAACTGTATTGGGCCATGTACATTGTTACGAACTAAGCAAACTCATTAGCTTGCGAGCCTAATAGTTTTACTTTCACAGCAGGCTCATAAACCTGCACTTCTGATTGGCCCGCTAATAGCGGATCGTGATTGGTCGTTGTCGGCTGATCTGATTGGCTGTTAGTGGGTCGCCGCTGATTGGACGCTTTCCAGCGTGGCAAACTCAAATCATTGGATGTTGTGACAGCAGCCAGCTCTATAAAAGGAGCTGCTGCTGCCCTAGTTTTTCGCTCTGTTCTGAAGTCACTAATAAAGAGTTGGAGTCACTATTCGATGCCTTGCCTCCATTCTTGTGCCCACTCTCCCAGATCTAACATACATGAACACCATTATATCCTCCTTTTGCAGAGTGCTGCTCTTCTCCATCCTGCTGATTTGATGTTATTTTAAGACCTCTTTCTCCCTCTTAGAAATCTCTTTCGGAAAGTTCACAGGGCCATATCCCCAAATTTTGGGCTTTGGGCTCTTTCCGCCGGCCCGGGAAGCAGCGCTGTCATCGCCTCGCCTCCCTCGCCCGCAGATGGGTGGGCATTATCACTGCCTCGGGCAGCAGTGAGGGGTAGTGGTTTTGTCCCTTATTTTATAAATCAGCATCACTATGGAACCGGTGGGTGGTTAGAGAAAATTTTACTACTAACAGAGATACAAAAGTGGGACAGTAGGTATAAAAAGGTTGACTGCCCTTGCTCTATAGGGTTTCCTGCCTGAGCTGGAGGTTGGACTAAAAGACCTCCAGGTTCCTTTCCAATTCTATTATTATTCTCTTATTCTGGTTGCTGAAGTCATAAAAATGTATAAGGTTTTAAGAATACACTTTATTTTGGGTGGCCATTTAAAAAGCACACAAAGGAGAAATGGTGGAGAAGAATCTGCTCAGATTCTGCTTCCTCTAATAACTCTGCACCAAAATACGTAGAAAGACTTGCTAGAAATAATGCTAAAATGGGAGCTATTGATTGTCTGACAAAAGCAGACTTTTGATTTTTGTAAGATAAGAGCATTTTTGTCTAATCAGGTACTTGACAAAGATGCCAAGATCAAATACAAATGTACTGTAATATGATGCTTAAATATTGATTCATTGTAAGGTATCTGAGTGTTTCTATAGAATCAGGAATTGTTTGTTCAACACCAGAATAAATTCACGGTATGCTACCCAATAATTCCAGGAAACTACCAGTAAATTTTAAAAGCTTAATTTTAGCAACATAAACATACTACATTTTATCTTTTTCTTTCATTCAAATCTCACATATATCAAAGACTCTTCTTTGGATTGGCCAGGTGACAAAAGGACATGAGAAATACCCTGAGAGGGCTGTTTGAGATGAATCTTGAGGGAACGGAAGATGGAACCTTGGTTTTTACTTCCTTCCTTCCATCACTCTTTTTATACAAAATGATGGATTGCTTCAGTTTGTTTGCTGAGTTATCTCAAGTTGTGAGCATTTTGTAGTTGTTCATTGGACCAAGATGTTCTTGCCCGTAAACATTCTTGTGGCTAAAGGGAATACAGGAATTTTATCAGAAAAATGCTTTCAAAGAATTATCGATCTATTCCTAACTTGACCTGGAACATCTCAGCTCTTGATAGTCTTGTATACACACTTTCTTCTCCAGTCCAACCATAAAGATCAGAATTATGCAAACCATGTTATTTCCTATGACACTCTTTGGAAACAAAAGTTGGACTTTGAAGAAGCAGAATTATTATTTATTTAGCATATTGCAGAAACAGCCAGGGAGTTTACAATATTTACACTCTTCTGAACACTTCTAGCCCTACTGAGAAATACAATTAAATTATTGAACAAAAACTTAGAAATCTAGCCCATATGATACACACCAAGGGTTGCCAACCTTTTGGACCTCAAGGACCACCAAACTCATAATTTAAAATCCCGTGGACCACTAATATGAATTTTGACTGATGGTGGCTTGCTGACATTGTGGGAGAGAGAGAGATCTCATCAAAGGGATGTTCTCTCTCTGTGTGTGTCACACACACACACACATACAGACACAGACATACACACATCCCTCACACACCTCCACTCCCTCCAAGGCAGCCACATTCCTAACCTGCTTTTCAGCTCTGTTCTCGGGGAGGGGGGGGAAGAGAGAGAAAGAGAGAGAAAGGGTATCCTGCAATCCCAAATAAAGAACGATCGATCAGTAGGAAAACGGGGTGGAGGTTTTTCCTGAAAACTTTTTTGGGATTTTCCCAGATTTTCCCAAAATTTTCTCATGGACCACCAGTGGTCCCCAGCCCACCAGTTGGCAACCACTGATACACACAGTTGAACTATAGATACTACTTATATGATTGCTGGTTCTGCTTAAAGATTCAGATTTTCTGAGGTATACTATGAATGCTTAAAGAGGTGAGAAGCAAGAGCACCCAGCCATCTGGCTGATACTAATTGCTGTTTGATTCTTTCACACTTTGAGAACTGGCTTATGTGTTGCTATGATAAAGAAGCCTACTTATTTTTCTTCTACTTATGTTCCTTTATATTGGCCTGAAAGCCATTATTTTAAACTGTGAATACAGTTCACAGTGGTCAGTAGAAAAACCACTTTATAAATAAATTAGCAAAGTATTAATGTCCACCAATACTGAAATTTATAAAAAAATCATAACCTTCTTTTTCTCCTGCTGTATTTTAGTTACCTGACCGCGAGTAACAAGCAGAAATTCTTATATTCCACAAGACCGTTTTTAAAGAGGGCTGCCTTGGTACTTACCTATGTAAGTATTGCTATACATCATTTTTTTACTCCTTCAATGTCTCCAGGTGAATTATATTCTATTAGTTCCTGAGTGTGAAGAATAAACTAATTCAGCAGGGCAGTCATAACTCAAAGATGTGCTGATTAGAACATCTTAAGAGAAAGATACTTTCAGCATTATAAATCTTTTTGATCAACAGAAGTTCAGATAGAAATTCCTTTTGCTAGATGACCAGAAACCTGAACTGTATTATATCAAAACTTTGCTCCAGTCTAGAAACAGCTCATTAATTCACCCAACAAAATACATGTAAGTTTATGAATGATAAACCAGCCTTCAAATTATTCCCTCCCCCACTCCATTTTTGTATTTTGGACATAATAAAGAACCAGCATTTCAGTTTGGAATGATAGGTTACCAGTTGATGCAATGGGATGACCAGTAACCATAATGAAGTACTGTAATAGATTTAGGTTTGCTGGCCATATACAATTGGGTTTCTCTTTAATAATCCAAGAATTTACTCTTCTTATCTGAAGGTGATCCTACTTATGTATTTTCGCCTATGGATAATGGGAGGTTCCATGCCAGCATTTTCAGAGCAGGACAATCCAGCTTCATTCTCACCATATCTTCTTACAAGGTATTCAACTGGGATTTACTTCTTTTTGATATAAACCAAATATAAACCAAATTTAGTCTATATGCCTTGTTGCCTTTCCCCTAAGAACTGCATTTAATAAAATGAACGTAGGAGTTCTATTATTCCTCTGAATTTAAACTCATTGCCATTAAATCATCTCAATGTAAATATTTCAGGCATTCTCCCAAAGGTGACATTTGGAGACTTTCACATGTGCAATACTGCTAGTTCCAAAATATATCTTGAATGCTTTGAAATTGATAGATTGCCTAGTATATTTTGATAAGGTGTTAAATGTGATTATCAGCCATCTGCTCCTACTGCAATTATCTATTTTTTTCATTCCAATTTAGCCTTCAAGAATGGACTGTGTGATCTCCACAGCACATCATTGGTTTATCAGTCTTTCTTTTGAGGATTCTTGGAGGCTTTATATAAATCAGAGGTCCCCAAATCTTTTTGGCCTGATGGTGTTTTAAGAACATACTCTAAATGTTCACAAAATAAAATATATCAAAAAAGAGAGCTTTCTCATTCACAGAAGAATTTAATACCGAGGGAAAGGGAAAGCCCAGTTCAAAAACGTTGATTATTTAGTAAGCTTAATAACAGATCTGCAGATCTGATGTTCAAGGCCATCCAAATATTAATCAGGATTCATCCTGCTTATTTGCCAGATTTTGAAAAGGTCATCTAGATCAGAGGGGTCATCTTGGCCCAGGGGCAGGATCTGGCCCTCAGGGTTCTTAGATCTGACCCGTGGGGCTGGCCTGGAAGACGGCCCTCCCGAGCTCCAATTTTTGCTGGCTGTTGTGAATGAATAATATCAATAAAGTTATCATTGACCTTGAAGTCAAGTGCAGGGTTCTGGCCCTGCACTTCTGATTGGCTGTTATTGGCAGGATCGGATTAGTCCGTTCAGGAGCATCCGATTGGCCATTAACAGGCCATTCCCATTGGTTAACGGAGCTAGCGCTCCTGGTTTGCTATTGGTTGAAGAGTTAACAAGTTGCCTATAAAAGGAAGGCTATAGCAGCACTTGAGCTGAGCTATCACAATATGTAAATAAAGAGTTTGAAGTTCACTGTTTCTACCGGCTCGTCTCCATCATTCGCACCCATGCTCCAGACCTAACACTGGCGACGAAGGTGGGATTGGATGACATCAGAGCCAACTAAGCACGTGGCTGAAGCGCACAACGGCGGAACCAATACCACCCGCTCCATTTGATCCAGCTCAAGAGGACTGGGAGTCTTACATGGATCGTTTCCAAATGTTTTTGGAAACGAATAATCTGAAGGATGCCACGGCCGGGAAGAAACGGTCGGTATTCCTAATGCACTGCGGGCCAATGGTATTCAAAATGGCTAAGGCATTAGCGAAACTGGCTGAAGTGAAGGCCATGGACTGGGATGTCCTCGAACCGCTACTAAGGGCCCACTATGCACCCACCATTCCAATGCTCATCAGACGACACGAGTTCTATCAAAGGAACCAGTGGAAAGGAGAAAGCGTCGCCGATTTCGTTGCAGACCTCCGGAACTTGGGAGGCCTTTGTGATTTCACCGACCTGGAAGAGGCTTTGAGAGACCGAGTAGTCCTCGGGCTAGACTCTCTAAACGTACAGAGCAAAATAATGGCAAAGGGCGACATCACCCTTAAGGACGCCATAGCTGAAGCTACAGCAGTGGAGGCGACCAAGAAGTCGGCTGCCCAACTACACCGAAATCGCACTCCAACACACCAACCGGCCAGAGAAATTTCACCTAACGCAGAAGGGCAGCGTTCAATGGCCCACCATGAGGACCTCTGTTCGTTGTCAGACAGCGACGAAGAAGAGGTCCATCACCTGCGGTCCGATTGGGACCGACACCCAAAGTCCCAGCAACCGTGCGCTGGCTGTGGGGCCAACCATTACCGGTCCGATTGCAAATTCCGCGACGCACTCTGCCACGAGTGCGGGAAACAAGGCCACATCGGACGGGTCTGCAGAAGCCTCCTCGGACCCAGCCAGACCTCGAAAGGAACCAATCTCCACCAATCGACAGGGAATCGCCCTGTAAGGCGAGAACCAGTAAACCACTCCTACGGAAAACGACCCGTGAGTCGTCTAACGAGATGGGAAGAGGCCCACCAAACACTCACTATTGGCCATGCTTCTTCATTAGACGCTAAGAAAATTCGGGTCAACGTGAACATTGAAAATCAGCCCTGCCAAATGGAAGTTGACTCGGGATCGTCTCTTTCAATGGTCTCATGGAAGACCCTCAAGCAACTCATCCCCACTATCCGGCGCCAAGACCTTCAATTCCAACAGCTCATGTTAAAGGACTACCAGGGGAACTGAATCCCAGTTGCAGGATCCAGTAGAGTCCGGGTTGCATTCAAGAACCGCACGGCGTACTTACCCCTGACGGTGATCGATAAGGACCAGCCTAGTCTGTTAGGCCTACAATGGTTCGCACCACTCGGCATTGAAGTGGCATGCATTAACCGAATCGGCGGCAGTGACTGGGAGGAAGACCTGGTCCACGAATTCAGGGACGTCTTCAAGGAAAAGCTAGGTGAGTACAAGGGGACCCCGATATCCTTTAGCCTGAATCCAAAGATAGCTCCCATCCGCCTTAAGCCTCGTCGAGTTCTGTTCGCTCTAAAACCGAAAATCGACGAGCAGCTTGATAAGTTGATTGCTCAGGGAGTTTTAAAGCCAACTGACCACTCCCCTTGGGAAACGCCGATTGTGATACCAATTAAGCCGGACAGCTCCATTAGAATTTACGGGGACTACCAAGCCACCCTAAACCACGCCCTGCAACAGAACCCATATCTGGTGCCGGTGGTACAGCACCTTCTCCATTCCCTGGGGGGCGGAAAAGTCTTCGCTAATCTAGACTTTTTTTTTTTTGCATAAAATTGCTGGTTGACGAAAAAACGGCACAGGCACAGACTATCGTAACACACCGAGGTGCCTTTAATTTGGAGTCACTCTTCAGAACAAGTCAGCAAAGCAGTTAAGCTATGATTGCTGCAGCGTGGGAAGAAACTATGACATAAACAATTTTCCCCCAAATTTGGAGCAACCATTTGTAAACTTAAAAGAGGAAGCAATGTGTTGTGAATGCATAAAGTTAATAAAGTGTGAACTTGGAGTAAAGTGCAGGGTTCTGGCCCTGCATTTCTGATTGGCTGTTAAGCGGCTGGATCGGATTGGTCCACTCCGGGGAATCCGATTGGCCCTTAACAGAGAGTCCCTATTGGTTATGGGAGCTAGCGCTCCTCGTTGGTTATTGGTTAATAGTTACAAAGGTTGCCTATATAAGGTGGGTTAAACTACTATTGAAGTTAAGTCACCATGTAAATAAAGAGCTGAAGTTCACCGTTCAAAGACTTGTCTCCATTCTTTCTCGCCCATGCTCCAAACATAACACTGGCGATGAGGGTGGAATATGGAGACATCTGAACCAACGGAACTTCGAAAAACACCGAGCATGTGACAGACGACGCTACACAACAGAACTATGTCCGGCAGCATCGTACCACCCGCTCCGTTCGATCCAATACAGGAGGACTGGGAGTCCTACATGGATCGCTTCCAAATGTTCTTAGAAACCAACAACTTAAAGGATGCCACACCAGGAAAGAAACGGGCGGTGTTCCTAATGCATTGCGGTCCAACCGTATTTAAGATGGCTAAAGCACTAGCCAAACCCCGAGAAGTGAAGGCGATGGATTGGGACGACCTCGAACCTCTTCTGCGAGGTCACTACGCCCCGACCGTGCCTACGCTCATGAGATGGCATGAGTTTTATCAGAGGAGCCAGCGAAAAGGAGAAAGCGTGGCCGACTTCATAGCAGACCTCCGAAATTTGGGAGGCCTCTGCGGATTTGCCGATTTAGAAGAAGCACTAAGAGATCGCATAATTCTGGGATTAGATGCGCCAGGCGTCCAAAGCAAGTTGATGGTTAAAGGCGACATCAGCCTTGCCAACACCATCGCCGATGCCACTGCAGCAGAAGCAACCAGGAAGTCGGCCGCACAACTATGCCGAAACCGCGCTCCGGTACCACCACCGACCAGCGACATCTCACCTAGTTCAGAAGGGCAGCTTCTGACGACACACCACAAGGACCTCTCTTCGTCATCAGACAGTGACGAAGAAGGGGTCCATCGACTGCAGTCCGACCGGGACCACCACCCGAAGCCCTTATGCCCTTGCGCTGGTTGTGGAGCCAATCATGCTAGGTCCGAATGCAAATTCCGCGACGCACTCTGCTATGAGTGCGGGAAGCGAGGCCACATCGGATGGGTCTGCCGAAGCTTACTGGGACCCGGCCAAGCCTCAAAAGGGACTAACTATCGCCAATCGACAGGAAACCGTCCTGTACGGCGAGAGCCAGTAAACCACTCCTACAGAAATCGAGCTTTGCAGAGAGAAGAGGCTCACCATACTATCACTATCGGTCACGCCTCAGCCTTGGACACCAAGAAAATACGAGTTACAGTAGCCATCAAGACCCAGCCCTGCCACATGGAAGTCGACTCGGGATCGTCCCTCTCGATGGTGTCCTGGAAGACCCTTAAGCAACTCATCCCCACGATTCAACGCCAAGATCTCCGTTCCCAAAGACTCATCCTCAAGGACTACCAAGGGAATCGAATCCCCTTCATCGGTTCCTGCCGAGTCCGAGTCTCCTTCAAGAAGCGCACAGCATACTTCCCATTAACTATCATCGATAGAGATAGGCCTAGCCTTCTAGGCCTCCAATGGTTCATGCCACTTGGCATTGAAGTGGCCCGCATAAACTGAGTCAGTGAAAGTGACTGGGAGGAAGACCTTATCCATGAATTCAGGGACGTCTTCGCGGACAGCTTAGGCGAGTACAAGGGGACCCCGATCTTGTTCAGTCGAGACCCAAAGATAGCTCCTATTCTCCTTAAGCCCCGTTGATTTCCGTTTGCCTAAAAGTCGAAAATCGACGACCAACTCGACAAACTGATAGCTCAGGAGGTGTTAAAGCCCATCGATCACTCCCCCGGGAAACCCCAATCGTAACACCCATTAAGCCAGACGGGTCGATCCGAATCTGTGGGGACTACCGGGCCACTTTGAACCACGCCCTCCAGCAGAATGCATATCAAGTGCCAGTGGTACAGCATCTCCTCCACTCCCTGGGGGGCGGAAAAGTCTTCGCTAAATTAGACTTAGCTCAGGCCTGTCAGCAACTACCTGTTGATGAAAAGACGGCACTGGCACAAATGATTGTGATGCACCGAGGTGCCTTTAAATGTACCCGGCTTCAATTCGGAGTTAGTGTAGCCCTGGGAATTTTTCAGAGCCTTATGGAGAGGTTATTACAAGGGATTAAGGACGTGGTCCCCTATTTTGACGATGTATTAATTGCAGCCCCTACAAAAAAAATCTTACAGGACCGGTTAAAATTAGTTCTAAAAAAATTCCAAGAGGCCAGCCTTAAGGTAAAAAAAAAAACAAATGTAAATTGTGTACTGACAGTGTTGAGTTTTTAGGGTACCTAATTGATAGCCAGGGCATTCACCCAACTGAAGGGAAACTAAGGGCGATAAAAAACGCTCTCAGGCCACGAAACAAGGCCGATCTCCAGGCGTTCCTAGGCCTCATCAACTTTTATAATGTATTTTTACCGCATAAAGCAACGGTCGCTGAACCGTTGCACAGGTTGTTAGATAAGAAAGCAAATTGGGTATGGGGTCACCGGGAAGAACAGGCATTCCGCAACGTGAAGAGACTGCTCA
This sequence comes from Hydrophis major, assembly GCA_033807585.1. Taxonomy (NCBI): domain Eukaryota; kingdom Metazoa; phylum Chordata; class Lepidosauria; order Squamata; family Elapidae; genus Hydrophis; species Hydrophis major. The sequence goes on from CM066331.1 coordinate 195,483,195, forward strand.
CTTCTGACTCTGTACTCATGCAGTATAATGAAACCTTGCCGTTAAATATAACTTGTGATGCGTCGCCCTTCGGAGTGGGCGCCATTTTGAGCCACATACTGCCTAATGGGAACGAAGCCCCTGTTGCATATTTTTCAAAGACACTTTCAAAAACTGAGCAAAATTATGGACAAATCGATAAAGAAGCCCTCGCGATTGTGTCGGCCGTTAAAAGATTCCACGTGTACGTATATGGCCGGGCTTTTACTATCGTGACTGACCACAAATCATTATTGGGGATAATAGCCGGAGATAAGCTGACTCCCTACATATTATCCCCTAGGATGACTCGATGGTCAGAATTCTTAGCTGCTTACAACTATTGGCTGCAATACTGCCCGGGGAGAGCCATTCCCCACGCCGACGCATTGAGCCGAGCATCGCTTCCAGAGACTCTCAACGATCCCGCACCAACGGTAACCACGTTGCAAATTGAGGCACTCAACTCGCCACCATTAACCGCCCGAGATATCGCGAGAGAAACCAAACGTGACCCCACCTTGGTGCGGGTCCTAAGCTGGGTAGAACATGGATGGCCATTGGACCAATTATCAGATGACTTCACATCATTCAAAACTCGACAAACCGAGTTGTTCTCCCAAAAAGGCTGCGTCATCTGGGGCGATAGAGTCGTTATCCCAGAACGACTCCAGAAAGCGCTGTTGAGAACCTTGCACGATGGCCACCCCGGCATCGTGCGAATGAAAGCCCTTGCGCGAAGCTACGCATGGTGGCCGGGCATCGACAAGCAAATCGAACATTGGGTTAAAGCTTGTCCAAAATGCCAGGAGGTGAGCAACGCCCCACCTAAAGCCATTCCTACTGAATGGGAGACACCACGTGGACCCTGGTCCCGTATTCACTTGGACTTTGCAGGGCCAACCAAAGGCCACACCTTCCTACTAACCATCGACGCCTATTCAAATTGGCTCGAGATTCATCGTATGACGACTACAACCTCCGAGGCAGTTATCAAAACCTTGGAAAGACTATTTGCAACCCACAGACTACCAGACGTCCTGGTATCTGATAACGGGCCCCAATTTACAGCACTGTCGTTCGAGCAGTACCTCGCTGACCGCGGCATTCGACATGCGCTCACCTCGCCTGCGCACCCTGCGACCAATGGCAAAGCAGAATGCATGGTACAATTTGTGAAGAAAACCTTACAGAAGCTAGACTACGACAACATTGATGACAAGATCAATCGAATCCTTTTTCTACAACACATCACACCGCATAGCGTCACCAACAAAACTCCTGCCGAACTGCTAATGGGACGAAAACTCCGTTCCCACCTCGACCGGTTACACCCAGCTTATGAACCGGAAAAACCACTAGGATCCAGCGGCCGCTGTCATGCCTTCCAGGTAGGGGATTTGGTATACACTAAAAACCTATCGGGCGACCCATTGTGGGTGGAGGCAACAGTAGTTCGTGTAACCGGCCCAAGATCCTACCTTGTACAATGTTTTGATGATAGACTATGGAAACGCCATATTGATCAATTACAATCGTGGCTTCCGGCGGGCAGTCCTGAACTCCCCTATGACCAGACTGAGGGGGGGAGGTACGGAAGAAGATGAATTCCAAGGAGAAGAAAATCCGTTCGAAGGGAACGATGGTATAATAGAGACTCAGGAAGTGGAACCAGAGAGGGAAACAATTGCACCTCAGGGAATTACAGATAATTTGGGCAACGACGTGGAAATGAACTTTGAACCAGAAACAGCCCCACTGCCAAACAACGATCTACCTCAGCGAGATTGTAGCCAAATGACACAGCGAAAATCAAAGAGACTAATAAAGCAACTGTCCTACCTAAAGGACTATGTAACTGTGCCCTGCAACAGAAGCCAGGGAGAAGGGGTGTTGTGAATGCATAAAGTTAATAAAGTGTGAGCTTGGAGTAAAGTGCAGGGTTCTGGCCCTGTACTTCTGATTGGCTGTTAAGCGGCTGGATCGGGTTGGTCCGCTCCGGGGAATCCGATTGGCCCTTAACAGAAAGTTCCTATTGGTTATGGGAGCTAGCGCTCCTCGTTGGTTATTGGTTAATAGTTACAAAGGTTGCCTATATAAGATAGGTTAAACTACTATTGAAGTCAAGTCACCATGTAAATAAAGAGCTGAAGTTCACCGTTCAAAGACTTGTCTCCATTCTTTCTCGCCCATGCTCCAAACATAACACAATGTATGCCAAAATACCTAAGAGAATATAGAAATTGGATCTCTAGAGAAGAAACAACACATTTTTGGAGTTTTTTCCCCCTGATCTTTTCCTTACCTTTTGATTCATCATATTAAAACCATGCAGCTGCTGTTTTTGTTGGATATACCCATCAGGATTCCCCTCAAAGTGGTGTTTTACCAGGTGGTCTTGTTGGGTCCTTGCTTAAATAAGGCAGTTCCTCTGAAAGAAGAGAGAAATCCATGTTAAGCAATCATGTTTTAAGTTTGCACTCTGTGAAAATGATCCTGAGAATGCACTTGAAGTCTTATCTTCGGAAGTCAAAAGGCATTGTGTTATGTTCTGAGCATAGGCGCTAAGAATGGAGACGAGCCGGTGAAACGTTGAACTTCAGAACTCTTTATTATCATGGTGTAACAGCTCAAAATAATGGCTGCAACGGCCCCCTTTATATAGGCAAGCCATTCAGCCTTTAACCAATGAAAACCAGGGAGCGCTAGCTCCGTTTAACCAATGAAAGAGGCTCGTTAACAGCCAATCAGATTTACCTGAACGGACCAATCTGATGTCTCTGTTAACGGCCAATCAGAAGTGCAGGGCCAGAACCCTGCACTTTACTTCAAGCTCTTAATAACTTTTATTAACACATTTATTCATTCACAACACATTGCAATGCAAACCTTCAGTATTCTGAGTTATTTGACCTGATCTGACCATGTTTATCCCTGAGCATGTTTGGAGAAGCTACAGCAGACAAGCCACCATCTGAGAGAGCAATCTGGAGAAACAGCTCTTTGTATCTTAGCAGAAGATTAAATTCAGAGTCACTGGAGAAATAAAGGCACATTTTCTCAGGGGTCACGTAAAAGGGTAGAATAAAACAGAACAATATGGCTAAGTTTGTAAGCCTTATCTCCTTTTAAAGATCCATGTGTTTCATTTCTTAGATAACCAACAGAATGATTATTTTACCTAAACACAGGAAGATTACTGTAATGGCTTTCAGTCAAAATAATATTTTTTTTCTTTGCTACTTAGGACTGAGAGCTTTTTTCTCAGGAGTGTTCTCATCTTTTGCATGGGCTCTAAATCAACTGTGCCTGATAAAGCACTTTATAATAAGGTTATAAAGCATTGTGGCTGCAATTGTAAGCAGGTTCTGTTATTTATGAGCTTTCTATCTTAGCTGAATTGGTTTACATTGAGGCACTGCTGTTAGATAACCCAGCTTTCTCTTCCTTGGTATTGCTGGCATACTTGTCTTGGTCAAATAAATCATTTTCAAAAGTTAATCATCATAGCTTCTTCTGTACGTGTATGTAGATGTGAATACATCAGAACTGGTAAATTATTGTACTCTTGTTCTGATAATCTGCATATAAACACACAGGTGGCATTTGTCAGAGCTGTGCAAATCCTTTGTAGGAAGACAGTACAAGTACATAGGAGTTCATAGGAAGCCTCTTCTTTTATCTTAGACTTCTGTTGTTTTACCAATGTACAAAATGCAAAGAAAAATAAAAATAGGAAATTAGAGGAAGAAAAAAAGGGGGGAAGAAAAAAATGAGGTATAAGGGAAGAAAAAAAAAAGACATTGACTTCTGATTCTTTTTAGCACAGTACAAGATAATAACATTACAGCCTCAACTTTTTACTTTTACACATTAGTATATAACTGGCCATTTCTGTAACAACAAATCTATTAAATCGTCATAACTGAAGTCAAGGTTTCATTTTTTTCATTGCACAAAATCCAGATAACAGATAATCAGAGTTGGAAGGGACCTTATAGGTCATCTAGTCCAACCCCCGCCCCCATCAGGAGACCCTACACCATTTCTGACAAATGGCAGTCCAATCTCTTCTTGAAAGTCTCAAGTGATGGTGCTCCCACAACTTCCTAGAGCAAGCTGTTCCAGAAGTGAAATCCAGAAGTGATATCCAAATAAAAAACACAAATATATTCCCCTTTTTAAATAGAGCTATCAATTTAACCATTTCTGCTTTATCTTCCTTGCTGTGGAAATAATATGTATTTCTATTTGCACTTAATAATCTTTATAAACAACCATCAAATTCATGGTATTCTTTCAGATTCTTTATCCTGAAAGGGAAAAATACTTTTTCCCCCCCATCCATTTTCAAACCCTAAGCTTTTCTTTAAAAATGTTTCTAAAATCAAAACATTCTAATAGATCTTTTTTAAAAACTTCCTCTTAAGCCTCTTTTTTCAAGTACTTACAATTGCTATCCCCTTTCCCATTTTTGTACGACCTTTGTGCGCCCCTTCTGGGATCACAATGGGGACCATAATTTCCATTGCTGAGCAAAACAACTGTTAAGCGAGTCGTGCCTGATTTTATGACCTTTATTTTTGTTTTGCTACAGTTAATAAGAAATCACACCAGTTGTTAAGTGAATGATATGGCTGTTAAGTGAATCCAGCTTTCCCCATTGACTGTCAGGGTCCCAACTAACCCTCCCCAAACAAAAATACTCTGAAGCATCTCTTCAAAGAACAACTTTATTAGGGCATGTCATATTGGCACGTTGCGGTGAAAACTGGATCTAAAAGTTCTCACTGGTTTTCCTCCTAATTAAAAGCAAAAGTTTGTCACTTCCCCAAAGGCATCAGTCCCACGGTCCAATCAGCACACAGTCCAGACATGGGAAGACCTTAGTTTCCACCTCCCAACCTCCTGCACGCATGACTTTGGTTCCCAGGGGAAAGAATGTTGTTTCGGTTATAGCACCCCAGCTATCTCTACACCCCCCTCCTCCCTATCCCTGAGCTCCATTCTGTCTCAGCACTGAAGCTCTGAAGAAAGGAAAAAACCCAGCAGAAAAGTAAGATGGTCACCATATCACCAGCTTCAGGGTTGACATTGACTTTGCTTGTAAGAAGCCAGCTGGGAAGATTGCAAATGGCAATGGCTTGACCTGGTAAATACATATCAGTTGATGAGAGCTGAAATTTTCATCATATGACGATGGGGTGTTGTGATGGTTGTAAGTGCAAGGACTGACGATGAGTCACCTTTTCAGTATGGCTGTATGAATGTTTGCTTTAAAAATGATTGTAAGTCAAGGACTACTTGTGGTCTGTATCAGTACAGGTTTCAGGGTTTTTTAAAAAAAATTTTTTTTTATTATTTATTATCTTTGAGAGAACAGTGTGGTTCCAGGTGTTTTACATTTTAAATCCATCATATCCACAATCATAAATACAGCTTTCTAACATCACATGATTATCTATTACCAAATTTTCTTCTTTATATTCTTATAAATTCCTTTATATCAGTCTCTTTACCTTTAGTCAATCTCTATCTTCCTTAATAATATATATTCTTATGTTAAGCATATTTATGGATTAGTCTATCCATATCAATTCATTAATCATTTATAATTTCATCTTAATTTATTTCATCCCCTTTCTAATATTACATTTGTCACTGTTGCATAAATTTTTATTTTCTAAATGCTCTCTTCCCTCTAACTTCTCATTTTTGCACAAATATATTTACCATCTTATTTTCTTTTAATCAAATATCAAACTTATAATAATGTATCCTCATTGTCTTATACACGTGGATAACAAAATATATAATCCATTAAAATATTATCCTATACTATATAATTATATCTATTCTCTATTAGACTCCATTTAACCTTCCCTTTCCCACCATAAATATTAGCCACTTATATCTTCCATAAGCATATTTTAATAATTATTCCATTTTAATTATTCCTTCTTATTCTTTCTAATTCTTAATCCAAACTCCTAAAAATCTATTTTACTACTAAGGTACCTCTTCATGTGGAGTCCCCCCTTTTCCCATTGCTAACAATCATCTCTAAGTCTCTCTTCTGTCTTAGTTAGTCATTTTTTGGCTTGTTTACCATTCTCTATTCTCTTTTGGCTTTTCCCTTAATCCTCCCTCCATTTTTCATCATTTTCTGATATTTTTTCTCTCAATTCTCAACATTTATCCCCACCCTCTTCTGAACTCCTTTCTGTAATTTCCTAACCATTTCATTTATCAACAGTCCAATTTTAATATACCCCCTGTTACGAACTAAGCAAACACGTTATTTTAAAATCCTAATAGTTTTGCTTCCACAGCAGGCTCATAATCCTGCACTTCTGATTGGCCCGCGAACAGCGGATCGTGATTGGTCGTTTCTGGCTGATCTGATTGGCTGCCAGCGGGTCGCCGCTGATTGGACGGTCCCAGCGCAGCAAACTCAAATCATTGGTTATTGTGACAGCAGCCAGCTCTATAAAAGGAGCTGCTGCTGCCCCAGTATTTCGCTCTGTTCTGAAGTCACTAATAAAGAGTTGGAGTCACTATTTGATGCCTCGTCTCTGTTCTTTGCGCCCACGCTCCAGATCTAACACTCCCCATTTAGTACATCAATGATTAATATCTCAAATTCAATTTCTTTTTTCTTCTTTTGTATTATTGTTGTTCCTCCTGTTTCATTTCCCTGGTTTCTCCTTTTTCTGACTCCTCCCCCTTCTTTCTCCTTCTTCTTCTCCTTCTTCTCCTTCTCCTCCTCCTCCGTCACCATTTCTGAGTTATTCTCTATGTTCTGTATTTTAGTGCATAAGTCCAAAGCTCTGTCCCACATCTCACTCATAATTCGAAAATCCATCTTTATTTCTTTGCATATATCACTCATCTTTATAATACTTATTGTTCCAAATGTCCAATATCCAGTAGTTTTTGTTTTATTTAAACCAGCATCTGTTTAATATCAATGTCCTCCACTCTTTATTTCCCAATCAAAATCAATCAAAGTCAAAGTCACCAAATAAGTCCAGGGGTAGTGTCTGTTTAATTTTAATATGTTTTCAACTTCCAGAGGTCTTAATCTTCCTTTTATTCCTTTTTTGATTAAATCGTTAGCTTGAAGGGATCTGCAGGATTTTTCTTTTGTCAACCGGTGGTGCTTTTAATCCAGTTTCACAACCACCCTTTTTCCGTTTCTTTCAAAAATCAAATGTTATTTTTCTTTTAGTGTTCTTCCAAATTAATTCATTTTAAATTCTTTTTATTTCCAAATTCTTCTTTCTTCGAAACTGCCGCTGATACAATTCTTTATGTATCTTCTCTGTTATACTCATTTTGGGGTTAATGAAAATAAAATAGTTTTTTTTTCACCCTTCTCCATACACCATTCCTGATCTCTTCTCCTGCACTTTGCTTAGGTGGTTCTCGGCTGTCCCAACTTTGCAGCGGCCATCTTGGCCGCTAATCTCTCCATCGTGGTGTAGAGAGCAAGCTCAGGGGTCTCACGGGGGAGTTGTGTTCTCCCCTGGAACCTCACCAGGCTCCTCTCATTACTTCGCTGCCCCTCCAAGGCTGCTTTCAGCTCTGTCCGGCGCCCACAAATGGCAAGAAGCCAGCGCAGGAATGGAGACCTCCATTCCGTGATTCTGGTCCTGTCACAACATCAGCCAGAAGTCTAGGGGGGGTATTTGTTCAAAGGCTTTTTATCACCTGAATCTGTATTAGCAGCAAGGATGGGATGTTACCAGTTCTGCCCAGCTCTATAGAACAAGTAGCTCTGAAGAGCAGCAGACACAGAACCGGTTCTGTGTCTGCTGCTGTTTGGCCCATCCACCCACCTGGGCTGTTAGCTGACCTTTATTTTTCAACCTCAGTTGCTTTGTGTGGCACAGCTGAAGTTGAAAAAGCAGTAAAAAATGCTTTTTCAAATGCTGCGCACCCATGCGCAGCGCTTATCAGTTGTCCAGGCGGCACAGCTTTAGGTTTATTACGCATGTGCATCTGGCATGCACGCACAAAACATAATCACCAAACCGGTAGTAATACCAGATGAATCCCACCCCTGATTAGCAGTTAAAAAAAAACACATTTAAATACACAAATGTATTTGATTTATATCCTGCATTGTTTAATAGATCTATTTCCAAAGAAGTATTGGGGTAATGTAATAGATTTACTTTAAGAAGTATTGGGGTAATGTTTTCCAACCAATAAAGACACTGACCTTGTCACTTGGAGAGCTAACAGCCCTGTTCGAGACCCAAGCTCTGCATTGTGGGGGAGCTCCCATTCCCAGGTTCAAGACTCAAGTTCTGCACAACGAGGTGCGCTCCCATTCCTGCTGCAGCTCCTGCCATCTAGCAACTCAAAAGCATGCAAATGTAAGTAGATTAATAGGTACCACTTCTGTCGGAATGTAACAACATTCTGTGCACCTTTGCAGTATAGCTGGCCACATGATCATGAAAATGTCTTTGGACAATGCTGGCTCCCTCAATCAAAAAATAGAGATGAGTATCGTGCCTTAGAGTCAGACACGTCAGTCAGTCAGAAACCTTTACCTTTTTACAAACAGAAAAGAGCAAAAAAGCATTATTAAGTTAGATCTGCATCTCAGGGATATGTCATCCCATAGTGAAATTTCTCAAGCATCTATAGCTCATTTCAGGAAAATAATAGCTTAAAGCTATTATAAAGCTTTCCTCTATATTATTCTTTTTATAGCAATTAGTTTTTTCTGTTTCTTGCCCAGAGGCAGGTGGTAGTGTACAGATTTGATATTCATATCCATAGATGTGTTTATTATTTTTCATATCCAATTATAGCCCTGTGTCCTTAGTAGACTTCAGTTTATTGTGTTTTCCCTCCTTAGGTTGCTTATATCAGTGATACCAAATGTATTAGCTATGGAGATATGCTTTTGTCTTCAATATGTTTTGCAAAGCAATGGAAGAGCCACTAATGTAAGCCTCATGAAAGAATTCTTAAAGTCTTGATTCTCTGGCTCGAAGTTTAATACCCCTTGTTGTAGGCAGTCTTAGATTTTGATCCACCACAATTAAAATGGGAAGGTAGTTCACAAATGGAATCCATGAGTTTTCAAAATGGTTTGCAGTGAATCAATATGAGCTTTCTTTGGTTCCTACTATGATGTTTGGCAAATGAATTCTAAACCGTTCAAATTTAATGAAAACTTTCATTATTTACATTATAAGTAATGTAACCAAGAAATTTCCTGTTGTGATGAGCTGAGATGTGAACCAGACAGTTATGAACAGCATGTGATGAATGTTTTAGAGTCTGGGAAATAAGTCAGTCAACCGAAGTTGACAGATGGCATGAGAAGAATTTAAGAGATCCCAAGACCCAGCAAAACAATGAAAAGCCATTGAGATGATATCCATATTTTTCATGTTTTAGTTAAGTGTAATTTCTGAGTTGTATTGAACAAATCTAATATTGCTTTTCACAAACGATGGGAAGAAGAGAAATTCTGGATATCAAGTTTTTATGTTTATATGACAAATACATAAGAACATTTGCAAAACTCGGACACTTGCTGGCTTCACAAAATATAGTGCATTGTGTTGTCTCAACTATATTTAAAGGTTTTAATCACTTTCTCTGGTTTATTCGTTCATGTAATGGTTCCCATAGCTTACTGGGATTAACATTGTAATCTTTGCTTCCTCTTCAGTTTGTACATACTGTATTACCAGACCATACAATATTGGTTTTTAATATAAAACATAAGTAGCCTAGCTAGTCCATAAGAAAAACAACCCAATGTTTATGTGTTCTGACGCTATTTCCAGTGCTGAATGGGAAGAGGGAACCCAAGGATGGCCTGGGTTGCTAAAAAACCTCAAGATACACACATGTTATGTTGAATTGCCTCTCTCATCACTGTCTGTCCTGTCTGAATGGAACAAGAAGTCCCCTGTGGAAATATGCAGTTTCTGTTGCTTAAAATAGCTTTGTATTGTATTGTAATCATGGCATCTATTGTTTATGATTTCTCTCAGATCTCCCCTGTGGTGATTCTTAACCTTCTTGGCTAGCCAGCTAATATTTTTTATCAACATTAAATAATTTGAGACCTCTGTATTCCTTAAGTTTTAAATTTAGAGAAAGATAATATATGAGTAATAGCAGAGGTGGTATTCAGCAGGTTCTGACCAGTTCTGGAGAACTGGTAGCGGAAATTTTAAGTAATTCAGAGAACCAGCAAATCCCACCTCTGACTGGAGATTTTACAATATCCTTCCCCTGCCACACCCACCAAACCACACCTACAGAACTGGCAGTAAAAAATTTTGAATCCCACCACTGAGTAATATATTTTCACACTTTATGTGCATACGCTGCATTTTCTCCAAGAAGCTCAACATTATGTAGATTTACACAGTATGCTAAGCTGACATGTGCTTGACATAGCATAACATGGGAACACAGCCATTGGGACTGATTCAGTAATCCATGATTAACATTAACTCAACCAGTATGTGCTGAGAACCTGAACCCTTAGAGCCATGCAGTCTTTAGATCCAGTCTCCTAAAACATGCAGGATCCTGAGCATACAGCTAGTCCTCGATTTGTGACCATTCATTTATCAACCATTCAAAGTTAAGACATTGCCAAAAACTGTTATGACTGGTCCTTGAACTTAATAATTTCATCATCCCAACAGTCATGTGATTGCTATTTGGGTTCTTGGTAATGAACATGTATCTATGATGGTTGCAACATCCTGGGATTGTATGATTATCATTTGCGACTTTTCCATTGACGAGCAAAGATAACGAGGGAAGCTGGATTCACTTAATAACTCTGTGATTTGCTTAACGACTGCAGCAAAACGATCATAAAATCACCTGTAGCTTGCTTAATGACTGCTTTGCCTAGTGATGGCAATTCTGGCCCAATTGTAGTCATAATTTGAGGACTACCTGCAGCATCTCTCTGCAACATTTTAAAGCATTTGTGTGTCATGCCTCCCCTTCCCCTTCCCCAATTTTCAGATCATGCAGTTCATACTTGGAATCAGCTTTTGGGGGTTGAATCTGAAGCACTGGATAGTCCTATTGAACTGGCTGCCTTCCACGGTAGAAAACCACAGATTGTTTAATTTTGTGTTTCTTTTTGCAGGTTTCTTACTTACTCCTACCTCCTGGCCTTCAACGCCTGGCTTCTACTAGCCCCGATGACACTGTGCTACGACTGGCAGGTTGGGAGTATTCCTCTGGTTGAATCAATCTGGGATCTGAGAAATTTTGCTACCTTGATCCTAGCCTTCGTGATGCTTCTCCTTTGTCTACATTGTTTTGTAGCATTTAAGGTAAATAAGCATTTAAGGTAAATAAGCTTTTCTTCACACTGAAGTTTACCTTTGTGTTCCAAGCACAGGCAGTATGTTCTTTTTATGAAAGATGTTGATTAGACAGACACTTCATGCTAAACCATGCTGGTTCTTGCTTCCTTAGAATACAGTATGAGTATAGACACTATATTTTGTAAGTGATTTGCCCCAAATAATTGCAGACTATTCAAGAAATCACAATAAATTAGGGGGAAGGAACCTCCAACCAGTTCTTTTTTATAAAAAAAAAAAAAATTAAGGAGAGCAATAGGGATTGGAAAGCAAACACAGTTAATTTCATGTTAATTCCTGCTCCAAAATTTGGCAGTTGAATTATGGTGATGTGACTTGGAGTCATGGAGATTTGCTAGGGTGAAATGATAGTGCATTTATCCATTTAAGTGAACTTTGGCAGAACCCAACTCCATCCTGATGCTGAGTGGCCTCCTAATAATGTAAACACAACCAATATATAGAAATACAGCAGTAGAAATAAACGAACTAGCAATCCAGACAACGAACATCAGTATTAATCCACTCACATATTCAAAGGAACTGAATAATACCTTTCTTCTTTCAAATAAATTTGTCCGAATTGCTTTGATAGAAGTTGCTTGTATCAGTTTTTATGCACCCATAAAATAGGTCCCTGTGGATGTGATATTTCTGCAAAATCAGTTTCAATTTTTCCTGGATTTCTAGCTGTTGGGTATTGAGGGAATATGTTGGTATTTTGTTAGTATTTTGCTTGGCAGGACCATTTATATTTATTGTTGTGCCTAGGATCCTTCTTGATTACTTAGCCCACTGTAATCTTAATAGAAAACTGGCAAAAGATCAGGTTGCTCTTCCTTAGGATCCCTCCATAACTAAATTTGATAGAAGTTAAAAAGAAAGATCTGCAGATGGAATGAATGGGTTAAAAAAAGAAGTAAGAGTATTGTATTTGGATATGCCCAAGGCTTCTTAACTTATCACAGCTGAAGACTTGGACTTTCTTAGTTCCATCTATTTCTGATGGTTTTTCCCCCCCTAAAAGATCTTTAAACTCCTCAATCTTAACCCTTTTTCTTAAACTTACTCACTTAGAAATCACAAAGCAAGAGCTCACCGAATGTTTTCCATTGTTAGAAAATGCATGCTATTTAGAAAACATCTGACAATTTAGCCTACACACTGAGTGCAAATACACTCAGAATCTAGTTGTTGGCAATGAAACTTGGATGATGAGCTGTGTGTAAATTTAATCATGAGTACTTTATAACACTCTAGAGACTTGGCTTACACAAAGTAATACAACTAACAGTGAGAAGTATTATGAGACTTTACTGTAAAGACAAAGGAGTTGCTTGTTCTTAGACATGTTTTTTTTGCTCATAAAGCAAAATACTCAGGTGGCTTTTGCTATCTTCTGTGTGGGAGAATGGGATGTGTTTGAAAGTATTTTATATCTTGCTCCAAAACCTGCTATGTTGCCTTAAGCTCCATTTGGAGAGGTGCCCATATAAATCAAATAAGGAACAATAATGTTTGTGCTTTTTTTTAAAAAAGGAGGCAAATCTATATACAGTATGTCTTTTTACAAAACTGTATTTCACTGAATTAGTGTCATTCATTCTATGGCAGATTTATAGATGCAAACCTCCCCTTCCCAATTAAAAATAAGAATTTGATCAAATTTAACCTGCTACTGTGTCTGCATCTCTGCAAGGCCTATAGAGTAGGAGGAGGAGTTAGAAGTAGAACGTAATGCTTTATTTGAACTATATGTTTGAGTTTTGATCACCATTGTTAAAACACATGGAAGCTCTAATTAAGCACAATAGGCTTTCTGAATCATATTTTGCCATTTTTCCAAGTTGGAGACAAAAGGATATGGTTTGACTGACAAGTCAGAGACTGCAATTGCACTTACAGATTTAAGCATAAAACACAGTTAACTGGTTCTCACAATGCATTAAGTTATAAATGATGTTCTACAAATCATAGCAGCTGGATTCACAAATTGTGTTATGCCAAAATCAAGGCAATAACATTATCCCTTGGTGCAATGCCAAAGAAAAATGCATCTCTGTTTGATGGTAATATTATCCATTCACGCCTGACTCTTGGTGATACTACGGGCCAAGTCTTTCTACATGTTCCAATCTTGCATTGCTTTTTTGAGTTTTTCTATGCTTTGGCTGGTGTCAGCTTTGATGGTGTCCAGCTATCTTGTTCTTTGGCAACCTGGTTTCCTTTTATTGCTAATTTTTCCCAACATACCATATTTTTCACATTATAAGACGTACCTTGGTTTAGAGGAGGCCATGACAAAGACAGAAGAGGCAGGATTCAGCACTGAAAAAGGACCCCACTGTGGCCCGTATTTTTCACTCCATAAGTCACATAGACATTTCTACCCACTTTTTTTTTGGGAGGGGGGGGAGTGTGTCTTATGGAGCGAAAAATATGATATTGCTTTCCCCAGTGAACATCCCAGTTTAGTTTGAGTAATTTCATACCTGTAAAGAATTTATGGCTATGCACTGTTCTGCTATAGTTCTAATCCAGTTAGGTGAAATTAATCATGCAAACTATTCTTATATTTTCATTTAAAGAACATCCAGATTTAGTGCTGAAAAGAAAAAAATTTAACAGGTTGCGCAACAATTAAATATTTCTTAAATTGTACGCATGAGAGATTGTTTTCACACAAACTTCAGCTCTGCAAAGCTGGGACAAAGCTCCATCTGGGATAAACCCCATAAAGCTTGGGGCATATCATGTTTAGTGAATTGAGACAACATGCATGGTATGAAGTTGGGAGTCTTAGATTGGATATGTCTGATGAAACAAACACAATATTAAAAAATTGTGATATTTATGTAGTTACTTACCAAGCACATCTAAATTATATTAAAGTAACCAAAATACCTTTACAATTTATTTATTTATTTATTTATTTATTTGTCAAGCAATTATAAGATAACAGGTATAAGTATAAACATAGTTATGAATACATGAAATGGATACATATAAGAAAAATAAAAAGAAACAATAGGACAGGGACGGTAGGCACGTTGGTGGGCTTATGCACGCCCCCTACAGACCTCTTAGGAAAGGGGTGAGGTCAATAGTAGATAGTCTAAGGTTAAAGTTTTGGGGGTTTGGGGAAGAAACCACAGAGTCAGGTCGAGTATTCCAGACATTGACCACTCTGTTGCTGAAGTCGTATTTTCTGCAATCAAGTTTGGTGCGGTTAACCTTGAGTTTGAATCTATTGTGTGCTCTTGTATTGTTATGGTTGAAGCTGAAGTATTCATTGACAGGTAGGACACTACAATGTATAATTTTATGTACTATGCTTAGATCGGCCCAAAGGCAGCATAGTTCTAGGTTGTCTGGGTCTAGAATTTCAAGTCTGGTGGCATAAGGTATTCCCAAGGCATGTATTCCCAAGGCATGTCACAACTTTTGAGCACCCTAATGTTTGGAAATTGAAAGCTGAAAAATTTGATACGCCCGAGGAAGAACCAATAACTGCATTAGAATCCAGTTGTTGGAACAAACTCTTTTTATAGCAGTATTTCTCAGTCTTTGCAACTTTAAGTCATGTGGACTTCAACTCCCAGAATTCCTCAATCAATGCATGCTGATTAGGGAATTCTGGGAATTTAAGTACATCTTAAATTTGTAGAGGTTGAAAAACACTCCTCTATCGAAATCACTCTACCATTATTTCCTGTGTTTGAAGAATGCACCAATCCTTTCTCCTTCTTAAGGATCTTACATTCAGAGTTGATGTTTTAGATTTCACTGAACATTAGATGGGCTGAAGCATCACAAGGAACAGCTTGCTTCTATGATTCCCATTACAGAAAAATCTTCTGGGTAGCTGTGGTGTAGCTGCCGAATTTTTATTTGTATGAAGTGGTTTTGTCATTTATTAAAGTGAGTAAAGGAAAAGCAGAAGTATGACTCGGGAATAACAAATGGAACAATTCACATAATTAAACTGACAAATTGAAAATGTACAGAAAGTTATTCCAGAGAGTATTCAGAGTGGATGGTTACAGTGAGATTATTGCTGAACCAGATGCATAACTCTGCATGGAGCCATTCTGTCCATGCTCTTAACTTGTCAGTGCAGTTGTATGAATTTCTCTTAAATCAGAAGGGACTGATTCAAGGCATCAGTCTTCCTGTATTTTTCATTCCATTGGTGCCAGACAGGGCCTTTCTCACAAGAAAACTTAGGTATGGGATCCTTTTATAATGAGAGACAAAGGGATAAATCTTCTCTTCCTGGTCATGTAACTTGCATTTTTCTGATTCAGAATGGAACAACTCACCACAGCCAACTTGCTGCAGGACAATTCAACAAATGCAAAAGTTAAGTTAATTTCAATGGAACCATGGCTAATAATTATAAAATAAAGGAAGTCAATCCAGAAATACAAGAGATACAATAATTTTGAGGAAAACGTGGTTACTAATGATAATAAAAGTAACTGAATTAAAGAGTTAATACAGTGTTGAATTGTTCCTCAGTGAGTTGGCTGTGGCAAGTTGGCCATAGCAAGTTGGCCATTGTGACTTGCCCTTGTGATTAGCTCTCCAGAAGCAGCTCTTATTTGAGGGAATGGGAGAGACCAGGTGTTCTGTTTAGTTGTCCAAAGTGTTTGGGAATACAGAACATTTTTTTCAGGGGGAGGTATGATTGCCATCAAGCCATTGAAAGGCTATGTTTGCACAGCATTCTAAACCATAATGTGGTTCGATTGGTTTTAGATTGTTATGTCTTATGAATGGCAACTTATTCAGTAAGCCATGTCTAAAGCAAACCATGGCTAAACTCAGAAATGGGCAACTGAAGGCCTTCTCTAACCTGAAAACTTCTTTTTAGAGGCCCCTGGTTTCATGTCTAACTG
This sequence comes from Hydrophis major, assembly GCA_033807585.1. NCBI lineage: Eukaryota > Metazoa > Chordata > Lepidosauria > Squamata > Elapidae > Hydrophis > Hydrophis major. The sequence goes on from CM066331.1 coordinate 195,499,489, forward strand.
TGGTCGATGAAAATTGATAGATTTCCTGTCATTTTGAAGAGAGAAGCACTAAAAAGCAATGGCATAACACTTAAAGTAGGTGTCCTGACCAAAGCTTCCCGAGACCATAATTAAGCACATATTTAGTTAAAACAACTCTTGTTTTATTTCAGCGCTGGGAATTATGTTCATTCTCAGCCGGTAATGAGTCCCAAACAGTCCCTTCGAGATAAGCATCCACCTTTCTCTCCTTTGAATTGCTGCTAACAGCTAGAGCGCCAAATGAATTTTAAAAAACCAACCAAAGTACAAGTCCACACAGAGCTTCAAGGTTTAATCTGAACAGAGCGAATGACTTTGCTTCCTGCAAAGGTTTCTTCACCTTTGCCTGTCCTTTATACCTTATGGGAGGGGCAATCACCTCCAACCCTTACTCCTGAGTTGCCCCTTTTGTCTCAGCTGCTCTTGCCTTCTAGCAGCTCTGCGCACACACCCACTTGGAACAGGCTCCCCTTGTTCCTCTGCCTCGCTCCTGCCAGACTCTGGAGGCTCTGGACTCAGTACTCTCTGATTGTCCTGGCCCCATCTCTGCATTGGATGCAGGACCCTTGTCCAAGTCCGCTCCAGACTCCCAGACTGGTCCCCATTCTTCCCCACTGTCCGATTCCACTGCCATCCGCACAGGCTGCTGGTGAACTACAACAGTCGGCCTAAAGTAATTTTGAAAATAAATGTTAATAAATAAATGAATAATGAATGAACATCTCTGGTATTTATGAAGAAAAAACAGGAGTCATTTACAACATACAGTGTAAGGACTGCAGCAGCTACTCTGTAACAGGCTTAGAAGACTGGCAGGGTGCATCCATAAACTAACTAGCAGTCAGAAGACATAATGAAAACTCCTTAGTTTCACAACACATGGACAGACTTAATCATACTTTCACTCATACTAGCACTCTGACAAATCAGCTATCAATGGGCACATAGACATAAATAACATCTACATAGCATTCAAAAGACATAATCAACAAGCCAAAGGGGAAAAGACCAAAACATCCTTGCACCAGCAATCAACCCCAAGAGGAGCATAGATTAACACCAGAACAACAATAAAGAAGTAAAAAAATATCCCAATAAAGAAACTACCAAACAAGTTAATAGTACCACCAAGGTACCACCAAACCCATTCCTGCCAACACTGACAGGGCAAGCCACTAGAATATAAAATGAGATCAACCTCACTCCATACTACCTTGTTGGATAAGGAAATGTCTGCAAAAAAACCATGCTCAGAGTACCAAGGACCTCATACAGAACCTGTCTACAGGATTGATTTCTTTGGACCTAGGGGCAACCTGCTGACTCTGCAAACCACTTAGAGAGAGCTGTAAAGAATTGTGAAGCAGTATACACTGGTAAGTCTAAGTGTTATTGCTTTTGTTATTGCTTTCCTCTCCAAAGCCTTTAAGGTGATACGAATTTCTTGTTCACTGGTAATTTGGATAATTGCATTGTTGGAAAGGGTGCACAGAATGGAATAAAAGACATTTAAGTTATGAAGATGGTGTTGTGTATGTACCATAGTTAATAAAGTATGAGCTTGAGGTAAAGTGCAGGGTTCTGGCCCTGCACTTCTGATTGGCTGTTAGGCGGCCAGATCGGATTGGTTAGTTCTGAGGAATCCGATTGGCCCTTAACAGAGAATTCTTATTGGTTAAAAGAGCTAGCGTTCATAGCTTGTTATTGGACAAATCTTACAAGGGTTGCCTATATAAGGCAGAGTTCACTGTTGTTGGTGGGAGAAGTCACTATGTAAATAAAGAGCTGAAAGTTCACTGTTCAGAGGCTGTCTCCATTTATTTCGACCCATGTTCAGTACTTAACACTGGCTACGAAGGTGGGATGTGGAGACGTCTGAACCGAAGAAGCCAGGAAGCAACACCGAGCACGTGACAGATGACACCAACAATGGAACCATGTCCGGCGGCATCGTACCACCCGCTCCGTTCGATCCAAACCAAGAGGATTGGGAATCCTACATGGATCGCTTCCAAATGTTTCTCGAGACGAACAATTTGAAGGATGCCACACCAGCAAAGAAAAGGGCGTTGTTCCTGACGCATTGCGGCCCAGCTGTATTTAAGATGGCTAAAGCACTCGCCAAACCTCGAGAAGTGAAGGCCATGAGCTGGGACGACCTCGAACCCATCCTGAGAGGCCATTACGCGCCAACCGTGCCTACATTCGTGAGACGCCACGAGTTTTATCAGAGGAACCAATGAAAAGGGGAAAGCATGGCCGATTTCGTGGCAGACCTCCGAAATTTAGGGGGCCACTGCGCGTTCGCCGATTAAGAAGAGGCACTAAGTGATCGAATAGTTCTGGGACTAGATGCACTAGGCCTGCAAAGCAAGCTGATGGCGAAAGGTGACATCAGCCTTGCTGATGCCATTGCCGAAGCCACGGCAGCAGAGGTGATCAAAAAGTCGGCTGCACAACTATGGCGAAGCCACACTCCGGTATCACCACCGGCCAGCGAAATCTCACCTAGCACAGAAGGGCAGCTATTAACAACGCACCATAAGGACCTCTCTTCGTCGTCAGACAGTGACGAAGAAGGGGTCCATCGACTGCGGTCTGACCGGGACCCTCGCCCGAAGCCCTTACGCCCTTGCGCTGGCTGTGGAGCCAACCATACCAGGTCCGAATGCAAATTCCATGACGCACTCTGCCATGAGTGCGGAAAACGAGGCCACATCGGCCGGGTCTGCCGCAGCTTACCAGGACTCAGCCAGGCCTCAAAAGGGGCTAACTATCGCCAATCGACAGGAAACCGTCCTGTAAGGCGAGAGCCAGTAAACCACTCCTACAGAAATCGAGCTTTGCAGAGAGAAGAGGCTCACCATACTATCACTATCGGTCACGCCTCAGCCTTGGACACTAAGAAAATCTGAGTCACGGTAACCATCGAGAACCAGCCTTGCCACATGGAGGTCGACTCGGGATCGTCCCTCTCGATGGTGTCCTGGAGGACACTCAAGCAACTCATCCCCACAATTCAACGCTAAGACCTCCAATTTCAACGCCTCATCCTCAAGGACTACCAAGGGAATCGAATCCCCGTTGTCGGGTCCTGCTGAGTCCGAGTCTCCTTCAAGAAGCATACAGCGTACTTACCTCTAACGGTCATCGATAGAGATAGGCCTAGCCTAGTAGGCCTCCAATGGTTCACGCCACTCGGCATTGAAGTGGCCGGTGTGAACCAAGTCAGTAGTTGTGAGTGGGAGGAAGACCTTATCTCTGAGTTCAGTGACGTCTTCGCGGACAGCTTAGGCGAGTATAAGGGGACCCCAATCTCATTCAGTCTAGATCCAAAAGTAGCTCCCATTCGCTTGAAGCCCCGTTGAGTTCCGTTCGCTCTTAAATCAAAAATCGACGAACAACTCGACAAGCTAATTGCTCAAGGGATGTTGAAGCCCATCGATCACTCTCCATGGGAAACCCCTATTGTAACACCCATTAAGCCCGATGGGTCAATCTGAATTTGTGGGGACTACCGGGCCACTTTGAACCACGCCCTACAGCAGAATGCGTATCCAGTTCCGGTGGTGCAGCACCTCCTCCATTCCTTGGGGGGCGGGAAGGTTTTCGCTAATTTTTTTTAGCTCAAGCTTATCAACAATTACCAGTGGATAAAAAAATGGCTCAGGCCCAAACTATTGTAATGCACAGGGGTGCCTTTAAATGTACCCGACTGCAATTCGGAGTTAGTGTAGCCCCGGGGATCTTTCAGAGCCTTATGGAAAGGTTATTACAAGGAATCAAGGGCGTGGTCCCTTATTTTGATGACGTATTAATTGCAGCCCCTACCAAAAAAATCTTACAGGACCGTTTGAAATGCGTTCTAAAAAAATTCCAAGAGGCCGGACTTAAGGTGAAAAAAAATAAATGTCAATTGTATACTGACAGTGTTGAGTTTCTAGGGTACCGGATCGATAGCCAGGGCATTCATCCTACCGAGAGTAAATTAAAAGTGATCAAAAATGCTCCCAGGCCACGAAACAAGGCCGATCTCCAGGCGTTCTTAGGCCTCATTAATTTCTATAATGTATTTTTACCGCACAAGGCAACTGTCGCTGAACCGTTACACCGGTTATTAGATAAAAAAGCATTGTGGGTATGGGGTTACCGGGAAGAGCAAGCGTTTCGGAATGTTAAAAAAACTGCTCACATCTGACTCTGTACTTATGCAGTATAACGAGACTTTTCCATTAGTTATAACCTGCGATGCATCGCCTTTCGGGGTGGGCGCCATTTTGAGCCATGTACTGCCTAATGGGAACGAAGCCCCTGTTGCATACTTTTTGAAGACTCTTTCACAAGCAGAGCGAAACTTTGGACAAATTGATAAAGAAGCCCTTGCAATAGTCTCAGCTGTAAAAAAATTTGATGAATATGTGTATGGAAGGACATTTACCATTATAACTGACCACAAACCGTTGCTAGGGATAATAGCCGGGGACAAGCCAACCCCCTACATATTATCCCCTAGAATGACCCGATGGTCAGAATTCCTAGCTGCTTATAATTATCGGCTGCAATATCGCCCGGGGAAAGCCATTCCCCACGCCAACGCATTAAGCCGAGCACCGCTTCCAGAGACTCTCGACGATCCGGCACCAATGTCAACCACGTTGCAGATCGAAACACTCAATTCTCTGCCTATGACCGCCCGAGACATCGTGAGAGAAACCAAACGAGACCCCACCCTAGCTCGAGTCCTAGGCTGGGTAGAACGTGAATGGCCATTGGACAAAGTACCAGATGACTTCGCACCATTCAAATCTCGACAGACTGAACTTTTCTCCCAAAAGGGCTGTATTATCTGGGGCGATAGAGTCATTGTCCCAGAGCAACTCCGGAAGATGCTGCTGCGAATTCTGCATGAGGGCCACCCCGGCATCGTGCGAATGAAGGCGCTTGCACAAAGCTACGCATGGTGACCGGGCATGGACTGGCAAATCAAGCAGTGGGTTAAAGCGTGTCCCAATTGCCAACAAGTCAGCAATGCCCCACCTAAAGCCATGCCTACTGAATGGGAGACGCCACGTGGACCCTGGTCCAGAATCCACCTGGATTTCGCAGAGCCAACCAAGGGCTATACCTTCCTGCTTACAGTTGATGCATACTCCAATTGGCTAGAAATTCATTGTATGACGACTACGACCTCCGAGGCGGTGATCAAGATTCTAAACAGACTCTTTGCAACCCACGGATTGCCAGACGTCCTGGTGTCCGATAACGGGCCACAGTTTACTGCACTAATGTTTGAGCAGTACCTCACTGACCGCGGCATCCGCCATGCGCTCACCTCGCCTGCGCACCCTGCGACCAATGGCCGAGCAGAACGCGTGGTCCAATTTGTAAAAAACACCTTGCAAAAAGTGGACTATGACAATATCGACAACAAGGTCAACCAAATTCTCTTTTTGCAACACATAACTCCACATAGCGTCACCGGCAGAACTCCCGCCGAACTACTGATGGGACGAAGACTCCGCTCCCACCTTGACCAGTTGCACCCTGCTTACGAACCGGAAAAGCCAATAGGATCCAGCGGCCGCTGTCGCACCTTCCAGGTAGGAGACCTCATTTACGCACGAAACTTATCGGGCGACCCGTTATGGATAGAGGCGACAGTAATACAAGTGACCGGCCCCAAATCCTACGTGGTGAAATGCTGTGACAATAAATTGTGGAAACGGCATATCGACCAATTGCAGTCACGACTCGCAACGGCCAGTCAACAACTCCCCCATGACCAAACCGAGGGGGGGGAGGTACGGAAGAAGATGAAGTTCCAGCGAACCTGCTCGAAGGGAACGACGAACTAAGTGATACTCAGGAAATGGAGCAGGAAGGAGAAACGTTTGCACCGAAAGGAAGTGCAGCTGAGCAAGAAGCAGAACCACTGCCAAACAACAATCTACCTCAACAGGATTGCAACCAACCAATCCAACAAAAATCCGAAAGACTTAAAAAACTACCATCCTATCTAAGGGACTATATAACTACACCGTAATTAAGAAGCCAGGGGGAAGGGGTGTTGTGTATGTACCATAGTTAATAAAGTATGAGCTTGAGGTAAAGTGCAGGGTTCTGGCCCTGCACTTCTGATTGGCTGTTAGGCAGCCAGATCGGATTGGTTAGTTCTGAGGAATCCGATTGGCCCTTAACAGAGAATTCTTATTGGTTAGAAGAGCTAGCGTTCATAGCTCGTTATTGGACAAATCTTACAAGGGTTGCCTATATAAGGCAGAGTTCACTGTTGTTGGTGGGAGAAGTCACTATGTAAATAAAGAGCTGAAAGTTCACTGTTCAGAGGCTGTCTCCATTTATTTCAACCCATGTTCAATACTTAACAGATGGGTGGCTTCATTTCATTGCTGAACATTTTTGAATTTATGTAGATTAGCCATTCTCTCCCTCCCTCCCTCCATCTCTCCCCCCCACTTCTAATTTTCCATCTCTCCTTTTGTTTTTCTTATGCTATCCTTGAAACAGAAATGGACCGTTTTGCTAGAGGAGAGGAAGCCTTGAAGAGAAGAACAGCTTTTCACTATTATTGCTTTGCTTGTTTCAGGAGATTATGGTGCTCTTGTTCTGTTGTTCTTTTTGATGTCTCTTTTCTCATAATGAGGGAAACATAGCGTTCATTTCCCCACAACCAGCGTGGGCATCCTAATTAAGCTATTCTCCGAAATTCCGTTCCTTCTTTTATATGAGTCACAATTCTTGAGAATACAATTTCTTTCCAACTCATAAGAAGCAAAGAGAGAACAAGAATGACAAGGTTCTTTTTTAATAAATTCCCTGCTTTGGTTTCCAAACACTTTAAAATTAGATAACAGGTTAAGGCTAATATATAAAATAATTAGAATATTTTGCATAATTATTATTAATTAATTCCGCACCTGCTACTTAACCATTAAGTTGACAGATTCTAGTGCAAACCTCTACCTATGTCTTCAGAAACAAGCTTCCAAGAAATAGGTATCAGACTGCAACCTAAGTTCAGATGATGTATAGGTAGTCCTCGATCAGTGACCATTTGAAGTTACAATGGCATTGAAAAACATGACTTATGACCGTTCACACACTTATGGCCAGTGCAGCATCCCTATGGTCATGTGATCTGAATTAAGGCACTTGGCAACTGGCATGTACTTATCACAGTTGCAGTGTCCTGGGGTAACCCTGTGATCACCATTTGTGACCTTCACAGCTTGCTTCTGAGAAGTAGAGTCAAAGGGGGAAGCCAGATTTGCTTAACAACCACACAATTCACTGAACAATTGCAGTGATTTGCTTAATAACCATGGCAAAAAGGTTGTAAGAGGGGATGACACTCACTTAACAATTGCCTTGCTTAGGAACAGAAATTTTGGGTTCAAAATTTCCTCAACTTATGACCACAACTGAGCCCAAAATTTCTGTTGTTAAGTGAGACATTTATTAAGTGAGTTTGCCCCATTTTACGACCTTTCGTGCCATAGTTGTTAAGTGAACCACTGCAGTGGATAAGTTAGTTACACGTAACTAGTTGAATCTGGCTTCCCCATTGATTTTGCTTGTCAAAAGTTTGCAAAAGTGATCACATGACCATGGGACACAGCAGTGGTCATGTCATGCCCTTGGTAGAGTCAGGCTCTGAGGGAGAGAACGAACAGCCGACAGGGAGTAGAGGTGTAGCTCCGGAGGTTGTGGAGGAGGCTGGGGAAGGTCAGAGTCCGGCTGGGCAGTCAGAGGAAGAACTGGGCCCATCCCCTCTGCATCCTAGGACGTGCAGGGAGGAAAGGAGAAGGCAACAACTTGGTTTGCGAGAGAGGAAGTGGCAATGATCCTCCTCATTGGTTACAGCTGGGGAGACGAGCTAGAGAAACGGTTAAAACATAGGTTGCCAGAAGCAAATGTGTTTTATTTTGGTCTGAAGTTATCTTGCTTGACGTCCTTCCAACAAACTGTGCCTTGTTATCTCCTTGAATTTGGTAAATACTTCTCCTGTTCTGTTGTGGACATTTCACCATTGTAGTTTGTTTGATTTTTTATTTCACTTCTATCTGCTCATTAAATTCAGACTGCATTGCTTTCTTTTGAAGACTATTTTTGAATAAGTTTTATCTCCAACTGAGAACAATAGGGCCAAGTTGGAGGCATTAAAGGACATTTATTTACGTTTTGGATTTTGTTACGATTGTGTTACACTCTGGGTCATCACAGGTCATAAATACGAACCAGTTGCCATTTTGATCACATGATTATGGGGATGCTGCAATAGTCATAAGTGTGAAAAACGGTCATAAGTCACTCCCCCCCCCCTTTCAGCCTTGAAGCTCATGTGATTCAGCCAATATTATGTTGAGGCAGTAGGTCTTATGTTTCTAGTCAAAGACTCTTTTTGCCATGTCAGGGCTGTCAAACACCTGGCCCGTGGGCCAGATGCGTCACCTGCTGGCCACACCCACACCCAGTTTAGCGAAGGGGGGACAAGTCCCGATATGTCACCTGATGCCGTCGTGATGATATGAGTTTGACACCCCTGGGCTATGTATTTTGAAAATTACATACCTGGTTTACTTGGAGAATGCTTGCTGAGAAAAGATTTTAGTGCCTTAGTATAACAGAGATCAGTTTTATTTAAGGTGGCGGGCTTAATATTGGACAATTGTATGCAAAATTCTCTCTTTTTAAAAACCTTCAGTGTTGGAGCACCCACAATTTCTGCAGGCAAGTTGTTCCACTGATTAATTATTTTAACTGTCAGGAAAGTAATACTAACACTTGATCTTGATTCTGTCCCTCTGGGATAGATCATCTTGCAAGTCTGAAACTCTACCCTCCCTTGCTTTAATCTCCTGTGTAGTAAATTTTGTTTATTAGACAGTTGCTCTTCCTCCTCTCTCCCAACGTCAACCCCACATGCCATTACATGAAAGACAAAAGTTATGTTTTCCTTTATACAATTAGATTGCAAGCCCTCATTAGTTTTAATTGATGAAAAATTCTGCTTCATGTAACTGTTCTAAGGACTCTCAAGACAAAGGGAGGATGAGAATTAAATCATGAACTATGATTTAATTAGAAATCATGAACTATCTGCAGGAAGTTCTTATTTGGCAAAAATGTGGATATACTAGCAGAAGAAAGATGGAAAATATCTTCTGTTGACTCTCATTGATTAATTATTATACTTGGGTCAACTCTTCCTCGAATGTAGTACAGGGTTAGTGAATTGGAGCTTGAGCTCCACAAAGTTTGTGGATTGTGTAGTTGTACAAACCATGGTCTGGGCCTCCACTTCAGTCAAATTGTTCTTATCTGGATGCATCAAATTTTGCACTCAAGTCAGAAGCACTGAGGTGCATCCTGGTTGAAAGAATTATCCAGTGACTTCACCGTTGTCCTTGGGGATGTCCAGTTGGGGGTTTCTTTCATGTCTCCAGGAGGAGCTGGAGGGAAAGACGAGAGCTCATCCCTGCCCTATGGCAGCTCTTGGTACTCAAACATGAGCTTGCTAACCTCCTATTTAATGTTCCAACTATATGAACCACCATGCTCCATCAAATGAGCTGTCTGCATCTGCTTCTACATTTGACTGTCCAGAAGTAAATTGCATTTTTTTTCATTTTGTATGAAAAATTATTTCATTTTTCATATGAAATCATTTTAAGAAAAGATCCATTTTGAATGTTTGAGTTATTCAAAGTCCCTTCCTTTCATTTCCTGGAGTCTGTTTGATTTGCTGCTAAAGTTGGTGTTTGCGGGTTTGCAATGCTGGTTCTGAATCTGTTGCAGTAGTATTTGTTTCAGGAAGAGAAAGCAATATAGTAAATCAAAACTCTCTGGCTGGCTAAAAGGATATTGCTGTTTGAACTAAGTGTTTGATCTGTTTAATTGCCTTAAAAGAGAACAGGAAATGCTTAGATAATCTTTTGCCATTGTTTATTGCAACTAGAGAAGATACAAGTCTTCACTATTGTATGTCTTCAGATTGAGTAACAAACCCACAAGATTAGAGTCAAACAGTAATCCTTTAATCAGCATTATTTCATATCCATGTGTATGCATAACTTCCATTTCATCATTTTCCTTTATCTTCTTATGTAGGTTCAAATTAAAAAATAAATAAAAATAAAATGGTTGGGGAAAAAAGATTGTCTCTTCAGTGTTGTATCTCAATAAAGCTATTATGTCATCATTCACATTTTGTTCAGCAAGATTGTCAAGTATAATTATAACCTCTAAGGATTAAAGTTGATAATATCAAAGCAATTCTTTGTAGAGCTGCTAAAAATAAAAAAAGAGACTCCACAATCCAAGAATGAAGTTAAGGCTCTGATGAATTGATGCAACATATATCTTGATGAGAAGCTGATGAAATATTGTAATAGATTATTTTCCTAATTGTTGTCAATTTACTACTGTGTTGACACTGAATAGATAGAAGTATCCGCCTTATAGTAAGGCTGCCACAAAGAAGAGGGTTCAACTTATTGTCCAAAGACAAGAAGCAATAGATGGAAACTAACCAAGCAGAGAAGATGGAAACTAACCAAGCAGAGAAGCAACCCAGAATTAGGAGAAATTTCCTGACAGAATAATCAATCAGTGGAACATCTTGCCTTCAAAAGTTGTGGGTGCTCTATCACTGGTCTCGTTTAAGAAGAGACCCGACAGCAACTTGTCTGGGATGGTATAGGGTTTCCTGTTTGAGCAGGGATTAGTTTAATGACCAGTTGGCCATGGACATATTCACCACAGCGGATTTTCCTAGACCTCCCCCAATAGGATTTAGTCACTTAATTAGTGGAAAATAGATGTAGGGTTTAATATAGTGTAAATCTAAAATAGAGTAATTAGTTTCAGACCAAAACTATTGTTATATAATTAATTACTAGTTTGATAGGAAATGCAGCAGTTCTATGTTTTGCTCAGTTTGGGTTAAAAAGTAATGTTATGTTTGCAGTATTGACACCTTAAATTAATATAAAGATTGATAAAAAATTTGAACTTCTTTGCTCTTCTCAGCACTTTACGCTTTCTAAATGATAGAAAGTTTGTAATTTTTAATCATATTACATCAATATTAAAAATCCACGCTGAAATAATACAATGTACGAAGTTTTATAATATTACAATGAAATAAAAAACATACAGAAAAATGGAAGGAAAGAAAAACAGGTGTAGGATAGATGGGGAAATTCAGTAGAGTCAAATAAAATAGCGGTCTCCAACCTTTTGCATACCAGGGACTGGTTCATGGAGAGAGGTTTCCATGGACAAGAGGGGGCATGATTTCACATGATGCCTGTGTTGTGTGGACGGGGCTTCACTTGTTTGCATGGATCAATTTCTGGGATGGTGCGGCCCAGTGACTGGGGGTTTGGGACGCTTGGTAAAAAACATAGAATTTCTCTTGAGTCAAACACGGTTCCTAATCTAATAATTACATTAAAAGTTAGGATTGAAAGTACTTTGCTTAGTGCAGTAGTCCTTAACAGATAGTCAATGCAAACTTGAACATAAGCATGAACAATTTATATAGTTTTCTTGGTGTCAGAATACAAGAGAGAAGGATTTTTCCACTGTCTTTCTTTTAAAAATATTATTATTATTTCCAAGTCTAAAAATTTAACCTGAATGGTCTCCTGTCAAAACCTGGACTAATTCTGCTTAGGCTTTTCAAGATCAGCCTGGCTGGTTACTTGGAGTCATCTGCTGTGATGATTGGTGACTACATGAACAATTTTTGATCACAACAGAGAATTTGTTGTTGTAGGATATCTTTCAACTTCTTAGTTTAATACCTGTTATTTAGATTGGAGATTTGTGTTGCAGTTAAACTTTTTAATGTATATATTTAATAGATCTGTGAGTGTTATTACTGGATACCAGTGATGAAGTGTGAAACAATTTATCTTGGGAGCTTGAGGGCTATAAAATGCACTGTAGGCTGAAAAATGCTCATAAAAATAACATTGTGCACTTTCATTTTCAAACTGCTTAGTGATGCTTGTCACATCTTAGTTTTATTGGGCTTATAATATGTGTTGGAGTTCTCAAGAGAAAACCTAAATGTCCAAGAAGAGGATTGATCATAAGAAATTCCTGAACTAATAATCAATTATAGTAGGCTTTATCAATCCCAAGGACAGCTTGTCAAGTACTGTGGCTGAAAAGTATGAATTTTGTTAATGCAGGTAGTAGCAAATTTAGCAATGATAATTGCTCTTTAAGCCAGCAACTATATATTTTAGTTGTGTTCTCTGCAGGGCAATTCAATTGCATTTTTCCAAATATCTTTTACTTTATGAACAGGAAGATAATTTTAGGAGAAAACTGTTATTATTGTTTGTAGATGTTTTTTCTGAAATTATGTTGATGTAATATCAGAGAAGTGTAAAATTCAGTACATGCAAACCAAACTTAATTTATTCTTCTGACCCTGTCAATTTATCCCCGCAATTCAGAGTGTGTTGATAAGAAAAATCAACATGATTGGATAAAATACAACACAATTGGATAAAATACAACACAATTGGATAAAATACAATTGCCTGGGTTTCATAGGCAAGATTTTGAGATTCCGTAAGGAAGAATATCATTCAAACACATCTTGTATATGATACTGCTACCTGTTTTTCCATTCTGAACCTTCCTGCTTTTCCTTAGATATTTGGACATGCTGAATTTCTCAGTTCCTTTCAGTGGTACTGAAAGTACTTTCAGGGGTATCTGATGAGGTATAGCAGGAAGAGGCCGTTCACATAGATCAGCGTTCCTAAATATTGGCTTCTGTAAGATGTGTGGATTTTAACTGCCAGAATTGAAAATGCTGCCTGGGGAATTCTGGGGTTTGAAATCTATACATCTTAAAATGGACAAGGTTGAGAAACACTGTATTAGAGCGATCAGAGAAAAGTCCCTATTCTCTCTACAAAGATGTTCCAGGTTCAGTCTATTACACTGCACAGAGTTTGGGATCTAGGCTCCTTGTAAGAGAGCCACCTATTAAAAATTACAGTTTGATGATGTGATGCAGATTTAAGTGCCAAACATTAAAAAGAATAGAAAGATAGATATCTTACCTTCACCAAGTGCAGTAATGCTTGTAAAGTAAACACAAAATAACAAGTATATAGTCAATCTGTCTACTTGTGTTGTGCTTCAAATCTCAGAATTCCTGTTTTATAAACCAAATACAGGAGAATATTTGTAGCTCAGGGTTGAAATGAGGGGTCCTTGGTGCTCTCTGAACTTTTTTTCTTGCAGATGTTTCATTACCTAACTAGGTAACATCATTAGTGCTAGTGAGGAGAGCTCTTTGCTGTCACTTTATATCCTGGTGTCTTGCCTGTCTGTATAGGTGGGATGAGGTTAGAGATTCTTTGGTTGGGCTGTTTACTGATGGCTCTTTGGCAGTTTCTTGATTGGGGTATTGCTTACTTGATTGTTGGTCTGAAGTTAACCTTGGTGTTAATTTATGCTGACCTGAGTGCTGATTACTGAATACTAAATACAGCACTATATAAAAGCAAACCAAAGAAAACTATATTTAAATAGTTATTTTAAACTAGTAATTACAAGAAACAAATTTCTATGTACATAAGGCATAAAGTACTTCTTGATTTACAACTATTTATTTAGCGACCAGTCAAAGTTACAATAGCACTGAAAAAAGTGACTTATGACCAGTTTTCACACTTACGACTAGTGAAGCATCCTCACATTCCGGTTATAAAAATATGGGCACTTGGCAACCGGAATGTATTTACTTCAGTTGCCATGTCCAGTAATGTGATTGCCATTTATGGCCTTCTCAGCTGGTTTCTGATAAGCAAAGACAGTAAGGGAGGCTAGATTTAACCAGAACATTATTTTCAAACATTGTGTTTACAAAACAATAAATAAATGGGAGCGAGTTACTTAAACAATTATCATTGGTTTTGCTTAGCAATGGAAATTCTGATCTCAATATTGGTCATAAGTCAAGGACTGCCTGTATTCGGGCTGCCATGTCTGTGATGCAAAAATTGAGCCACCCCTAGATTCAGAAAATCTTTGCTCCCATCAAGTGGTTTGTTCAGATTTTTGCGTATGAATTTTGCACATGAATAAGCAACTACTGTAATCTCAGAACTGGATCTTTGCTTATCTTTAATTATTATTTTGTTGCAGAAACTGGAACACAGAGAAATTCTAGTTGGCCTGTTGTTCCTGATTTTCCCCTTCATACCTGCTAGCAACCTCTTCTTCAGGGTGGGATTTGTTGTGGCAGAACGCATCCTGTATATGCCTAGGTAATATTCCTACATTTAATTCTTCTATGGTGCAATACTCACGCATGAGTTTTGAAATCATGGTCTTTGGTTCTCCTCAAGCTACCATTTCTGAAATGTTCCAAGATGTTGAAAAAAAAAAAAAAAGAGCAGGTAATAGTGAAAACTTCCCCAATCTGAGATATTTTGTTCTGTGAATGCCCATCCTCTGCAGCCAGGTGCATCAAAATTCAGAGGAATTGTGGCAGGCTGCCATAATAATTTCTTTAGCTTTATATGGTGATTTAATATAAAGCTGTTCATATATTGCTTCTTGTGCCAAAGGTTCTTGGATGAGAAGCGAAACACCCTCAAAACAAAACAAGAAAGTCCAGTTGCCTCTTGAAAAAAAGCTCCTTTGGGACAACCATGACTGAGAATCTCCATAGACATATATAAAGTTTCTTCTTTTTTAAAACTAAACTTGGCTCACCAAGTGTTAAAATAATCTATAGGTTGATCTTGAGATGACCATATTCTCTGGGACTTTACTGAAATAGGTGCTGCATGAATTCTCAAATGACTCATCTGAGTTTTCAGTTTGTAGAAACCTGATCTAGGCAAATCTTTCTGGATGGACAATTATTTTCTATAAACCAGCCTTCCCTGACAAGAGTTCAGTATAAAATCAAAGATGTTGCCTCGGGTTGTAATTATTGGCTTAGAGTGTGTGTAATGTGTGTGTATTTAAAAGAGAAGATAAAAACCCAAACTAACCAATATAAAATAAGGAAGAAAAAAAGATTAAGAAAAAAGAGCAAGAAAAAAGTAGAAAAAATAGAGAAGAAAATAGGCACAAAGAAGTGGCTTTTGATATTCTTCACAGCAATTATAGGTTTTATTAGGTTTGTTTATATAGAAAATGTTTGAATGCATAAAGACTCACATATACAGAGAGTGTACAAAGGGGGAATTGATAGATCTAGGACTCTTTATCTACCATCAAAAAAACCTGCCAAGTTAATAAAATCCCAGACATGTAATCCTAAAGATGGCAGGACTGACTCTCTTTCATATTTTGTTGCCCAGAGCTTATTAAGCGTTGGTTATTTGATCTACTAATGATAGCCTGCAGTCCTGCTTCATAATGTATAATAATACTTATTTTTCTTTTCTTTTTTTTATTCTTTTCTTTTTTTAAATACTTTTATTTTTCATGTTGTGGAAATGTTTTATTGAGTGACACATGTTTAGATGTTTAGCTGTGACAGATGTTTAGCTGTCCTGGCAACTTGGCAGCATGCTTCAAAAATTCTTACCAATTCATATTCCCTTAACAATTGGCTCAAAATACCTGATGATGTTAGAGGAGAACATTTAGTTTAAAGGAAGAAAAATACTTTCTTCTAGGAAGGGGCAATTTATATATTATTGTATTGCTAACCAGAAGAAAAGGCTAATTCAGAGGAATTTCTTGTGGTTGTCAGCCTCCCCTGCTGATAAGCAGTAAACCACTTATCTATAGTTTATTTAAAGAGGAGAGTAAAATTAAAACAAACAATGGCTGCAACTTGAGGTAGGATCTGACAAGAAAGAGTCAGATGCTATCTCAAATTGTAGTGATTACCTCTTTATTTTGTTTAAGATTATCATCTGAAGTGTATCTTCCCTAATTTTTAGCATGCTGCTGGGAGTTTGAAATTCTTTGTCTTTGTCATTTGATAATTTGATTCTGAATTTTCAATGATAAAAATTGTGCTGTGGATTCAGAACTGTAATTTAAATCTCAGATGAAAAAGTACAAGGTCTAACCTCAGGGCTGGGATTCTACCAGTTCTCACCTATTCGCTAGAACCAGTTGTTAACATTCTAAGCAGTTAGAATGTTGTTAGAAGAAATTACTGGCCTAATCCTGTAAGGAAGGCTGGAAGGAAACATTTTGGTGTTGCTTACAGAAACTGCCTCTCCATTAATCCTTATTACGTTCTTGGCAGGACCAGACTTCCTGTCTCTGGAACTTCTCTGGAGTTTTTTTCCTCCTTTGCTGGTACTTTATTTGTGTGGAGTGACCATTTAAAGTTACAATGGCACTGAAAAAAGTAACTTATGACCATTTTTCACACTTACGACCATTGCAGCATCCCCACAGTCATGAGAGGCCAGGCGAGGAGATGCGTGCCTCAATGTGAGTGATATTGAGTTGGCCACACCCAGCCAGTCATATGACCACCAAGCCATATCCATCAGTCACATGACCACCAAGCCACGCCCACAAACTAAGCCACGCCCACAGACCAGTTGTTAAAAAAATTGAATCCTACCCTTGTCTAACCTGTAAAATGAGGTAGTTCTTGTTTTTTGTTTTAATTCTGAAGGCCTTTCTGGAACATATTCTAGTCAAAAAAATAGGAACATTGAGAGAACTAAATATGACTGCTTTCCAAAATATAGAATACTGCTAAATATTCTGCCATGTTTGTTTGAAAAACATGGCATTTTCTTGATAGGAATTGAAGACACCGTTGTTTGAACAACGGTGTCTTCAATTCCTATCAAGAAAATGTAGCCCTTGGCAAATGAGAATTTCTTCTTCTTCTTCTTCTTCTTCTTCTTCTTCTTCTTCTTCTTCTTCTTCTTCTTCTTCTTCTTCTTCTTCTTCTTCTTCTTCTTCTTCTTCTTCTTCTTCTCCTTCTCCTTCTCCTTCTCCTTCTCCTTCTCCTTCTCCTTCTCCTTCTCCTTCTCCTCCTAATTCTAATTCTAATTCTAATTCGTCTTCCTTTCCTTCTCCCCCCTCTCCCCCCTCCCCCCCCCTCTAGCGCTTGAAGCTGAACAACTGTTGATTACTTACTTTATTGCCATCTCTGGTCTAAGAAATACTGGTTCTTGCTTTGACTCCCACAGTGCATGTTGCCACATGCTATGATAAAATCTTGTTGTGCCTGTTAATAGATTTGATTTAAACTAATCTGCTTTGGCAATTTGATCATTGGGGTAGAAACACTTAACTGGGAAATTCTGAAAGCATGCTATCAATATCAGCCAAATGGTTATCATTTATAGCAAGGAATACAGTAATTTGAGATTCTGAAGTAGTTTTGAAAAGAAAAAGTACAGGTGGTCCTTAACTTGCAACCATAATGGAGCCTGCTCATTACAGCTGTAAGTCTGCAATGGTCGTTTATTGGATCACCTGTTTGACCAACCAGATTTTATGGTGTTTTTTTTGAGGCAGTACTTAAGTGACTGCTGGAAAACAGAAACAACAAATAGTTGTTCACTATGGGCTATTTATGCCAAAAACTGGAAGTAAATGTCTGTTTTCTGCAAAAAAAAATTCAAAATGTAGTTAGATGATTGTGGAATGTGGCAAATATCCATAAATGTGTGACCGAAGGTGAGGCAGCTAAGCAACTGGTCATAAGCCAAGAACTTCCTGTAATTTTTAAAAAGATTTAACAGAGGTTTTGTATGTTAGAAGAATAGAGTTATTTCTGTCTGCAAATCCACCCAAATCCACCAGTATCTTGGCAACTACTGTTACATAACTAGGATTTCAGCAGCTATGCAGGGATATATGTGAGACTGTTTTTATGCTACTACCCAGGTTTTACAATCCTAAGCATTTTTAAAGAACTAAATTTCAGTTTTTTGAGACCATGGGGATTATGATCTGGAAATCCATTTGGGATCCAGTTTTCTTAAGGCAGATGAGATATTTCCCCAGGTGATACACAAGGGGTGAGAAATTTCACAATAAGGAATGATAATTATTGATCACCATTGCATGTTTCAAAGCATCAGCAAAATTCATGCATAGTATCTGCTATTCCTCAAAAGAATCTCAGGAAATTGCTTTGAAGTCACGGTATATTGTTATGCACCTGGCTAGAAGCCTAATCCCACCTTAGGTATGAAAGCCGGCTGGGTAACTTTGGGCCAGTCACTCTCTCAGTTTATGAAACTGGTTGGTCAATTCCTATCCCAAATAATGGAAATAATAATGAAAAAGAAAGCAGACTGCATTTGTGAGAAAAACTCTAGTAAGAAATAAAATTAAAATTAAAATCTCAAAAGATTTTTGCTGTCATTTTACTTCATCTTGCCAATAGTGTAGCTCTCTCTCTCTCTCTTCTCTTCTCCTCTCCTCTCCTCTCCTCTCCTCTCCTCTCCTCTCCTCTCTTCTCTTCTCTTCTCTTCTCTCTTCTCTTTCCCCTCTACTACACAGTCCAGTATTTATTTTAGAGAAGACATTATTATTCTCTTGCTTTTAGTATTATTTCCCTTTTTTTGTTTTCTGTTCATGAACATTATTTGATGCTCTGTATGCTGGGTTACATTCCATGCTATTTTATTTAATGTATCAATCTTGAAGAATTTCTATTGCTTAGGTATAGCAATTGGTAATCATATATATAGAACAAAATCCCTATGTTTATTAGACTTCATGCCGGCACAGCTTCGTTTAGCCATTTGGTTCCTTCTATGCTCAGTAACCACCTCAGTAACCACCTCACCTCATCTTCCCTTAGCACAGTTTGCTAAAAGCTTTATTACAAAGTAGAAGAAGTCACGGTTATGCAAACGATTCATAACAACGGATTGCAGGAAGGTAGCCACATAGGTTATAGTCAGAGCCATCAGTGTCCCACGGGTAATATATGGTAGTGAGACCTGGACCACAGGGAAGGATGTGCACCAAAGAATCGATGCTTTCAAACTGTGGTATCTGAGGAAACTCTTGAAAGTGCCTTGAACTGCAATGAGATCAAATCAGTCAATCCGAAAGAATCAACTCTGATTATTTGGAAGGATAGATACTGAAACTGGAGCTCAAATACTTTGGCCACCAAATGAGAAGAGAGGAGTCATTGGAAAAGACCTGATGATGGGAAAGATTGAAGTCAAAAAGGGATGGCAGAGGATGAGATGGTTAGATAATGCAATTGACACAGTGAACATAAATTTGGGCTAACTCCAGGAGACGGTGGAGGATGGTGGAGAGCTGGTGTGTTGTGGTCCATGCGGTTGCAAAGAGTCAGATATGACTTAACCACTGAACAACAACAACAAAGGCACATAATATTTGCCGATGTGTCAATTAAAGGTAAAGATTCCACTGCACATGCGTGCTAGTCGTTTCCGGCTCTGGGGAGCGGTGCTCATCTTGGTTACAAAGCCGAAGAGCCAGAGCTGTCTAAAGACATCTCCGTGGTCATGTGGCCGGCATGACTAAACGCCAAAGGTGCATGGAATATTGTTACCTTCTCACCAAAGTGGTCCCTATTTTTGTACTTGCATTTTTTATGTGCTTTCAAACTGCTAGGTTGGCAGAATTATCAAAGCTTGGTAATTTGTGTCAATTACCAAGGTTTAAATCCTCAATTTCTTTCGTTCCTGCCCAAGTGGTGATAATTGGTTTTCTGCGGTACTTTCTGCTAGCTCAGAACTTGGAAATGCCCATTATATAAACACCTCCTTGTAGACCTTCAAGGTCTCTTCCAGCTGTATTCTGTAACCATTTATATAATGATCGTGCTTGGATTTTTTGCTTCACACCTTGCCAGTCTCAGTCCTCCTAATATTATGAGAAGTTTGTTTGATTGTAGGGTTTTTTTTAGCCCTGCAGCTGTACTTGTTTACATGCAGTAGTAATTTTCAAAGGGATAACTGCTTATATCAGGACAGGATTTGAGAATAGTGGCATTATCCAGAGATGTTCAATATTAGATAGTTTTTGACTTATGACTGTAATTGACCCCCAAATTATCATGATAGGTCATGTCAGTCATTAACCAGGTCATCACATGGCTGACTTGATTTTAAACATCTTTTGCAGTGGTCATTAAGCCAACCCATTGTCTGCAATCAGTGTTTTTTTTTGCTTGAAATTAGAAAAAACAGCCGTTTCAGGCAAAAAAAAAAGAGGTTATAACTTACAGTCACATGACTGCAGTATTCTGCAAATGGCTGTAATTGTGGGTGAGTTGCCAAGCACCCAGAATACAATCATGTGAGCATAGTATTTGTGTGTGTGTGTGTGTATATGTGTGTGTTTCAGAATCTGGGTTGTAAATACTTTGTGGGTAGGCCTGTCATGATTTCAAACAATCTCTAAGTGATCGGTCGTAAATAGAGGGTACATGTACGTATTTCATTTAGAAACGGCCAGGGTACAATTATTTAGGCATATTGTTCATGTGCAGTGGTTTTCAGTCATCTGACTAAAGATGCAGAAAGGACCAACTGTTATGTCTGGGCGGTGGGTCCCAAGGAGAGACGAGACTCGAAGTAGTGACAACAGCTCTTTATTAGGAAATCAGATACTGAGACAAAAATCCTAGCCGCGGCAGCTCTTTTTATAGAGCTGGCTGCGGCTAGGCAGCCTATGACGTGCTTTTGAGCTTGCCGCGCTTGGTTTTACCCAATCGCGGCAGCCCAAATACGAACCAATCAGGATTGCTTATATTGTCCAATCACGGCCCAGCTTTTCCGGACCAATAGGAATGCAGGCCTACAAGCCTGCTAGTATGGAACACCAACCTAATGAGATAGTAGAACTGAAAAGATCTTCCTGTCTCTCTTTTGGGAGGAACCCCTTTGTTTATTGAGTTGTTTATCAAATTTGTATAACCATCAATTTCACAAGTGTGATTCTGGTTACAATAAAACCATACAATAAAATATACAATTCTGAGTATACCTTTGGCAGACAATAAAAAAAGCAGAAACATATCTTGAAATAACGATAAAACAAGAAACATGCATATAACCTTGGAGAGAATTTAAAATCTGAGACGTAATGGAGCCATCTTGTGGGCTTCCTTGTCCCAGACGATCCCCAGGTTGGAAGTATGTATGTGTGCGTGTGTGTGTGTGTAATATTTGTTTGCATCTGATATATATAGTATTTGTTTGAGGCTTGATATGGGATAAAGAAATGCATCTTTTCAACAATTTCTCACTGAAGGATGGGCAGGAGAGAAAGGCCCAATATCTCACTTTCCCTGAAGGTAAAACCTACCATTGAAGTAAAAGCCAGCAAGCTGATTACATACATTCTTTCCTACTAAAATCAGTGAGTTTACAGCTGCCTAGGTTTGTCAAGATACTGTTGTGGGTAACTACACTTAACCTCTTTTGTACCTAAAATTTATTTTGCCTCACCATAGATTTCCAAATAGCTGATTACAGTAGTTTTACAGAGTCATATAATCAATTTAGTGGGTCATATAATCAATACAGGTAGTCCTTGATTTACAACTACAATTGACCCTAAAATTTATGTTGCCAAATGAGAAATTTGTTAGGTGAGTTTTAGCAACTTGGCACAGTTTCTAAGTGAATCACTGTGATTGTTAAATTGATAACACGGTGGTTAAGTGAATTTCCCCATTGACTTTACTTGTCAGAAGGTTGCAAAAGGGGATCACGTGACTCCAGGATACAGCAATGGTCATAAGTATGAAACAGTTGCCAGGCATCTGAATTTTGATCACATGATGCTATAAAGATTGCAACTGTGGGAGGCGAATTAAAAAATCGATAAGAAATGAGGCACTAAGGAACAGAAGAGATGATGGATAAAAAGAATTGCCATTTACATATTTAAGTAGCCTAATCGTAAGCTAAAGGAGGCAGAAATAAAATTAGACAGGGGAAATATTAGAATAAATTTTTTTATAGAATGAATAAAAATAATAGAAAGACTAGAAGTTTACAGATGTTAGGTGTTTTCTTTTATGTATTTTTCAAATAATATAATGAGAATTACTTAAATTTGATAAATGTGATAGAATTACTAATATTGTTAGCATGAATCAGATCAATATAAATGATACCTAGAACTAATTTTGTTTACATATATAAAGAAATGTTTAGATTGAACAAGAAAGGCACAGATGAAGACGGAGATAAAGATGAGGAGTTAGGTTTTTCGTTTAGTTGGTGTATGCTTAAACAATATAATGAGGATTACTTAAATTTGACAAATGTGATAGAGATTACTATTGTTATGAACTGGATTAATATGAATGAGACCCAGGACCAACTCTGTTCACACACAATATGGATGTATATTGGAAAAAATTAATAAAAAATATATCTGAAAAACGACCTTTCCATCAAAAAAAAAAAAAAAGATTGCAACTGTGAAAAATAGTCATGAGTCACTTTTTTCCTAAATAAACTGTTGCAAGTAGAGGACTACCTGTATAAAGTGTTATAAGGCTATAGATTTGTTTATTTAGTTATTTAGTTCATATGTTATTTATTCAGTACAGCTCAAATAGCTCCAGATAGTTTACATGGTTAATGTACTAGCTGTGATCTAGTCTTGCTTTGATGAATTTCACCAGCCTGTTTACAAGGGATCTGCAACCTGATCCTTTTAATGGGAGATTCCAGAGGTTGAACATTTGGAATCTCTTCTACAATACTTTCATTTTCTGTGCAACTGCTTTGGGGCAATGAATTTCCATAAGCTATTTTTATGGTGCCTGAAAAAGCTGTCTCTCATTGTCATTTCTGACCTATTGCCAGCCACCTTAATTAGATGATCCTGAATTCAATATTGTGTAATTGGCAGAAAAAAATACCGTTCTCCTAATCTTCCATGTCACTTGTAATTATATAAAACTCTCATATTCTCTCCCCCAGAGTCACCTGTTTTTTAAGCCACCTAGAGATAGTGCCTCAGCCTGTCAGTCATTGTGAAAATTAGATCCTCTCCTTCAGGATTAACTGTTCAATACAGGCTACTGCCATAGAGTACCTTCTTTTCTAAGATGGCTTTCCTACCCCAAGGCAAGCTGGGTCTGTAGTTCCATAAGAGGGCAATTCAGCTGCTAAGCAAGGAATAAAATGCCTTTGCTTTCAAGGGGTACTTCTCAAGTTAGCTCTGTCTGGCATTTACACGTCCCCATCACTGACCAGCAAGGAAAGAACAATTTTGGCTTTTTCAGGATTGTTGAGAGGGAAGCTTTTAGGAAGGAGGAACTTTAAGCTACTTTCTGGAGTCAGCTGAAATTTGTGGGGAGAAGAGGTTAAATTGAGGAGTCCATGTTGCTCTCTGAGCTTGGTTGTTTTTTCCAGATGTTTCATTAACCAAGCCCTGTGTGCACCAATGATGTTATCTAGTTTGGGTAATGAAACATCTGCAAGAAAACAACCAAGCTCAGAGAGCACCAAGGACTTCTCATTTCAACTCTGAGCTACAAACATTTTCCTCCAGAAGTTAAAGTCTAGCTCTTGGAGAACTTGGTAAAGAATGATGGGAGGAAAAGCTTAATCTTGAATATCTGTACAGGGCCCAGCTCACTAGTTAGTATCAGGGCTGTAAGGTTAAAAAGATTATTAATTCTTGTTATTCTACATAGAGCCATAATTAGGTAATCTAGTGTCTTGGGAAGGGGGTGCAAGGAAAAGAGACAATGAAATGTGTCTTGTTATCAGCACACAAATAACTTACATACTTTTCATGAGAGGTGATAGTATCATAATCATTACATGGTGTGATATATGGGTTATGATTTTGATGTCATCACAACTTGTTAAGATGTCACTGCAGTGAAGAGAACAGGTAACAGACTTGGGAAAATCTTAAGGCTGGGGATTGTACAAAATATCATCAGAAATGTTCAGGATTATTTTAGGACCTAAGGAAAAGCATTGCATTATTTTAATTTCAATGCTGGGTTTGTTGGATTGTAGGTTTTACTAATTCTGTTTTATTAGTTTTTTAAAGGTACTTATGCATTGCCAAGAAATAAAAAATTAAAAAAATTAAAACTATACTTTTGAATACTGGCATTGAGTGTGTTTCAGTGCCAATATTGGCTCTGAATTCATTTGTGCACCATGCTACACCCTTGTTTGTTGAACAAATCTTAGTTACCTGATTTAGCTGTAAAATGATAAGTTATAAATTATGCTTACAAGCTACAGTGGATAGATTCACACATCACACAAAATAAAGCAAAACAAGCATATTAAACACAATATAAACCTGTGCCGAGGAGAATAGAATAAACTATCTGGAAACCAATAGGGCCTGATGGTGGCGCCCTCTGACAAGCAGCTCCTGAGAGTAATTGACAATGGCTCACCAGTCAAGTTGATGAATATTTATCCATTTAGATGTGGCATCCACTAAGCATGTCCCTCTAGCAGTTCTTTTAAAATCTTGTTAAGTACCGAAGACTTGGTGATTAGAGCTGGGCCTTTTCTACCATTTATTATTTAAGGCATAGTCTTTTGAGCCAGGGGGAGAACTGAAAGATTTAAATCTTTAGCGCATGAACTCAAAGAAAGTTACAAGCTGTTGAACTAGTACATGCAGTAATATGGTTGGGGAAATGTATTTCTCTGCACCAAATGTCCCTCAATAGAGAGTAGTATGATGTGGCATAATCAAACATAGTCTGATGGAGCAGCCATGATTGTAAAAAGCCCTGCTGGGTGTATTTCTGCTTGATTGTTGGCTACCTGGTGTTATATACAAGAGTATTCAAATGTAATTGCATGGAGAATAGAAACCTTCAGGAGATAGCAGTAAAGCAGAATTGATTTGCTCACATTTTAAAAAAAGGAATAAATTGACATTAGGGCTAAATGCTTCCTCATTCTACACGCCAAACATACAAACCAGCGTAAATGGCTATGGATTGCAAATACTTTTTCTTGTAGATCCTTCTTAGCCAAATCCTTTCTTTTCTTTTTCTTTTTGCATTGTATATTGCCCAAATGAAACTCTCTGCAGACAAATCAGTAAAAGCCTTTATATTCTATAATTTTACTAACAATTTTTAAAAGGATGATAAAAACTAATGCAAACTAATATAAAATAAGAAAGAAAGAAAAGTCAAAGAGAGAGCTAAAAGTGCAGGAAAGAAGAAATGGAAAAGAAAAATGGAAAGATACAAAGAAATTATTCTGATCTTCTTTATAGCACTTAAAGTAAAATTATAAATTTATCTCCTTCTCCTACACGTCTGTGTTTCTTCTCTTCAGTTTCTTCTCTAATCTATCCTACCTAATCATCAAAACATCAATAAGTTCATTTTTGTGGAATCTTTGGTGTTCTCTCAGCTTGGTTGTTTTCCTGCAAATGTTTTGTTACCTAAGTAGGTTACATCATCAGACTGAGTAACAGGGTCTGAAGCTAATGAAATATATGCAAAAAGCAAAAACAAAAAACCCAAGCTCAGAGAGCATCAAAGACTCCACAATTCAACCTCGAGCTACATATATTCTCTTCTATTGATAACTTCATTGTTTTTCTTTCACATAAAAAGTCCATAAAGGTTTTCCAATTAGCAGTGCATGTATTTTCTCTAATGAAAGAAGTCAATTTAGCCATCTCAGCATGTTCCATCGTTTTCACCAAGCATTCTTCCAAGTATTGCCGAATCCTTCCAACTTTGTGCATACAATATTCTTGGTTGTTTAAAAAGCGTTTTTTTTTTAAAGTCTTTTTGATTTCATAGAAAGCCAAGATCTGAAGAACAAGGCAACAAAGTACCCATGTATGGCTTGGCTGATATCTAATGTACTTCTATAAAAAGCCAAGAAAATTTAGGGAGTAAAAGCATGTTGTTTTATTATACTTTATAGCCTTACTAAATAGCAAACTGATCCTCAGGAGGAGGAAAAACAAATTATATTTTGGCTCTGTTGGTATAGAGTTGATATTTTAATATGTTTGAAGACATAATACCCTTCCAGTTTAATACTCTTTGCTGATTTTTTAATTTTGAAAGAACAAATTAATGTTCTATAAATGTGTTAATTTGCAATTTCCAGCAGTTCAGTATATATATATATTTAAAAGGATCCTGTGAGTAACATGAAAATGTAATTTCATTAGTTAGGTTGATGAGATTGTTTTAGATAATTATGAGTTTATTTATTTTGATTGCCATGTACATTTTTCTTAATAAAACCAAAGCAACATACTTTTAAAAAATGAAACTTCCAGACTGAGTTAAGGCTGCGACATTAAATATTAAACATTTTTAATTAAAGCTATATCTAAACCACTAAGAAGAAAATGACTTTGGATGGAATGATTTGCCTCCAGATGCTCCATCACTGGAAATTTTTAAGAAGCAATTTATCCAGGATTGTATAGGGTTTACTGCTTGAGCAGTGGGTTGGACTAAAAGATCTCCAAGGTCCTTCCCAATTCTGTTATTCTGTATCTATGATCTCTGTACCTGAAGGCTTTGTACTCATATTCATGTAGTTTTCTCAACAACAATATGTATTGAGGTGTTGCTGCCTTTTTCCAAGATCTTCCTTTGACTTCTTGTCTAGTCTTCAACACTGATGGTCTCTCATCCTGTACAAATCAGATCTGACCTAATTATAATTGAGATCAGCTAGAATGCTGCCGTTTATCCTCTCTTTAAAACAAATTAATTTATCATTAGAAAGGATTATTAAGAAGGTACCTGGCTGTTGTACTGTCTGTAAATTGAAGTATAACGTGTTCCCTATCCCTTTTCTTCCCCTCCAGTATGGGTTACTGCATCCTCTTGGTCCATGGTTTAAACAAACTTTGTCTGTGGCTAAATAAATGGGGAATCACCGCAATGTCCTTCTCGGCTTTGCTGCTGCTTCTGTTCTCCTGGAAAACAGTGAAACAGAATGAAATCTGGTTATCAAGAGAATCTCTTTTCAGGTAGGATGGCTTTAAAAGAGCTAGATTGATGGGAAAGACATGTTGGCTTTGTATGAGCATTCCAATGCATTGCTATTCTGCGTATGTTTTTGAAACTGAAAAAGGATTTATTGGATTATGAGCTGGACAACATTTATTTTGATGACTGTATAAACGGTCCCAATAGCCAGTCTGGTACAGTGATTAAAAATACCAGATTAGAAATCAGGAAATCTTGAGAACCCTTAGCCACAAAGCCAACTGTGTGACCTTGGATCTAGTTTAGGCATGTCAAACCCATGGCCCGCAGATTGCATATGGCCCTGGACAGCTAGTAATGCACCCCCCCACCCCCCAAATCATAAACTGTTAACATTATTATGTGTATTGTAAAGATAGTTACTATATTATATATTTTATATGCAGGCAAAGATAATTCCTCTTCACCAGGATTGGGCTGTTGGGGGCTCACAGGGGCTCAGGAGAGCCCCTAATAAGACTCTGTGAGGCTTGGAGAGCCCCCAATAACCTCAGAAAGACAAGCAGCAAGGGAAAGCTCTTAATAGGCTCAATTGAACTTCTGGGCATTCAGCCAAGAGCATTTCACACCTGTTTATTTAGATTGCTGTTGCAAGCTAGATAAACAATCCACTCAGCACTTGCGAGGAAGAGCCATGAGAAAATCAGATAATATAGCCACTAGAAGCTCCCTGCCCTGCCTCCAAGGGGATTAACTCCCAAATAATAAGAATCACATAATTCATCAGATACTCCACTAAGACTCCAAGATCCCTCTCACAGTTACTGCTATTAAGCCTGGTTTCACCTGGTCTTTTATTTAAGTATTAAATGCATGAAATAATCAACAACTTTTTGGTATATATCTTTTTTTAGGTAATTAGGGCAAAGAAGCAATTTTGAGTTGGCCACACCCACCCGATCACATGACCACCTAGCCATGCCCACCCAGCCACATGACCATCCAGCTAAGCCCATCCAGGCAGTCATTAGGGCAGAGAGCCCCTTGCTAAAAAATTTGAAGCTCATCCCTGCTTTTCACTCAATGCAGACCAGGCAAGCCAATAAGTCCTAGGAACAGGCAAGGACAAACTACTTCTGAAAATCTTGCCAAGAACTCTATAGAGACCAGACCAGGCAGTCACTAGGAGTCAAGACTGACTGACACAGAGACACATAATCAGACATACACAGACACAATCTGTAGCAGGAGAGTGGAAAGAAACGGAGTGATGCAATCAGACATTTAAAATGCTGCCTTTTATAAGTCTATTCTAGTTTCTTCTTTATTCCTCATTTTTTTCTTTGAGCCAAATTACCCAACTGGGAATGTGGTGATCACCCTGTCCCCACAAACTGTCCTTTGGTGTGGTTTTATAAATGTGCTTTAAACATTTATTTAATCAGAGGTTGCATGGCAGACAGTTTGTAATGGTAGAACACTGCATTAATGGAAATTCTCAAGGCAATAGAGACAAAAAATAGTGTTTTTTTCTCTTTATGATGTGATTCATACATGATAAACTGGGATTTTGGCTTGTTCCTCTCCAAATAAACCACTGTTTCTTGGTTTAAAATTTTGATTTGTTAAGAAAACATCACAGACCTAATGGT
Organism: Hydrophis major; assembly: GCA_033807585.1. NCBI lineage: Eukaryota > Metazoa > Chordata > Lepidosauria > Squamata > Elapidae > Hydrophis > Hydrophis major. The sequence goes on from CM066331.1 coordinate 195,528,079, forward strand.
AGTTTCATGGTTAGTTGCTGGCTCTGAGGAGGGCATCATCTGAAGCCTTGGGAGATACTCCAAGAGCTTCTACCAAATTATTTTTTAATGTGATAGAAGTGGGAATCTTAAGTAAGTGTAGACCAATTACAATAAAAGCAATTGGAAACTTGAAGGCACGTGTAGTTTTCATGGCAACGGAAAGAAAATGATTAATTTTTGCTTTCTTCAAGATATTTTTTGACTTTCCAGTCCAGTCTACAACTTTCCCCTTCTATCTACCAAACAGGTCCAACTTAATGTAATTTCTTTTCCTAACCTCACCTGCTTCTCTTTCCCCATCATCTTCCAGTTTTTACATTGTGCATGTCAGCACACTTAAAGACTAAGTGTGCTTCATTTACTTCTATCCCTAATTTAATTTATCCCCTGGACAGGAGAAGCAAAATGGGAGGATATGTGACTTGTTCGTGATAACCTAGAACCAAGTGATTTCAGAACTGACCTATTATTTCATCATATTAATGACCCCACAAAAAAGGTGCCAGGCTTTGAGCTACCCGGTCATCAGTGGACAATCCTGAATAGAATTTGCAACTCACGTGGCATCTGCCAGGACTCTTTGTATAAATGGGACATAGCATCCTCTACTCTGCGTGACTGCATGAGCCCATGTCAAATTATAGATTATATCATGCCCAGCTGTAAGCTGGGGGCATACATCGGACCAATATCTGATTTTTTAAAATATAAACGATGCTGTACCTCAATGGTTAGAAGGCACAGACATTGGCATTTGAACATAGATCTTTTTAACATTTATATTTTATTGTGTTCTACTCATCTAGATGAAATCTTAGTATATATTGCTAGTCCATGTATGATCTGCCATACACTAAATAAACAAATAATTTCATCAGGCCCTACTTATTGAAACACCAAAATTTCTCTTAGTCCTAAAATAGGAGCTTTATTGGAAGCTGGAAATTTGTATTCTATGTGGACAACCTGTGTCCTAAAAAATAAAACATATTCTTGATTCACAACAATTTCATCTCAAGTGGACTGTTTATGCATTATACAGTAGGTTGGTCTGTGAGAAAGACCATAGCAATCTATTAGGAAGGAAATCATATTGTTCTCAAACATAGTATAACCGTGGGTCCCTCCCCCCCTTATTTCCTATTCTCAACTAGTTCAATTGTTATATATTTTCTTCAGGGAACAATATTGGATTTTATTGGGCAAGTGTTCATGGAAACTATGAATTGGACTATTCAACGAGAAATGGAAAAAATGTTTTGTTATTGTTCCTCACATTTCCCTACGTGGCTGTGTTATTATTTCCTATTTTAATTAGAAAATGGTTTTCCAGGTAAACCTGGCACCAGATTTCAGGCTTTCCAGGATAATTTTGGTAGAATACTGTACCTAGAAGTTTCCTAAGCAGCAAAATGTCAAATTTTGCTTTTATTGATTAACATGAAGAATCTATAAGACTAGCATGATCAATTTTAAATTTAGGTCTTGGATTTTTGAGAGTTATTATAGCCCTCCTTCCCTTGTCCAGTTTTTGGACAAAAGTCTACTGAAGTTTTATTTGGTCCTTATCTCCATCTGTAGGATGTTTATAACAGTTTCTTTGTTCTTTTCAGTTTCACATGTGCTTTTTTTGTTGCACATTCAGAACTGTCTCTGTTAGTGAATTGAAGGGAGGAATTTCTGAATTTAATAAAGCTGTATGGATACTATTTAGAAAATGTTCTAGAACTGTGTTGGCATCTTTGAAATATGTGGACTTCTACTCCCAGAATTCCCTAGCTACCATGATTGAGAAATATTGCTCTAGACAGATTTCTTCAAAGTACAGGCCCAATGAAAGTAGAAACCCTTCTAACCCTCCCAACCTCTTTTGGGAAAAGTAGAGCCTTACTTTCCTCTCTTATTCTTCAGAAATCTTGATAGATGGAGATTCTGTAAATAGAAACCTAACGACAACAAAAATAATAGAAGCATCCCCAAACTCCCTCTTCCTCTTCTATATCACCATTATTGGTTAAACTTGATTGATCAGACATGCTTTGATTTTTGTCAGACATTTCATAGCTGTTAAAGGCAGCCTTGGGCTGTTGTCTATGAGACTTGGGGTTCACTGTCCACAGCCATATATTGATCTAATAGTTGCTCTAAGGAAGTTCTCAGAGGAGAGAAACAGTATTCATTAAGATCATCTTATGCCATCTGCAGGACCACAGAATCTATCAAGCTCATGTTACAATCCTATTTATCAGTATTATTAGCAGGTGTGTATGTGTGTGAGAGAGAGAGAGAGAGAGAGAAAGAGGGGGAGATGATGGACGATAGAAAAGTACTGGGAAAAACAAAGAGCAAAGAAAAGGAAATACATTTCCCTAGCTACTGAGAACTGTGCCTCTGTCCTTGCTAATTGCATGCCATCTTAGCTACTTTCTCCTTATGGGAATGCAGCTGGCTATCCTGGCATTGTTGCCTGTCCCTACACCTTGTGTCAGAGCACGGATTTCTTTAGAGACAAAGCTACAAGCTTGGATTTTTATACACTGTGTTCTTTTCCCATTATGATGAAATACCATAAATTCTTCCTTCATTTAGTGCTAGCAGGGTAGCCATGCTTTGCTACAAAATTATGTGATTGGGCAAGTTTTGGGGGAGGAAAATAAGGGGGGGAATTGTGCCTCTGCCTACCAGCATCCATCAGTATTCATCTGGCTAGTGTTCTGTCAGTGTGAGAGTGAGTTCAGGGCTGTTTGGAAACTGAAACAGTATTTGCTGTGTGAACAAGAAGGAATCAGCAAGGAGCCTGGGCGTGGCTTAGCTCAACTGTTCTGTACTAAAGCTGCTTGGTGCTGGGAAACTAAAACTGAAACTGTTATGAACTAATAAAAGCGCTTAAATAAAGTTTTAACAAGCTTAAAGAAAAAGAAGGTTTCTAATCCTGCACTTCTGATTGGCCGATAATAGCGATATCGGATTGGTCCGTTCTGGAGAATCTGATTGGCTGTTAACGGGCCACTCTCATTGGTTCAATGGTTTTATACTTCCATGTTCTTATTGGCTAATAGGTCAGCAGCCTGCCCTATAAAAGGGCTGCTGCTGCCCTAGGTTTTTGCTCTGTTCACGATGATTAATAAAGAGTTGAAGTTCACTGTTCACTGCCTCGTCTCCGTTCCTTGCACCCATGTGCAGAACTTAACACTGGCGACGAAGGTGGGATGCGGAGACATCAGAGCTGACTGAACACTACAGAGCACCAAACAGAGCACATGGCTGAAGGCACATTGACAACGGAACCATGTTCGGCGGCGCCATACCACCCGCTCCATTTGACCTGGCACAAGAAGACTGGGACTCGTACATAGACCGGTTTCAGATGTTTCTGGAGACCAAAAACTTGAAGGATGCCACTACGGGAAAAAGCGAGCAATGTTCCTGACCCATTGCGGGCCTGCCATCTTTAAAATGGCCAAGGCGCTAGCGAAACCAGCTGAGGTGAAATCCATGGACTGGGATGTCCTCGCACCCCTTCTACGGGCCCACTATGCACCTGCCGTACCAACGCTTGTCCAAAGACATGAATTTTACCAGAGGGACCAGCGGAAGGGAGAGAGCGTTGCAGATTTCATCGTGGATCTCCGGAACCTGGGAGGACTCTGTGAGTTCGCAGACCTCAAAGAAGCTCTGAGAGACCGAATAGTTCTGGGATTAGATGACCAGACGATATAGAGCAAGATCATGGCAAAAGGGGACATCAACCTTGCTGATGTCATCAAAGACGCTACTGCAGCAGAAGCAACCAGGAAGTCGGCTGCCCGAATGCGCCGCACTAATGCACCACTCCGTCAACTCGCCAGCGATACCTCACCTCGCCTAGAGAGGCACACAACAGCTACCCACCACGAGGACCTTGAATCGCCATCAGAAAGTGATGAGGAGGAGGTCAACCGGCTCCGATCTGAACATGACCAACACCATCAGCGGAATCAAAGACTACCACACCAATGCGTGGGTTGTGGGCAAACCACCCGTGATCAGACTGCAAATTCTCGACGTGCTCTGCCATTTCTGTGGGAAAAGAGGCCACATCGGGAAGGTCTGTAGAAGCAAGCAAGGATTTAGCCCATTTCAGAGGGGAAACAACTACCGCCAGACCACAGAGAATTGCCCTGTGAGTCGGGAACATTTGAACCGCCAATGGAACAACCACTCCTGCAGAAATAAAACACCGGCCGTTTTATCAAGAAGAGAAGAGGCACGCCAAACCATTACTATTGGTCACGCCTCATCGCTAGACGCAAAGAAGATCCGAGTGAAGGTCGCCATTGAAAACCAGCCTTGTGTGATGGAAGTCGATTCAGGATCATCCTTCTCGATGGTTTCCTGGAAGACTCTTAAACAATTAATCCCTGCCGTCCGGCGTCAAGACCTCAGAGCCCAAAGAATCATACTCAAAGATTATCAGGGGAACCGAATTCCAGTCGTTGGATCCAGCCAAGTCCAAGTATCATTCAAAAATCGTACTGCATCATTACCACTGACCGTCGTCGACCGTGACCGGCCTTGCTTGTTAGGCCTTCAATGGTTCACCCCACTCGGGATCGAGGTAGCCGGCATTCACCAAACCAGAAGCGACGACTGGGAGGAGGCCATCGTCCAGAAATTCCAGGATGTTTTCGCAGACAAGCTAGGCGAGTACAAGGGGACTCTGTTATCATTTAACCTTAACCCTGAAGTAGCCCCCATCCGCCTTAAGCCTCGTCGGGTACCTTTTGCCTTTAAACCAAAAATTGATGAGCAGCTCGATAAATTAATAGCCCAGGGTGTTTTAGAACCAACTGACCACGCTCGTTGGGAAACCCCAATTGTAACACCCATCAAACCGGATGGATCGTTAAGGATTTGTGGGGACTACCGGGCTACCCTTAATCATGCCCTTCAACAGAATGCTTACCCGGTGCCGGTGGTACAACACCTTCTCCATTCCCTGGGGGGCGGAAAAGTCTTCGCTAAATTGGATTTAGCACAGGCCTACCAACAACTGCCTGTAGATAAAAAGAACCGCAGAGGCACAGACGATCGTTACGCACTGAGGCACCTTTAAGTGCAACCGACTCCAATTCGGAGTGAGCGTAGCCCCAGGGATTTTTCAAAGTCTGATGGAGAGACTCTTGCAAGGGATCAAGGGGCTTGTGCCATACTCTGATGATGTTTTAATTGCTACCCCGAATAGAGAAATACCAGAAAAGCGGCTTAAAATGGTTCTCCAGAAATTTAAAGACTCTGGCCTTAAGGTTAAAAAAAAATAAATGTCAAATGTGTACAGACAAAGTAGAGTTTCTGGGGTACCTAATCGATAAACAGGGCATCCACCCCACTAATAGCAAACTGAGGGCAATCAAAAACACCCCAAGACCCAGAAATAGAACTGATCTCCAAGCTTTCCTGGGGCTCATTAACTTTTACAACATCTTCTTGCCCCAGAAAGCGACTGTAGCTGAGCCCCTACATAGACTTCTCGACAAAAAAGCAACCTGGGTCTGGGGACACCACGAGGAGCACGCATTCCGACAAGTGAAAAACTTACCTCAGATGCTGTTTTAATGCAGTATAACGAGACTCTGCCCTTAACAATTACATGTGATGCGTCACCGTTTGGAGTAGGAGCCATTTTGAGTCATGTGTTACCAAATGGTAGTGAGGCCTCTATTGCCTATTTTTCAAGGACCTTATCAAAGGCTGAACGTAACTATAGCCAGATCGACAAAGAGGCTCTTGCTGTTGTATCTGCTGTGAAATGGTTTCACGAATATGTGTATGGACGAGTTTTTACTATTGTTACCGACCACAAAACTTTGCTTGGGATTATAGCGGGAGACAAGCCAACTCCCTATATATTGTCACCTAGAATGACTCGCTGGTTGGAGTTTTTAGCTGCATACAACTATAAATTACAACACCGCCCGGGGAAAGCCATTCCCCACCCTGATGCACTGAGCCATGCCCCACTTCCGGAAACCGTTGACGACCCAGCTCCAACCCTTACGACACTACAGATTGAAATGCTACATTCATCACCACTAACAGCCAGAGACATTGCAATTGAAACAAAACGAGATCCTATCTTGGCACGAGTTCTTAGCTGGGTCAAAAGAGGATGGCCAATAGCACAAACCTCTGACAATTTCACCCCTTTCAGAAACCGGCAAACAGAACTTTTTTCGCAAAAAGGCTGCATTCTATGGGGAGATAGAGTCATCGTCCCAGAGCGGTTACAACGAGCAGCATTGAAAACATTGCATGACGGTCACCCCAGCATCGTGCGTATGAAAGCGCTCGCACGAAGCTACGCGTGGTGGCCGGGCATCGACAAACAGATCGAAGTCTGGGTAAAGACTTGCGTAAAGTGCCAAGAAGTCAGCAGTGCCCCACCTAGAGCAACTCCAACAGAATGGGAACCCCCCTGGGGGCCGTGGTCCCGCATCCACGTTGATTTTGCGGGAGCTACTAAAGGACATACGTTCCTACTAACAGTGGATGCCTATTCCAACTGGCTCGAGATCCACGAAATGAAGAATACTACAACAGAGTCCGTCATCCGAAAATTGAACAGGCTATTTGCAACGCACGGGCTGCCAGATGTTCTGGTCTCCGACAACGGACCCCAGTTCACCGCCCTGGTGTTTGAACAATACTTAGTGGATCGGGGCATCTGCCATGCGCTAACTTCACCAGCGCACCCTGCGGCTAACGGCAGGGCCGAGCACATGGTACAATTTGTTAAAAAAACTCTCCACAAAATGGACTATGGGGACATTGATGAAAAAATAGACAGAATACTCCTACTCCAACACATCACTCAGCACAGTGTCACCAACAAGACGCCAGCTGAACTGTTGATGGGACTCAAGCTCCGTTCCCACCTTGACCGGCTTCACCCTTCCTACAAGCCAGAGAAACCCTGTGGATCTAGCGGAAAATGCCACGAGTTCAAGGAAGGCGACTTAGTTTTCGCTAAAAACCTCTCTGGCAAACCATTATGGGTTGAAGCAACCGTATTCAAACCACGGGGCCCAGATCGTACCGTGTGCAAACCTGCGATGGAAAAATATGGAAACGCCATATAGATCAGCTTCACTCTAAGCTACAACCCAGTTCCCGCGATTCCTGTGACTCCCAAACTGAGGGGGGAGGGGATGTTGAAGAAACCGAATTTGAGATGGTGGAGAGCAGAAGCGAAGGAAGTCAGCGATCAGGCGCGATAAATGAAGAAGAATCAGGGAGGGGTGTGTCCTCGCCACAGAGGAATACCTCAACGGAGGCTAGACCGCAAAGATCGGAGGACAACAACAACGACAGAACTAGCGGCACCGAGTCGTCCAGTGAGAATGCGGAACTGCCGGTACCAGATATGTCCAAAAACGTCCCACCGAAGCCGGACTGCAGACGGGAACCGGTGGGACAGCGCAAATCTAATAGACAGTTAAAACAACCCACATATCTTAGGGATTACGTCACTGCACCCCTCAAACGGAACCCGGGGGGAAGGGGTGTTATGAACTAATAAAAGCGCTTAAATAAAGTTTTAACACGCTTAAAGAAAAAGAAGGGTTCTAATCCTGCACTTCTGATTGGCCGGTAATAGCGATATCGGATTGGTCCGTTCTGGAGAATCTGATTGGCTGTTAACAGGCCACTCTCATTGGTTCAATGGTTTTATACTTCCATGTTCTTATTGGCTAATAGGTCAGCAGCCTGCCCTATAAAAGGGCTGCTGCTGCCCTAGGTTTTTGCTCTGTTCACGATGATTAATAAAGAGTTGAAGTTCACTGTTCACTGCCTCGTCTCCGTTCCTTGCACCCATGTGCAGAACTTAACAGAAACTCCTCCTGTGCTTGTGTCTTGCTTTTGGAACAGATTTTTTTTCAGGTGGGGAGGGGAAGTAGAACTCCTTATCATCAGAGCATGTTCATAATAATATATGAAATACTAATGCTCTGATGGTCACTTCGAAAAATCCTTTCTTAGTGAGCACCTTGAAGCCAAGAGAAACAAATTTCAAGTTTGTAGGCTTTACAGTTCTGGAAATTTTGTGATGATGTGTGAGTGGTATTTTGCTTTTATATATATAGATTCCTCACATGTGCTAGCACTTCAAGTCCCAGACTGCTCACCAAGCCATGCAACAAACACCATCATAAAGTTTGCGGGTGACACAACTGTGATTGGTCTCATCTCCAGACAGGATGAGACAGCATATAGGGTAGAAGTAGAGAACCTGTCTCTCTGGTGTTCACAGAACAATCTGTCACTGAATGTCCATAAAACCAAAGAACTGATTATGGACTTCAGGAAACATGGACAGGACCATGCCCCACTCATCATCAATAGAAAATGAATGGAAACTGTCCCTATGATCAGATTCCTTGGCATCCATATTTCAGCTGATATCTCCTGGTCCCCTAACTCCAAGGCCATAGTGAAGAAGACTCAGCAGCAGCTGCACTTCCTGCAGGTTCTCAGGAAGAACAATCTGGATAAGAAGCTATTGCTGGCTTTCTATAAAGCCTCTGTGGAGAGCACTCTGACATATTGTCTGGGTGTGTGGTATGCAGGCTCCATAGTTGAGGGCAGGGAAACTGTACAGAGGGTGATAAACACAGCTCAAAAGATCATTGGTTGCCCTCTGCCCTCCCTGGAAGACTTAGCCAGGTCCCACTGCCAAAGCAGAATCAAGGCCATCATAGAAGACCCCTCACATCCTGGCAATTATCTTTTTGACGGCAGTCTGTGTTATGTTTGGAGCATGGGCGAGAAAGAATGGAGACAAGCCTCTGAACGGTGAACTTCAGCTCTTTATTTACATAGTGACTTCTGGCCTCTATAGTAGTTTTAACCTGCCTTATATAGGCAAACCCCAGTAACTATTAACCAATAACCAACGAGGAGCGCTCGCCCTCACAACCAATCGGAACTCTCTGTTAAGGGCCAATTGGATTCCCTGGAGCGGGCCAATCCGATCCAGCCGTTTAACAACCAATCAGAAGTGCAGGGCCAGAACCCTGCACTTTACTCCAAGCTCAGGCTTTATTAAAACTTTATACATTCACAACACCCATTCCCCCTGGCTTCTGTTTGCAGGGCACAGTTACATAGTCCTTTAGGTAGGACGGTTGTTTTATTAGTCTCTTTGATTTTTGCTGTGTCATTTGGCTGTAATCACACTGAGGTAGATCGTTGTTTGGCAGTGGGGCTGTTTCTGGTTCAGAGTTCATTTCCCCATCGTTGCCCATGTTCTCTGTAATTCCCTGAGGTTCAACTGTTTCCCTCTCTGGTTCCACTTGCTGAGTATCTATTATACCGTCGTTCCCTTCGAACGGGTTTTCTTCTTCTTGGAATTCATCTTCTTCCGTACCTCCCCCCCCCTCAGTCTGGTCATAGGGGAGTTCAGGACTGCCCGCCGGAAGCCACGATTGTAATTGATCGATATGGCGTTTCCATAGTCTATCGTCAAGGCATTTTCCGGTTCGTAAGCTGGGTGTAACCGGTCGAGGTGGGAGCGGAGTTTTCATCCCATTAGCAGTTCGGCGGGAGTTTTGTTGGTGATGCTATATGGTGTGATGTGTTGTAAAAAAGGATTCGATTGATCTTGTCGTCAATGTTGTCATAGTCTACCTTCTGTAAGGTTTTTTTCACAAATTGTACCATGCATTCTGCTTTGCCATTGGTCGCAGGGTGCGCAGGCGAGGTGAGCGCATGTCGAATGCCGCGGTCAGCGAGGTACTGCTCGAACGACAGTGCTGTAAGTTGGGGCCCGTTATCAGATACCAGGACGTCTGGTAGTCTGTGGGTTGCAAATAGTCTTTCCAAGGTTTTGATAACCGCCTCGGAGGTTGTAGTCATCATGCAATGAATCTCGAGCCAATTTGAATAGGCATCGATGGTAAGTAGAAAGGTGTGGCCTTTGGTCGGCCCCGCAAAGTCCAAGTGAATTCGGGACTAGGGTCCACGTGGTGTCTCCCATTCAGTAGGAATGGCTTTAGGTGGGGCGTTGCTCACTTCCTGGCATTTTGGACAAGCTTTAACCCAATGTTCGATTTGCTTGTCAATGCCTGGCCACCATGTGTAGCTTCGCGCAAGGGCTTTCATTCGCACGATGCCGGGGTGGCCATCGTGCAAGGTTCTCAGAAGCGCTTTCTGGAGTCGTTCTGGGATAACGACTCTATTGCCCCAGATGACAAAGCCTTTTTGGGAGAACAACTCAGTTTGTCGAGTCTTGAATGGTGTGAAGTCATCTAATAATTGGTCCAATGGCCATCCATGTTGTACCCAGTTAAGGACTCGCACTAAGGTGGGGTCGCATTTGGTTTCTCTCACGATATCTCGGGCAGTTAATGGTGGCGAGTTGAGTGCCTCAATTTGCAACGTGGTTACCATTGGTGCAGGATCATCGAGAGTCTCTGGAAGCGGTGCTCGGCTCAATGCGTCGGCGTGGGGAATAGCTTTCCCCGGGCGGTATTGCAGCCGATAGTTATAAGCAGCTAAGAATTCTGACCATCGAGTCATCCTAGGGGATAATATGTAGGGAGTCGGCTTATCTCCGGCTATTATCCCCAATAATGGTTTGTGGTCAGTCACGATAGTAAAAACCCAGCCATACATGTACTCATGGAAACTTTTAACGGCTGACACAATTGCGAGGGCTTCTTTATCAATTTGTCCATAATTTCGCTCTGTTTTTGAAAGTGTCTTTGAAAAATATGCAACAGGGGCTTCGTTCCCATTAGGCAGTACATGGCTCAAGATGGTGCCCATTCCGAAAGGCGAAACATCACATGTTATATTTAACGGTAAAGTCTCGTTATACTGCATGAGTACAGAGTCAGAAGTGAGCAGTTTTTTCACGTTGCGGAACGCCTGTTATTCTCGGTGACCCCATAATCAATTTGCTTTCTTATCTAACAACCGGTGTAACGGTTCAGCGACCGTTGCTTTATGCGGTAAAAATACATTATAAAAATTGATGAGGCCTAGGAACGCCTGGAGATCGGCCTTGTTTCGTGGCCTGGGAGCATTTTTTATCGCCCTTAGTTTACTTTCAGTAGGGTGAATACCCTGGCTATCAATTAGGTACCCTAAAAACTCAACACTGTCAGTACACAATTTACATTTGTTTTTCTTTACTTTAAGACCGGCCTCTTGGAATTTTTTTAGGACTAATTTAAACTGGTCCTGTAAGATTTTTTTTTGTAGGGGCCGCAATTAATAGATCGTCAAAATAGGGGACTACGACCTTAATCCCTTGCAATAACCTTTCCATAAGGCTCTGAAAAATCCCCGGGGCTACACTAACTCCGAATTGAAGCCGGGTACATTTAAAGGCACCTCGGTGCATCACAATCATTTGTGCCAGTGCCATCTTTTCATCAACAGGTAGTTGCTGATATGCCTGAGCTAAGTCTAATTTAGCAAAGACTTTTCCACCCCCCAGGGAGTGGAGGAGATGCTTCACCACTGGCACTGGATATGCTTTCTGCTGTAGGGCGTGGTTCAAAGTGGCCCGGTAGTCCCCACAAATTCGGATCGACCCGTCTGGCTTAATGGGTGTTACGATTGGGGTTTCCCAGGGGGAGTGATCGATGGGCTCTAACACCCCCTGAGCTATCAGTTTGTCGAGTTGTTTGTGGGTTTTCGACTTTAAGGCAAACGGAACTTGACGGGGCTTAAGTCAGATGGGAGCTATCTTTGGGTCTAGACTGAATGAAATCGGGGTCCCCTTGTACTCACCTAAGCTGTCCGCGAAGACGTCCCTGAACTCATGGATGAGGTCTCCCTCCCAGTCACTTCCGCTGACTTGGTTTATGCCGGCCACTTCAATGCCGAGTGGTGTGAACCATTGGAGGCCTAGTAGGCTAGGCCTGTCTCTATTGATGACAGTTTATGGTAAGTGCGCTGTGTGCTTCTTGAAGGAGACTCGGACTCGGCAGGAACCAACGACGGGGATTCGATTCCCTTGGTAGTCCTTGAGGATGAGTCTTTGGAAGCGGAGATCTTGGCGTTGAATCATGGGGATGAGTTGTTGAAGGGTCTTCCAGGACACCATTGAGAGGGACGATCCCGAGTCGACTTCCATGTGGCAAGGCTGGTTCTCGATGGCTACTGTGACTCATATTTTCTTGGTGTCTAAAGCTGAGGCATGACCGATAGTGATAGTATGGTGAGCCTCTTCTCTCTGCAAAACTCGATTTCTGTAGGAGTGGTTTACTGGCTCTCGCCGTACAGGATGGTTTCCTGTTGATTGGCAATAGTTAGTCCCTTTTGAGGCCTAACCGGGCCCTGGTAAGCTTCGGCAGACCCGTCCGATGTGGCCTCGCTTCCCGCACTCATGGCAGAGCGCGTCACGGAATTTGCATTCGGACCTGGCATTGTTGGCCCCACAGCCAGCGCAAGGGTGTAGGGACTTCGGGTGGTGGTCCCGGTCAGACCGCAGTCGATGGACCCCTTCTTCGTCGCTGTCTGATGACGAAAAGAGGTCCTCGTGGTGCGTCGTTGCAAGCTGCCCTTCTGACCTGGATAAAATGTCGCTTGTCGGTGGTGGTACCGGAGCGTGGTTTCGGCGTAGTTGTGCAGCCGACTTCCTGGTTGCTTCTGCTGCAGTAGCATCAGCGATGGCATTGGCAAAGCTGATGTCGCCTTTTGCCATCAGCTTGCTTTGAACGCCTGGTGCATCTAGTCCCAGAACTATGCGATCTCTTAGTGCTTCTTCTAAATCGGTGAACCCGCAGAGGCCTCCCAAATTTCGGAGGTCTGCTATGAAGTCGGCCACGCTTTCTCCTTTTAGCTGGCTCCTCTGATAAAACTTGTGCCATCTCACAAGCGTAGGCATGGTCGGTGCGTAGTGATCTCGTAGGAAAGGTTCGAGGTCGTCCCAATCCATCTCCTTCACTTCTCGGGGTTTTGCTAGTGCTTTAGCCATCTTAAATACGGTTGGACCGCAATGCGTTAGGAACACCGCCCGTTTCTTTCCTGGTGTGGCGTCCTTTAAGTTGGTTTCTAAGAACATTTGGAAGCGATCCATGTAGGACTCCCAGTCCTCCTGTACTGGATCGAATGGAGTGGGTGGTACGACGCTGCTAGACATGGTTCCGTTGTGTAGTGTCATCTATCACGTGCTCGGTGTTCTTCGAAGTTTCGTTGGTTCAGATGTCTCCACATCCCATCCTCGTCGCCAGTGTTATGTTTGGAGCATGGGCGAGAAAGAATGGAGACAAGCCTCTGAACGGTGAACTTCAGCTCTTTATTTACATAGTGACTTCTGGCCTCTATAGTAGTTTTAACCTGCCTTATATAGGCAAACCCCAGTACCTATTAACCAATAACCAACGAGGAGAGCTAGCTCTCATAACCAATAGGAACTCTCTGTTAAGGGCCAATCAGATTCCCCGGAGCGGGCCAATCCGATCCAGCCGTTTAACAATCAATCAGAAGTGCAGGGCCAGAACCCTGCACTTTACTCCAAGCTCACGCTTTATTAAAACTTTACATTCACAACAGTCTGGACGGTGTTTTAGGTCAATAAAATCCTACACCACTAGACTAACAAATAGTTTCTTTCCCTGGGCCATCTGAACTGCATATAAGTCACTACCTCATTAAGATGTGAAAAGATGTGAAATCTCAATACCCCATTCAGATGCATAATAACATATTACAGTACAATCCATCTCTTGTGTATTATACTCGGCTAAGCGTTACAGTCAGTGTTGGATGTACATTTTGTGTATATTCATAGATATTGTACTCTCTAATTGCAAATGGAGATGTGGGTATTCTATTTTTCTTATCTTCATTTTTAAGTGCTTTGGTTTTATTGTATTGCAAACAGTTGCTGGGGTGCATCCACAGTTTTGTTGTACAATGACAATAAAGTTCTTCTAATTCTAATTCTAATTCATAGTTAATGTGGATCACTACTGTATAATTCTGCATGATGGGATCCTTTCAGGTATTTATTTTCGAGCAGATTTCTTTCTCCTTTGATGTTTCTTGAGACAGAATAAAAAGGTGTGAAAAAACAGTCATGTTTAAACCAAGTAATTCACATTGCTGTTCCTGTGTGGTTTGTCTTCCATAGATCGGGAGTCCAAACTCTACCCCATAATGCCAAGGTGCACTACAACTATGCTAATTTTCTGAAAGACCAAGGGCGTGATAGAGAAGCCATCTACCACTACAAAACGGCACTCCAGTAAGTTCTCTGAAATAGCCATAACATTCATTTGTCCTTCTTCTATCGGGAAAAAAACCCAGCCTGATAGCTGGGAATGCATAATGACATAGAACTGATTTATCCAGTGGGTAAAATGCAAAGGAAGTTTGGGGCTTTATATATCTCATGGGGCTACCACTGAGAAGTCCTGTAACTTTGTAATCTGCATGAAGAAGGAAGAGTCTCAATAGACTCTCTCTAGATGAGTTGGACAAGCAGACTCAGATAACAGATAATCAGAGTTGGAAGGTACCTTGTAGGTCATCTAGTCCAATACCCTGCCCAAGCAGGAGACCCTACATCACTTCTGACAGATCGGAGTCCAATCTCTTCTTGAAAGCCTCCAGTGATGAAGCTCCCACAACTTCCGAAGGCAAGCTGTTCCATTGGTTGATTGTTCTCATTGTCAGAAAGTTTCTCCTTATTTCCATATTAAATATCTTCTTATTCAGTTTCCATCCATTATTCCTTGCCTGGCCTCCATGTATTTTGGAAAATAGCTTGACTCCCTCCTCTCTGTGGCATCCCCTCAAATATTGGAAGACTTCTATCATGTCTCCCCTGGTCCTTCTCTTCACTAGACTAGCCATGCTCAGTTCCTGTAACCGTTCTTCATATGTTTAGTCTCCAGTCCCCTATACTGTCTGTCAAGGTGCCACCTGAACTGTGCTGGTATTGAACCATGTAGATTGTTAACAAACAGTAGTTTGAATGGCCCCCAGAAACCTAACAGAAAGAGACATTAAGATTGACATTATATCATGCCTCTGGTGGAGACTGACTCTGAGGGAGAGGAGGAACAGCTGACAGGGAGTGGAAGTATGGCTCTGGAGGTTGTGGAGGAGGTTGTGGAAGGGCAGAGGCCGGCTGAGCAGTCAGAGGAGGACGTAGGCCCATCCCCTCTCCATCCTAGGCACGCAGGGAGGAGAGGATAAGGGAGAGATGTGGTCTACTCGGGAGGAGAGGGCCTTGATCCTCTTCATGGGCTGCAGGTGTGACAATTGAATAAGAGTTTGGATCTGTATACTGGCAATGCTGCAAACAAATCATGTAAATATCTCTAGTTTATTGTTACTCTCTGAGTTTGGTGTCCTTTCCAGTGTGTGTTATCTGTGGACATCCTCCAGCCCTTATCTTGCCTGGTTTGTGCAGTTTTTTTCCTTCTTCGTGTAACTGTGTGGGAGTTTTTTTGTCTTCCATCAAAGATATTCGGAGCTTGGAAGCAAAGTGAAGGAATAAAAGGGGCTTCACCTGTTTTCTGTGACTGTATTTGTTTTGTATCCCACCCTGGGATACAAATTATGCTACACTGGCAAGATTATCCCACCAGTAATTTTGCCACTGCATTTTATACCAGCTACAATTTCTTGATTATATCCAAAGGCAGCGCACAACTGTGTTGCAGTAGAGAAACACGTTCTGTTGTTTTTGTATGTTCAGAGCTTTACATAAATCTAAGTGTTATTGCTATTGCTATGACATGCTGCCAATGTAAACGTCTTCCAGTGACTTGGTGCTTTGAGATTGGTTAAGTATGACATCAGGGCTGCCAACCTTGAGTGATAGTTCGGAGTGAGACACTGCGAGGGAGCGGAGCGACCGAGGGGGGGATGGTGTGGAAGGGGGGTGTCCCCCCTTCCACGGTAGGGAGCTTTGACAATTTTACATTTTAAATGGTGCAATCTGATGCATACTTTAGTCATGATTTGGACATATACATACATACATACATGCAAGCAGCACCAATGTACTTGAACTGGATTTGTAAGATATTAATAATGCAGTTCACTGACCATCTTGGCCGGAAAGGGTCCACATTCTTGGGCCTCTGCCCATCTGCTCCGTCCCTTTGGGCTGCTCCGGCTCTCCTCCTCCTCCAGGGTCCCTGGCTGAGAGGGGCGTCCCAAGTGCCTGGGATCCGGCCCCTCCAGGCTGCCTCTTCAGGGCCACAGAAGCCTCCCTCACATGGCCCCGGAGGTGGAGGGGGCCTTGCCAGGGTTCCCGGCCTTGGAGCTGGGCAGAAACGGCCCTTCCCAGACCTCTCCCACCCTCTGGGCCTCCCACCTGCGGAGGGGAGGGGGATCCAGGCTGAGTCTTGGACCCACCAGCCTCACAGTCCAGCTGAAGGGTCAGAAAGGGCCAGGCAGGCAGATGGACACACACACACACACACACACAGAATGGGGGGGGGAGGCTGGTGTCCTTCACTCCCCAAACGCCCCCCTCCCAGTCTGTGCATGGGACCCCCAGCAATGCTGCCATCAGCTGCTCCCCTGCAGGGAAGTCCTGGATTGTCTGTGGGAGGAGAGGAGAGGACAGTGGCCACTCCCCCCCCTTTGCTTGGCATTTGTGGGGAGACCCCTTAAGGCGAGATTCCTTCCCAGGGGCTCCCAAAGAGCATCCAAACGTTCCTGGCATCAAGTGGGGAAAGAAGCCTAAAAAGAGAGAAACTCCTGCACCGGCTGCGATTGGGGCTCGGAGGGGACAGGAACCCCCCCCTCCTTGCGAGCCCCCCCCGCCCCGCTCCAGCCTGCCCTCTGGCGGGACCCCCTTCCTGGAGAGGCTCCTCCCTGCCAGACCCTCTTGCAGCCTCTTGGACCCAGGGGAGGCTGGGGGGGGCGCATATCTAGGTGCCAAGGGGGAGGAGGGACACAATGTACCCGGGAAGGAGCCCTCCCCCCTCTTCCCCCTCCCTCTCCAGGGACTTCCCATCAGGCTGGGGAGCGAGAGAAGCCGAGGCGCGCAAGAGGCCAGCCACGGCAGCTCCCCTTGCGAGAGGGAGGCCAGAGAGGGACGCGCCTTTGCGCCCCAATCCCAGCGGCCTTGAGACCAGACGGGTGCGGGGAGGGGATGTTGGGAGCTCAGCTCTCGAGAAAGGCCCAGGGATGCCCTGTAGTCGTACTTCATGGGGGATAGAGAGTTCGTCTCTCTCATCTCCGCCTGCCAGAGCAGAGTGCAGCGCAAGGGTTAAGCCCAGAGAGTTGTGACATCCTAGAGCGGAAAGGAGCAACCGCTTCCTGCAGCGTGGAATTCTCTCCTCACCCCAGTACAGAAATCAATGCGGGCAACGTCCTCTCGCACATGCTCTGTTCACCCTCTGAAGCCGCCCAGGATCGGAGGCTTCACTTCTCAAAACTTTGGGCTTGGGCATATCGATATTCGGAATATCAGAGAATGTAGAGATATATTTATTTTTGTACATTCCATTTTGGGGGTTTAGCGTGAGATTTCGTTTATCAGAGTGAGACAGTCAAAATTGGTTGAATTGCGTGAGTCTCACGCTGATTGCGTGAGAGTTGTCAGCCATGTGACATGGGAGAAGCAGAATACTAATTGAATTCACTAGCAACAAAGGTTGGAGACCAGGCTAGGTGCATTTGGCACTTTGTGTCTGCTCTATGCTGTTTAATGAGAGATTTGGCCTGAACATATTTCATGTTGAGTAGAAGACGGTGAAGAGAAGCCCAATTATGATATTTTAGATACCACTGCCTTTTCCCATGTGGATTGAATATCATTTGTCATAGCCAGCATGACAAGATCAAGGGGAAAAAACGATAGTTTGATCCAGTAGTTGAACATGGTCACCCACACTTTAACTTCCACTTTCATGAGGCCTGTCTCCATTCTCTAGAATAGCATTAGACACACATTTTTGGGATCCAAAGAGTCAATCTTAGAAATTTGAATTTAACAAGTTCTAATGGATACAAAATTGAAGAAAGGGCCCACCTCAGGTGCCTTTGATTGCTGAAGGGATATAGTGGTCATCTCTTGTCTTGAAGAATTTGACAATGGCAGATGAGATACAGATGAATATTTCCTTTAAATTAGCCAGTTTATCAATTATTTCCCATATAATTTTACCTTCTGGATTGGAGTCCATATATTCCTAACTCAAGGCCTGGGGACCAGATCTGGCTCACGGATGCTTAGATCTGGCCCACATGGCTGCCCTGGAAACAGTGAAGGACTGGCCTACAGTGCCTCTGTCAGCAAAAATGGAGCCCACAGTCCCCCTGAACTCCGTTTTTGCTGGCAGAAGGTTGCAGGAGGCTGTTGCAGCCAAAAATAGAGCTCGGGAGCCCATTGTCACTAGCAGAGCACTTGGGCCACCACAGGTGCCCCCAACACAAGTGACCTCAAGCTGGCCATGCTCACCTTGGCCACGGACATCCCAGCCCCCCAAGGTGAAAAACAACCCTGATGCGGCCCTCAATGAAAACGAGTTTGACACCCCTGCTTTAGAGAGAGCTTACGATAAATGCACTTCCTTGTCAAAACCTCCATTCTTATTGTCAATGGATGTCAGGTTTTCAATCAGACTGGTAAAAGGATACTGGTTATGTCTAAATATAGCATATTGGCAAGGCTTTGCAGTTCTGGTTCTATAAATTCATACATAATGCTATCAACATGCATAATCATTACCAAGTAGGCATTTTTATGTTTCTTTAGAGACTGCTTTGTAGGCAAACAAAATATACAAATGTATTGCATTTGAAACTAAAAGTTAACATCAGCACAAAAGAGATCGAGAAAGAGGAGAGGGGAAACATTTTTCCAAAATGCAAATAAATGTCCAACTTGGCCCCACTGTTCAATAATTCTCAGTTGGAGATAAAACTTATTCAAAAATAGTTTTCAAAAGAAAGCAATACAGTCCAAACTTAATGAGCAGATAGAGGTAAAATAAAAAACCAAAACAAACTACAATGAAGGAATTTCCACAATGGACCAGGATAAATAATTACCAACTTCAAGGAGATAACAAGACACAGTCTGTTGGAAGGACACCAACCAAGATAACTTCAGTCCCAAATAAAACACACTTTGCTTCTAGCAACGCTGTGTTTTAATTGTCTCTCTTATATACTATTCTCCCAGCTGCAACCAATGAGGGGAATCATGGCCGTTTCCTCTCTCGTAAGCCAAGTTGTTTCTTTCCCCGTTCCTCCCTGCATGTCCTAGGATGAAGGGGGGATGGGCCTGGTTCTTTCTTTGACTGCCCAACCAGCCTCGGCCCTTCCCCAGCCTCCTTCACAACCTCCGGAGCCACACCTCCACTCCCTGTTGGCTGTTCCTCCTCTCCCTCAGATTCTGACTCTAACAAGGGCATTATGGGGATTTGGAAATCATAATTTATGACTTCATGTGTGGGGAAATCTTTGATTTACAATCATTAATTTAGTGACTGCTTGAAATTACAACAGCACTGAAAAAAATTACTGAGAACCAGTTCCTCACATTGAAACCATTGCAGCATCTTTGCAGTCACATGATCAAAATCCCGGTGCTTAGCCAGGGGCATGTATTTACATCGGTAGCAATGTCCCAAGAACATTTGATCACCACTTGCATCATCTTGCTAGCCAGCTTCCAACAAGCAAAGTCAGTGAGGGAAGCTGGATTCTCCTGAGAACCACATGATTCACTTAACAGCAGTGATTTGCTTAACAATCATGGCGAAAAGATCATAAATTGGATGTGATTCACTTAAGGACCACCTTGCTTAATAATGGAAATTCTGGTTCCAGTTGCGGTCCTATATAGAGGACTATCTGGACCTACTTATCTCTCTCCCTTCCTCTCCTTCCTCTCGCTCTGTCTGTCTGCCTGTCTGCCTGTCTGTCTATCTGTCTATCATAATTACATCTATTACCGGTATCTCTCCCTCCCTCTCTCTCTCTCCTTCTCCCTCCCTTCCCCATTCTTTTCTCCTTACTACATCTGTCTGTCTATCATCTACCTATCTATCTAACTATCATCTATCTATCATAATTACATCTATTACTAGTCTCCCTCCCTCCCCCCACTCTCTCCTTACTACATCTATCTAGCTATTCAATCTATCTATCATGGTTACACCTATTACCGATCTCTCTCTCTCTCTCCCTCTCCCTTCCTCCCTCTCTCCTTACTACATCTGTCTGTCTATCTGTCTATCATCTACATACCTATCTCTTAAAAACATCACTGGCTTCAGCAAACCTCCTTCCCAGGCAGAAGGAAATCAACAACTAGTAGATGACCTGAATGTGTTTTACTGCAGGTTTGAAAAGAAACTATAGCCACCTATCTCCACAACCCACATCTCAAACATACCAATAACAGCCAAGCCTCCTACAACTGGCCCCAATCCATTGGGCTCACAACCTCTGGTGATCACAGAAAAAGAAGTGCAAGTTCTATTAAACAGACAGAAATCAGGAAAAGCACTAGGGCCAGACAAGATAACTCTTCTTGTTAAAAGTCTGTGCTGACCAATTGGCCCCCATCTTCACCGGAATCTTCAATAGATCACTAGAGACGTGCTATGTTCCTTCCTGCTTCAAACATTCTACCATTATCCCAGTGCCAAAGAAGCCCTCCATCAAGGAACTGAATGACTACAGACCAGTTGCTCTAACACCTGTAGTTATGAAAATCTTTGAAAGGCTTGTGCCGTGAAAACCATCCCGGATCCGCTGTTAGATCCCATGCAGTTTGCATACCGAGCAAATAGATCGACAGATGATGCTGTTAATATGGCTCTGGATTACATCCTACAACACCTTGAATCTCCAAATAGCTACGCAAGAGACCTCTTTGTAGACTTCAGTTCAGCATTCAATACCATCATTCCGGACACTCTTCTAAGTAAATTAAACCAACTAGCGGTATCTGAACACACTTGTAAGTGGATCATAAGCTTCCTAACTGACAGGAAGCAGCAGGTGAAGCGAGGCAGAATCACATCCGATACCTGTACAATCAACACAGGGGGCCCCCAAGGCTATGTGCTATCTCCACTTCTCTTCTCCCTATATACCAATGACTGCATCTCAAATGCTCCATCTGTTAAAATACTGAAGTTTGCTGATGACACAACAGTGATTGGTGTCATTCGAGACAACGATGAATCTGCATACAGACAGGAGGTTATACAATTTGCCTCGTGTTGTAACCAGAACAATCTGGAACTGAACACACTCAAAACCGTAGAAATGGTGGTAGACTTTAGAAGAAACCCTCCCATACTACCACCTCTTACAATACTAGACAACACAGTATCAACAGTAGAGACCTTCAAATTTCTAGGTTCTACAATATCACATGACCTAAAATGGACACCTAACATTAAAAACATCACCAAAAAAGCACAACAAAGAATGTTCTTTCTGCACTAACTCAGAAAGCTCAAACTGCCCAAGGAGCTGCTGATACAGTTCTACAGAGGAATGATTGAGTCTATCATCTGCACCTCTATAACTATCTGGTTTGGTTCTGCAACCCAAGAGGACAGATAGAGGATAATTAGGGCTGCAGAAAAAAAAAAAAAAACAATTACTACCCACCTGCTTTCAATTGAGGACCTGTATACTGCACAAGTTAAAAAGAGGGCTGTGAAAATATTTACAGACCCCTCACATTCGGGACATAAACTGTTCCAACTCCTTCCCTCAAAACGACACTATAGAGCATTGCACACCACAACAACTAGACACAAGAACAGTTTTTTCCCAAAAGCCATCACTCTGCTAAACAAATAATTCCCTCAACACTGTTCAACTATTTACAAAGTATACACTACTATTACTGTTAAATCTTCTCACCACTCCTTATCACCCATCCCCTCCCACTTGACTGTTTCCTAGTATGATTTGATTGTTGATTGTACCCTATGGCTATCATTAAGTGTTGTATGTTATGATTCTTGATTCTTAATGAATGTACATTTTCTTCATGTATACTGAGAATATTTACACCGAGACAAATTCCTTGGCCAATAAAGTATTCTATTCGACCTAGCTACCTATCTGATGCAATACTAGATAACAGCAGGACAATGATGAACCAAGTTGTGGTTCATGTAGCAAACTCTGTGTAAGAAAATCTGCTATTTTCTTTCTCACAGTGTCAAGGTCCAACCACAGAACCTCTGCCTTTTCTCTTGTAGAGAAAAGATCTGACCAACTTTCTTGAAAAGATCTGACCAACTTTCTTGAAAAGATCTTGAAAAGATCTGACCAACTTTCTCTCTGAGGTTTCTAACAGAGCTTATTGTACAACCGCCTGGGCCGTTTTTCAGCCACCTCTTTGTTTTCCTCACACTTTTCAGCTTTCCAAAATGCCAAAGTTTTAAACATACATAACAAAAAGGGAAATATGCAACAGACTCAGAGGAATTGAATTTGATTAATGCAAATTGAATTCAAGTAAAAACCTACAGGAAGTTTAGTCTTTCTCTGCTTCATTGATTTTAGCGTGAGGGTCCTGCATGGAATCGGTAGCCACTGCCTTCCCCAGGGCTATTAAAGCAGAATGGGACCAATTTGGAGACAGACTGTAACCAAGGGCAAAGTCTCTGCCTAACTGGGTTTGACACATGTTTTCCTTCTGACCAACTCCTCTGTTTGCATTACAAGCTCCTGAGGACACAAAAGACTCAGAGCTGGCCCTAAGTTATAATACCATTTTTGTCAGCTGATTTCAGGTAACTTGGTCCATTGTGGCATTTATTCTTGTATTTTTACAAACTAGGAGGCAGAGAGATGCATATCAGGAAATTCTACTTTTACCCTCCAAGTCAGACTGGGACATTTTACAGCTTTATATTTTGATAAGGAAACTTGGGAGTTGAAGCCCACACATCTTAAAGTGGCTAAGGTTGAGAAACATTATTATAGATGCAAGGATGCCTCAATGAGTTAAGGACAACTCGCCACGGATGGTCAACTTGCGGGAGAACTCAACTTGGCCAACTCTCCATGGGACAATTTGCTGCAAGATAATTCAATGCTGTATTAATTATTTCATTCAGGATCTTTTGTTATCTGTGGCCATGTTTTCATCAAAATTATTTTAACTCTTATATTTCTGGATAGACTTCATTTTATTATTATTGGCCACAGTTCTATCGAAATTTATTTAAGTTTTGTACTTACTTGCTGAATTGTCCCATGTGGTGAGTTGTCCCAATACAATAAAAAATAATAATTTGAGAGGCAGCTACGTTTTCTTGATTGAACTCTTACTACTGCAGAATGCAATCTCTCTATTATCTGTAGACAGGAACAGACAGCTCTCTTCAACTGGCACTTAAGCTCAGTCAATTTGTTTGGGAATTAGGCTAAGCAGCTAGTAATTGCTGTCAGACACTTTCGCCTCCATTTCCTCCTCCCCCCCCCAAAAAAACCTCCATAACCATCAAGTGGCTGGGAAGAGCTTTAATTATAAAGAAGGTTGTTTTTAAGATTGATTTGCTAGGAGGGTTAATTAAGCCTCATTAGGTGTATAGACTAGAGTAAAGCTCTTTTCAGAGCATTGCCAGCAGCACTGCACGTATGAAGGACTGGCAGTGAATCTTCCAAAGTTCTGCTAGCTATGCTAAGGGATTTGTGGTTGCTTGGCAACTTGAAATTAAGTTGTGATCACTTTGCTCTCATCTGTCATCTTTTCAACTCGAGCAACTCAGTTGGGTGAAACTAAACATGGTTTCATGTTAGGGCATTGCTCTTCTTGCTGCTAAAAAAAAAATCTTTGGATCTAGCAAGGAGCAGGTAGCATTTGTCTCTGATAATAAGCAAGTAGATAACCATAAGGTTTTTTTTAGAAGATTAAAATGGAAGATAGTTAGTCAAGCATGTTGTCTTGCCCAGAAAAAAATATAAGGGAAAGTGAAGCTGGTGGGTGGGGAGTCCTAGGGGGCAGGAGGCTAGAGAAAGGAGCAAATAACTTTCTGGGGCTTTGCAAGTAGTGATGTTCCTCGTGCAACCATTTCGGAGATCCCTCCCTCCAGCTTTTTTTATTGGAACTCCATGACATGTCTTTGAAATGATCTCAGGTCTGTATATTTTCCATGATGACCAGCGCAGAAATAAATTTAGGGAGAAAAATGTCAGGGTGAGACAAATAGAAAAATGGGACATTCTGGTAAATGGAGGTTTGTGACTGGTTATGCCTCCCTCTTGTTCAATTTTTTTTTTTTTTTTTTTGTAAATGGTGAAGTGCATCCCTAAGAGATATTATCTATGCATGCCCCTGACATATTTTTAAAATTGCATCTCAGCTCAGAAGCACAGAAAAATTAGCAACACCTAACTAATCCTATAGGGCAGTTTTTCAGACTTAGCAATTTTACGATAGGTGGACTTCAACTGGCAGGGGAATTCTAGGAGTTGATGTCCATAATCTTAAAAGCTGCCAGATTTTTTAAAAAATTGCTGCTATACATCAATTCTGTATGGGAGAAAGGGCAGGGAGGTAAGTCATGAAATAATAGAAGAAATGAATTCACTAGATATCTAGAGTGTAATGTTCTGTGAACAATAAGGAAGAAGAAGAAGAAGCTGAGAACATCATAGGTGATTCCCTTGCCCTTTTCTGGGTTCCAAGAAACAAAAGAATAACATGATCAATACAGAAAAGTGCAATTCTTTTATAGAAATTAAAGCTTGACACTGAATTCTAGTATTATCAAATGCAGAATGGTGGCTATTATAGATTTGGACAATTCTTAGGGAAGGCTCATGTAGGTAAATTTTCAACTACAAGTGAACAAGGCAATGTTGAATGGCACCATATAAATCTTGTTACCTCTTTCCTGTAGCCTAGCATATTGTGCGAACACAGTCAATGTGCTTTTAGTTCCTGTATGCATAACTTCAGTTTTGGCAGGAATTTTAGGCAACTTAAGTGTCGTGTCCGTCGGTAAGGAGACCAGGAGGCGGTGACTAGGTTTCAGCTCTTTATTAGGCCCCCGGAACCGATCTGGCTCCAAGGGAAAAACAGCAGCTTTTTATTCCCAAGCCGCGGCAGCCGCGGCCAATGGCACCGCTTTGAATCTCCTGCGATTCGTATCCACCAATCGCGGGAGATTCTTAGCGGGCCAATCAGCGTGGCTCGCTAAACCAATCAGATCGCCCCGCGCTTTGGCCAATCAAAGCGCGGGGTTTCAAGAATGCTAATGAATGTACAGAACACCCCTCCCCTCTTAGTTTGGTCCTACATAACGTAGTCCCGTAGGTAGGCGGGGCTCCGTACTTGCCTACTGGACCTGTGCAGATCAGTCGTGGGTTGGCTCCCAGCCGGTTCGGTCGGGTTCTCTGTGTCTCTCAGACTCGTCGGTGGAACCGCCTGGTATGTCTTGCCGGGCCGCTCGTCGCAGCTCCCTCCCAGTCTACCTGGGCTGGTTGAGCTGTGGTTTTCGCCGCTCCCGCCTGGTCTTTCCGGGCTGGTCGAGCTGGCCTGGCTGCTTCTTTCTGGTGAGGTTCCGGGCTGGCTGCTTGCTGGTGAGTATGGCTGGTTCCTTTCTTCAAGGATTTGGTTTCCAGGGTATATTTGGTTCCCGGGGTATTCCCTCCCGTCTTGGTTTGTGTTAAGGGGATTGGTTATGTCTGGTTGCGTGTCGGTTGTGTTTTTTGTGGCTGTCCTCGATCTTAATTGATCGATGTGGCGTTTCCATGCTCGTCCGTCGGTTGTTTGTAGCCGGTACGAGCGGGGACCTGTCAGTTGGGTTATGATTGCTGGTACCCATAGTGGGTCTCCGGTTAGGTTCTTTGCGTAGATGGCATCGCCTGGTGCAAAGGATCGGTACTTGCTGGAGGAGTTTGGGGGTTTCTCTGGGTTGTATGTGGGGTGCAGTCTATCGAGTGGGGATCTTATTTTCCTCCCCATTAGTAGCTCTGCCGGGTTTTTGTTTGTTGTCGTGTTCGGGGTTATGTGCTGTATGAAAAGCATTTTATTTATTTTGTCTTGGATCTCCCTGTGGTCTATTTTCTGGATGTTTTTTTTTCGTGAATTGAACCATCCGTTCCGCCCTTCCGTTCGCTGCTGGATCTCTGCGCCAGGGCTGTCAGTGCGTGTCGTATGCCCCGTTCTGCTAGGAATTTTTCAAATTCCAGCGAGGTGAATTGGGACCCGTTGTCCGACACGATGACATCTGGGAGGCCGTGTGTTTGCAAAGTTCCTTGATCACGGCCTCTGTGGTGGTGGACAATAACATTGTTTACCCTAACTGGTTTAGGTAAAATAATAAATATGTTATCATGGTTTATAAGTTAAAGTGTCTGCAACTTTAAATATAGGAATGTAATTAAGGGAGTGGTTGTAAAAAGCACCATAAAAGAGGGCAAGGAACGTCAGCTTGCTCTCTCTGGCTTGATGATCCCTAATTACTGGATGAAGACTGCGTTTTTCCTTACTCGAACGGGAGAGAGAAAGGACTGA
Organism: Hydrophis major; assembly: GCA_033807585.1. Taxonomy (NCBI): domain Eukaryota; kingdom Metazoa; phylum Chordata; class Lepidosauria; order Squamata; family Elapidae; genus Hydrophis; species Hydrophis major. The sequence continues at coordinate 195,554,570 of CM066331.1, forward strand.
TTTGTAAGTGAACTGACATAGGATATTCGACACGGATTTTGCTAATTGAATATCCTTGAATGGACTGACTAAAATGATACATGACTAAAGGACTGTTATTTTGACTATGCTATAAACTCTAAATGGAATAAACTATATTTTTGGTAGCACAAGCGTATCTGTTATTTTTACTGTATGTTAACAAACATACAAGCTTATCTCACTCATTTATCTGTGTGCCTATCTGACTAATGCTGCACATTCTGTTAAGCTGTTTAACCCTGGTTGGGGAACCCAGGCTTAACAGTTTTCATGTTGCTCACCTCCAACCAGTTGGAGTGAGCGTCTACGGTTATAAGGAATGTATGTTCCTTTGTGGGCCCGGTGAAGTCTATGTGGATCCTAGACCAAGGTCCCCTGGGGGTTTCCCATTCTAGGATCGGTGCCGTGGGCGGGCTTGGTCTGGTTTCTTGGCAGCGTTGACACCTTGCCACCCAGGCCTCGATTTGTTTGTCCATCCCTGGCCACCAAGCGTAACTCCTGGCCAGGGCTTTTGTTCTAACTATGCCCGGATGCCCCTCGTGTAACAACTCCAGTACCTTCCCTTGCAGTTTTTCCGGGATAACCACCCTATCCCCCCACAGTACACACCCTTTTTGTAGCGAGAGTTCTGTTTGCCGGTTCCGGAATGTTCTGAATGTCTCGTCGTTGTCCTTTTCCGGCCACCCTTTCTCTACCCAATGTAACACCCGCGCCAGACATATGTCTTTATTAGTTTCTCGGGCAATGTTTGACGCAGTTATGATCGGGCAGAGTCTCTATGCTGAGGGCGGTCGTTGTGGGTGCTGGGTCGGTGTCTAGCTCGGGTAGCGGTGAGCGGCTTAAAGCGTCTGCATGTGTGATTGTCTTACCGGGTCGGTGTGTGAGCCGGTAGCTGTAGGCGGCAAGGAATTCGGACCACCTTGTCATTCTAGGAGATAGAATGTTCGGGGTGGCCCTGTTCCCTGCGAGGATTCCCAGCAGCGGCTTGTGGTCGGTGATAATGGTGAACGTCTGGCCATAGAGGTACTCGTGAAACCTCTTCACTGCGGCGACAATAGCCAGGGCCTCTTTGTCCAGCTGACTGTAGTTTCTCTCTGGTTTGGTGAGGGTCCTTGAAAAGAATGCGATGGGTGCTTCTTTTCCGTTGGGGAGAGTGTGGCTGAGGACGGCGCCGACGCCGAAAGGTGATGCGTCGCATGTGATGGCTAGTGGTAGGGTCTCATTGTATTGGATGAGGACGGCATCCGAAGTGAGCAGGTCCTTGGTTTTCTTGAAGGCAGCTTCCTCGCGTTTCCTGCAAGTCCAGGTAGCCGCCTTGTCCAAGAGCCTATGCAAAGGCTCCACCGTGGTTGCCTTTTGGGGCAGGAAAACATTGTAAAAATTAAGTAGTCCCAGAAACGCCTGCAGTTCCGTTTTAGACCTGGGTGTGGGGGCCTCTTTGATAGCTTTAATTTTGGTGTTGGTTGAGTGGATGCCATGCCGGTCTAGGAGGTACCCCAGGAATTCGACCCACTCTGTGTAAAGTTGGCACTTTTCCCTCTTCACCTTTAGCCCGGTTTCCTTGAATTTGGTTAGCACCTCCCTTAGTCGACCCTCTAGTTCTGGCTGGTTGGCTGCCGATACCAGCAGATCGTCAAAATAGGGCATTACCCCCCTGATGCCTTGTAAGAGTCTCTCCATGAGGCTCTGGAAAATTCCAGGCGCCACACTGACTCCGAACTGGAGTCGGTTACATCGGAAAGCTCCCCGGTGGGTGACTATGGTTTGCACCTCCACGGTTTCTTCGTCGACCGGCAGCTGCTGGTATGCTTGGGCCAGGTCGAGTTTTGCGAAAACCTTGCCTCCCCCCAGTGAGTGTAGAAGATGCTGCACTACTGGGACGGGGTAGGCGCTTTGTTGCAAGGCACAGTTTAGGGTGGCCTTATAGTCCCCACAGATTCTCAACGACCCATCGGGCTAGACTGGGGTGACTATTGGGGTCTCCCACCAGGCATGGTCTATTGGTTGTAGGACCCCTTCCTTGACGAGCTTGTCAATTTGCTCGTCAATTTTTGGTCTGAGTGCGAAAGGTACCCGCCTTGGTTTTAGGCGTCTTGGGGGAACATTCGGGTCTAGGCTGAAAGAGATAGGGGGCCCTCGGTACTTGCCTAGGGTGCCATCGAACACTTCTTGGAAGTCCCGTGCCAGTTGTTGCTCCCAATCGGTCTCGGCGATGTGGTTGATGCCCGTGACTTCGATGCCGAGCAGTGCAAACCATTGCAGTCCCAAAAGACTGGGTCGGTCTTGGTCCACGATTGTTAGGGGAAGCTTTGCAGTGCGTCCCTTAAATGTTACTCTGAATTGTCTGGTTCCGACTACCGGGATGCGGTTTCCCTGGTAGTCTTTAATGATTAGTCTCTAGTTCTCCAGTCCCTTCTTTTGGATGGTAGGCACCAAGCGTTTGATTTCTTGCCAGGTGACCATGGAGAGGTAGGACCCGGAGTCCACCTCCATCTTGCATGGCTCACCTTCGATGCCTACCTCCACGTAGAATTTTCGGGCATCAGTGGTTGATGCGTGGCCGATGATGACCATCTGATGTGTTTCCTCCTTCCGCCGGGTCTCGCCACCTCGTCAGGCTCACCCGCTCCTGTCCCAACGGCTGTCGGCTGGGCGATCTCTGGTTTTGGGGGGTGTGCTGTCCCGTCTCCGCTCACTGTGGTCCCGCCATCTGGGGCTGTAGGCTTTCTTCAATCATCATATGCAGGCGATGTCACCCTTTTTGTCACAGTGCCGGCAAACTGCATCGAAGAACCGGCACTCGGATCTAGGGTGGTCGCCTCCGCAACCGGCACACGCGGTCCCCAACTTACGACCCCGCCAACTGTGCTGGTTGCATCCTGCCTGGAGCCGGTGGATTTCCTCCTCTTCATCTGAAGTGTCAGAGGCGGAGTGGAATTCGCCATGGTGGGTGGTAGTTTCACGTTGACTTGCTTCCGGTTGGGCCTCAGTCACCCGTCCAGGGTTGTTGTTCATGGTGTGGTCCCCGGTGTCCGGTCTCCACATGCGGTTTGCTGACTGCCGGGTGGCCACGGCTGCGGTGGCTTCAGCGATGGCATCGGTGAGGGTGATGTCGCCTTTGGCCATCAGCTGACTCTGTAGGACTGGGTCCCGAAGCCCGAGCATGACTCGGTCCCGTAGGGCCTCGTCCAGGTCAGAGAACCCGCATAGTCCTCCTAGGTTCTGCAGCTCCGCAACAAAGTCGCTGAGGCTTTCGCCCGACCTCTGGTCCCGCCGGTAAAACTTGTGCCGTCTGATGAGGGTGCGCACGGCGGGAGCATAGTGTTTTCGGAGTCAGGGTTCGAGGTTGGCCCAGTCCATCCCAGTGATATCAGCGGGTTTCGCTAGGGCTTTCGCCATCTTGAACACTGCGGGCCCGCAGTGTGTCAGGAAGACGGCTCGTTTCTTCGGCCTGGTGGCGTGCTTCATGCCGCTGCATTCGAGGAACATGCGGAATCTGTCCGTGTAGGATTCCCAGTCCTCGCTAGTGGGGTTGAAGGGTGCGGGCGGAGCGATGGGGTTGAAGGGTGCGGGCGGAGCGATGCTGGCCATCTCGTCAGTCTTGCTTCCGTCAGACACGTGCTTGCTGGGGTTCAGAATTGGGATCCCATCCTCGTTGCCAGTGTCGTGTCCGTTGGTAAGGAGACCAGGAGGCGGTGACTAGGTTTTAGCTCTTTATTGGTCCCCGGAACTGATCTGGCTCCAAGGGAAAAACAGCGGCTTTTTATTCCCAAGCCGCGGGGCCGCGACCAATGGCACCGCTTTGAATCTCCCGCGATTCGTATCCACCAATCGCGGGAGATTCTTAGCGGGCCAATCAGCGCGGCTCGCTAAACCAATCAGATCGCCCCGCCCTTTGGCCAATCAAAGCGCGGGGTTTCAAGAATGCTAATGAATGTACAAAACATTAAGAGAGGTAGAAGGAAAGATAACATTAACATATTAACATTTTTTAAAATTACCATATTTTTTAAAAAGTAAAGTCTTCCTTGATTTGAGCTTGACTCTTGATACCTCCATGTTATATTTATGTTGTTTATTTGAAAAGCTGCCATATGGTTGACATCTGAGGGAAATGGATGATTAAGAAATTAGAAATATAACCAAACAAACAAACAAATAAGGGTGAAGGTTCCTTCTCTGAGTTTGTGGGTTGGTTTCCGAACGTTTTTTTCCAGGCTAGGTAACATCTTCAATGAAGTTTAGGAGATCCCTGAACTCCCCTAAACTCCACTTAAGATATTACTTATCCTGGTAAGGAAACATTCAGAAACCAACCTACAAGTTCGGAGAATGAACTTTCACCTTCATCCTACACCCAAGATACAGATATTACCACTATTGCAAATAAATAAATATAAATAAATCCCAGACTCTTTGCTTCTCAGTCATGACCTTGGGATTTGTACTCTTCTCCTGTCCAAGATTATGTACTTAAGCCAAAGTTTACTAGGATTTTTCAAGATCAACCAAGGCGTCCTACTATGTTCTGTGACAGCATAGTTTGAGGTACATTCCAAGAAACCAGATGTGCGTATTAGTATTCCTCTAGAATGATAATACAGAAATCCTAACTTTTAAAAAATCACAGCAAGAGTCTTCAAGTTCCCTTCAGGGAAGAAAAATCTTTTTTGCTCAGCAGGGTGTTTCCAAAGGAAAAAGGTGGATTCAAAATGATCCATTGATGCCTACATCAGCCTTATTGTAAATTGCAGCCAGAGAGCTGACCATTTCCACAGCCAGAAGCCAAAGGGGAGGCGGTCATCAGCAAAATAAAATAAACTTCTGTATTTATCTGGGCAGAAATTCTTTTCTTTGTGCCAAGCACAGATGGAGGACATTAACCTTAGCTTGAAAGGGTCATTCTTTTGGGGGAATGCAAACTGAGCGGTATCTAAAGCAGAGTTCACGAGCGATTGATATTCTGGAATGGTGATAATGTTTAAAAACCTTTAAGCATACTTGCAGCAAAGCAATAAAGATAAATTGCTACAACAGAGATCTTTGGAAGCGTTCCAGGCATGTTGGGGTGGGGGAGAAAAGAGTCATGCTGCTTGGCAGAAGTGTTTTTAGGGAAAAAAAGAAAAAGTAAGATCCTTGATGTTGCAAGAGACTGGTGATTATGGAGAGCCAAAGTTTATCCCCAGAGGTTTAATTTTAAAATATTTGCCATTAGAGCAGAATTGCGCTTTCCACAAGACATCTAGCTGGAAGGAATATCAAAGAATGTTAATCTTGCAGGAAATAAAAGACTGCTTATTATTGCTACATGGGTGGATTAATATATGAGATTTACAGTAGGAATATTGGGATATTTAGTTTCTGGTATTCTGTTTAATGGCCTATTAGAGTCAGTCTTATTAAAATGTACATATATGCTCTCTTTTTTCTCTTTGATGGTCAGAGTTCCGAGTCAGCCAAACTTATTTTGCTTTCTGTTGTTTGCCATTGCAGAGTCTGTTTCTTCAGTCTCTGGTTGCCCTTGGTCTTGCTTTCGTGGTCATTCTTCAGTGCTGAAGATGGACCAAGCCCACATGCTTTGCATGCAGAAATGTCTACCATCAAGTCCTACTTTTATCCTTGTTGACTTTTTCAGGGTAGTATTTTTTTTACAGGTGATACAAAGAAATCTCTCCATTGATAGGTACAAGCCACAGTGGTATCATTGTGGTAATTACACTAATGAGGTAATCCAAAATGGATGCAATTGGATTATTTAGGTGAGGATGTCAAGGGTCTTATGAGATGCCTTGTGGTGCTATCATTCCATGTGGATTGTGCCTGGATAAAGAGGCTAAAATATCAGGTGCATAGCATTGTTCCAAGCCATAATGGAGTTTGCTGACATTGCATATGATGCAAAAGGAGCCATTGTAGTTTATTCATGCTTCAATAAGATGTGGATGCAGACTTCCGGTTTGAGCTTATTCAGCGACAGACTGAAACCTCGTCTCTGCGAGGCTTCGATCCATGCTCGCCGCTGGAGCGCCCTGAGCCGGTTGGTTTCGGGGCTAAGCCACCCCGTAGAGGTGGTGAAGAGGGGGGAGACTGCCTGCAGGGTTGAGGAGAGCCGCATCTCTCCTCCCCAGCTGGCCATTACTCCCTTTCCCAAAGGCAGTTGCAGCGGTGGTCAGAAATGGCCACCACAAAGAAGAACTCGACCAGAAAAGATTGTGCAGGAGGAAGATAAGAAGAGAAAGTTTTGGTTGACCAGGTCAAACAGCAAAAGCAACAAATAAGGTACCCTGGAATTGAAATTGTTAAAAAATAATAACATTGTTCCCTAAGAAGATTTCTAAGCTGCGAAGGAGAGAGAAAAGGGAAAAGATTTGGTTTTCTCCATTTCCTATACTGACAGCTAAGAGAGTTAAGCAAGAAATTGGAAAAAAATCCACTTTGACATCAATAAGCATTTAATGCTGAAAATAAAAAGTCAAAAGGCTAATAAAGATTTCTGGATAATTAAAAGCTTTTGAAAACAGGAAAGGAGAAAAAAAGAATAAAAGGGCAGGATCTGGAAGGGAGGAGACTGCCTGGAATTAACAAGACTTCCAAAAGATACATTCTAACTAAAATATCGCAACAAAAACCCCAGGAAGAGAAAGTCAAAAAAGAAATAAGAAGATATAACTCAGGACTATCTGGATTACTTGGTGATTTCTGGATTCTTGGTTATTGTTTTGAATGACTAAAATCAATCGGGTGGTTGTTTAAAACTGTTTAAAATGGCTCCACTTTTAGAAGAACTGAAAATGGAACTTAAAAAGTACAAAGAAGATGCACAAGAAGGGAGAGGTTCTTTTGGCTTCATATTTCAGTTTTTAGAAATGGAGATTTGGAATTATGAGAAACAACAAGAAATGCCTGCAGAACAAGAAGATTGCGACAAAGAAGAAGCCATCTTTAATGAACAAGTAATCTTAGATGGGGGGGGGAGGAAAGGGGGGAAAGAGAATGGAAAGTTTAAGATTGGGAAAAACAACTCCCCCCCAAAATAGAGTGAAAAATAAGTATAAAATCAGAAAGCAACAGAAGAGGAAAATGCAGAAGAGAGAATTAGAAATAGAGAGACAAGCGGGTAAAAAGGGGAGGGAGAAGATGAGAGGGAAGAAAGAAAGGAAAAGAAGTTATAAAGGACAGAAGCAAAATATAGAGAAACAGGGCCTATTTAGAGATAATGGGTGAAAACTTAATGGAAAAAGGGATTCTGCAAAGGTACATAAGATAGTATGGTTATATTAGAACCAGAAATAATTTTAGATAATATGAAACAATGTATGATTAAAATGTCTGATAAAACAGCTATCGTAATTCAGTGGAATGCTTGTCAATAAATAAATGTAACAAAAGGTATATTCAATGATTTATAAAACATATGTGAAGAGAAATAAGGGAAAAATTAATTATGGAGATTATATGTGTTTTTAAGGAAGTATGATATTTAATTGAAAAGAAGTGTTAAAGATGTTAAGATTTTAATGATTATTAATGATAGAACTGAACTGGAATGGAATGAAGGTTTATAATTACATATTACAATTTTTTTTTTTTTTTAAAGAATATGGTGTGTATTATAAGAATGCACTAAGCAGAATTGATTGGAAGTTATATATTATGTATTGTATTGAAGGTCATAAACTTAAGGTATATATTGAAGTTTAAATAAGAGTTGAATGGATGTAATTAAAAGATATAAAGGTGTGATACTCCAATTAGTAACTACAGGAGAAAATTTGTTTAATGAGAAAAGATAATATGAAATTGAAACAGAACAGACAAAAGTATAAATATAATGATTTGAACTGAGATGAGATAATCAAAATAAAATTGAGAAAATTAAAAGAGGGGAAAAACTATATAGACAATGTAAAATAGTATAAGATATGGAACAGAATACAAAAAAGAGCATGAAATTGAGTTTTGTGTCTGTATAAAGAAGTTCAACCCGGGACCATGCTATTTTCAAAAAAGATGTTTTACTTGTATTTTGTATGTGTGAAAACCCAAATAAAACTTTATTATTATTAAAAAAAAAAAGATATGGATGCAATGTATGGCATTGCCCATGTATTCTGGTTCTTCAGCTACAAAGCGTAGGCAAAAATAATTGGGAAGTGAAATATATTTTTATTTCTAATGCGGTTGAGTTTTTTTTTTTCTTAGAAGTGGTAAGTGTGTCAGTGTGATAAATATAAGGAGGATTTTTTTGAAAAAAAACCTCTTCTATGTGCTATGGCCTTTATACAAAAAGTAGTCTGAAACCAGTACAAGTAGACCTCAACTTATGGCTGATCAGTTAGTGACTGCTTATTATGATGGACTTCACTAGGGGCACTTAGGACTGGATTCAAAGTTGTGATGGCTGCCCCCCCCAATCATGTGACTGTTCTTTGGCATTCAGCATCTGGGCTTCATTTATGCCCATTTGCAGTGTCCTGCATCATATGATCACGTTTTTGATATTTTTGCCCAAAACTGTCAAAAGTTACTTCTGGTTTTTAGCAAAAATGCCCCCTAGCAAACCATTAGTTCACTTAACAACCTCAAAAATGGTTGTAAAAGCAGGTCAGTCACATGAGTGACCCCTTTTACAACTGTCACAATTTATGAACATAATGGGCATGCTCCTTATTATGTTACCTGTACTCTTGAATGAAGAAGTTTAATTGTAGCTGTGGAGGATAATGTTGTCTTAGGAACTTCAGTACAGAGAATCTGTTTTCAATGCACACTGTAATCTTGCTAATTTTGGGTTATAAAAAAATACTAAACATGCTAAAGGCAGTCAGGTGTTTAACAGCAAACAAGGGTCGTTTGGTTTTAAAGGGGAAAATGAAGTGCACTACCCAACTATCCTAACATATTCAAGTTTTAAGTTGTCTTTATAAATTTACAATTGGAATGGGTTACCTAATATTGTTAAATAAATGGTCTATTGAGCAGTAACCATGATGAAGCCCAGATAAGTCAAAAGAATAAATGTACCTTGTTGGTTTCAATGAAGTTTGCTTTTAATGGCTCAAGCTTGGAATGGCATTCCAAAGCAGCCCAGAATTCTTTATGGGCGGTTTCCATTGTTCTTTTATAGCTTTTTAATGCTTTGTTATTTGTTAATGGTAATGATTTTAAATATTTATTGTTTTAGTTTTGTCGTATGCTGCCCAGACTCACCTGCTTGTGAAATGGGCAGCTGGATAAATAAAATACTTTATTTTCGCTTGGAGCACAATGAATTTATGGTTCTTTATCATTATGAGGTCTAAAATTGCAACCTTAAAATACCACTACACTAAACACAGTGAAGATTCTGAGTAAAGATGTTTGGGTTGAGCCTGTTAAAATGTAAGAAAGAATATTTTAATGCAAATGTTGATATATGGTTTTGCAGATGCAATTTCCATATATTTTTCTTGCTCCAGTAGGCAGTCTTGTTCCAAACAATTGAAACAGTGGATAATGTATCTCTTCTACCTCTAGAAGAGGTAGAAAAGAAATCGCAGGAGATTATGGAATTTCAGCTCTCTCACATACCGACAGTATATTGATGCAAACACACCAACATTCTGTGTGTTTTCAGTTCTGGGATAAATGACAGAATTTAGTCAGATCTGGCTCAAGTTATCAGCCATTTGCATTCTTCCTGTGTAGCTTATCCACAGTAAAGAGCCAAATCTCCCTGGAGTTTGGCTGCAGTCACTAAAATTCTGCATCAGGAACATTCATAGCCAACAATCAATCCAGAAATGAGCAAAAGAGCTGCATATTCTTAAATAGATACAGGAACAAAGAAAATATTCTAGGAGGTAAGCAATTTCATGAGCTTTTGACCTAAACCATTTAATGAGCTCCATAGGGTAGGCCTTCTCTTTGGGTTGGGATATTCTTGAGATAAATGGATTATCACACAAACATTTCCCACACTTTTTCTACTTGTTCCTTTCTTTCTTTCTGTGCGTATATTTACGCATTGTAGTATTTATCATTCATAGCCTACAATCACAGGTGACTGTTTCATAGAACAGAGGAAGCTAAGTGTATTCACCTGATGTTTGACACAAATCCTGACACACATAGCTAGGGTTTGTCGATTGTACTCAATCATGTTATAATTTACTTACTTCGGGCTTATGAACAGTGAAACCTCAGCCATTGCAGCATGTAAATGGTCTAATGCTGTGATGGTGAACTTATGGCACATATGCCGGAAGTGGCACACAGAGCCATTTACTCCAGCATGCAAGTGCTCACCTGGAAGAGCCCCACTGCGCATGTATGCCCATCGCCACCCTCTGACAGCTGATTGTCAGGTATCTGGCGTGCATGCGCAGGGATGCGTGGGTGCACAGGAGACATGTGTGAAAGCACAGAAATGCACAGAACGTGGAGGGATCGTACATGCATGCGCAGATGGATGGCGTGTGGGGGTGATTGCGCAGAGATGCGTGGCACATGAGGGGGATCACAGATGCAGATGCATGGTGCATAGCGGGGGAATTGTGCACACAGGTGCAAAGATGCATGGCTTGCAGCGGGGAATCACGCACGCATGCGCAGACATACAGTGCGCGGCAAGGGGATTGCATGCGCAGGTGCACAGCACACTGTGGGAATCACATGTGCAGGGGGGTGAGGGGGCCAGCACGCATTGCCTTCTGGGAGCTGGCACACGAGCATTAACGTTCGAGTGTGCGCGCAATTATTGGCACAGGAGCCGAAAAACTTTTGCCACCGTCTAATGTTTGGCCTCGTTTGATTACAGTTTATTTAATAAACCATCAAGACAATCACCCAGTGGAATAGCTTGTCTTCAGAAATTGTGAGCACTCCATCACTGGAGGTTTTTAAGAAGAAACTAGACCGAGGGTCGACAACCTTAAACTTAAACCTTAAAGAGCCATCTGGACCCATTTCCAGAGGTGGTATTCAGCAGGTTCTGGCCAGTTCTGGAGAACCAGAAGCAGAAATTTTGAGCAGTTCAGAGAGCCAGCAAATAGCACTTCTGACTGGCCCCGCCCCATCTATTCTTTGTCTCCTGAGTCCCAGCTGATGGGCTGGGTCTTCTTTTGTTGCTCTACACAGGAGAACAGAGCTGGAAAGCAGGTTAGTGGGGTGGGGAGAGAAAGGGATTTTTCAGTAACCTTCCCTCAAGGGGGGGTGGGGAATGGGGATTTTGAAGTAACCTTCCCCATGGAGTGGGGTGGGAATGGAGATTTTACAGTATCCTTTCCCTGCCACGCCCACTAAGCTATGCCCACCAAGCCATGCCATGCTCACCAAGCCACGCCCACAGTACCGGTAGTAAAAAAAAATTGGAATCCTACCACTGCCTGTTTCCCACAGAAAGGAAAACACCTGGTGCCACAAATACACTTTGACATCTAAAATGAAGATAACACTTCATATATCTAATTTCTCACCACATATTAAGGATACTGGTCAACTAGTCTCACCAGCAGTAAAAGCAAATGAATCTGCCCACATATCATTAAACATTAGGAAACTTTTCTTTTCTTGGATTTATCCATTGTTGGCCTACCGGGATCAAAAAGCTGAATAAATCACCTGCTGGTGGGTGTCGCACATTGACAGTTGTGATGCATATTTTGAGTGACAGGGAACCGCAGCAGAAGGATGAAAGAGCCACATGCGGCTCCAGAGCCGTGGGTTGCCGACCCCTGGACTAGACAGTCACTTATCTGAAATAGTACAGGTTCTCCTGTTTGAGCAGGGGGATGGACTAAAAGACCTCCAAGATCCTTTCCAACTCTATTCTACATTCTACAAACTATGGCTTGATATGTTGGCTGAACCTAACATAATATAGTTACTTTAATTTTGCTTGATATGAAAATGTGATTGCATAATGTTGAAACATAAAAATACTATAGTGCAGCACCTGATTTTTGCACATAGCCTTCAACTATACTCATTTAAGAATCTTTCAGTGGGAACAGGTCAGAATTGCAATTTCCAAGCACAATCAAGCTGCGTCATCTGCACCAAATAATTAGATTACTTATCGCAACTCAGTTTGGATTCATTTGGATTTCTTCCTTGTTTTAGTTCTTTATCTGCACAAGACTCCCATTTTCTCACTGTTGCAAATGTCCAGTTATTTTAAATGATCTTTTTGACCATATATATCCCATAAATAGATATACATTGAAATGGACCTTTCCTTTGTCCCATTTCTGCAGTACTGTTTGTACTTGCTGATTTGATAGGACAAGTGTTTCTTAATCTTGACAATTTGAAGATGTGTGGACTTCAACTCCCAGAATTCCCCAGCCAGCTGGCTAGGGAATTCTGGGAGTTGAAGCCCACACATCTTCAAGCTGCCAAGATTAAGAAACTATGTGATAGGATATAGGATTACTATAAGGTACTGATTGTAGAACGAATGGGAGAAAATCTTTTTTCTTGTTGACTGGCCCCATGAGAGGTGTCAGAAAGGAAAATGATGAGTTTAGATAGGGTTATTACAGAACATAGCATTTCATACACTCTGCCTCCTCATATTTTTAAAAGTAATACCCAGGCAGCTATGGTGGGAAATCAAGTTTCCTTATGATTGTTTTTGTATGAATTTATTTGTATGTAAAACATGCAGTGGATTCATTGAAATTTCATTAAATTGTACTCCGGTTATACATTGTTCACATCTCTCCTGATATTTGCAAAATTAAGTAGGAGGAAAAAAATGCATGCTTTGAACATAATGCAAACTGGTTTTCTTGGCCTTGATTTTCCTTTCCAGTGGCAATTCTTTTGTAAAATAATCTCTGAGCATCTTTGAGAGTATAGTATTTTTTTAAAAAAATATCATTGACATATACATTGGGGAGGAGGTGGGGGAGAATAACGTGATGGGAAGCCAGAAAAAATGCTGGTCTCTCTTGGCAGCATGTGTCTTTATATGAAACTCGGCTGAGATAGTATCCTTTTTATTTGTAGTATCAAGTGATAGGCTGTCTTCCTTTTCACAGATACTTCAGTGATTCCCCCCACCCTCCTGTCTATGAAGATCCTAGATCAGAGTTTCTCAACCGTGGCAGCTTGAAGATATGTGAACTTCAACTCCTAGAATTCCCCAGCCAACATATAGCTAGCTGACAAATTCTGGGAGTTGAAGTCACACATCTTCGAACTGCCAAGACTGAGAAACACTGGAGATGTTCATAGAATTGCAATGCTCAGAGGCTGAGAATTATCATTCAGCATAATGTAACCTGGTGCAATAGGACTCCAACCCAGAGTGGACAATATAAATATAGCATTTTTGCAAAGTGAGATGTTAAAATTATGGTTCTCTCTTTTGTTGTCCAAGACTGAGAACATGGAGCAGTCACTGATTTTTTTTTGTCAGACATGCATTTGATAATATTTATAAGTATAAACATGATTAATACATGAAATAGATATGAATAAAAAGGAACATTAAGACAGGGACAGTAGATACATTGGTGCGTGGGTAGGACATTGTAATGGATAATTTTATGTACTACACTTAGGTCAGACCAAAGGTAGCATCGTTTTAAGTTATATAAGCCTAAAATTTCAAGTCTTTTAGGGCAGTTTGAGGCCTTTTTCGGCCTCCCAGAGACTTGAGGAAGGCTTCTCAGGCTTCTGCAGGCTTTGCAGGCTGAAAACTAGCCCTATTTCATCACTTCTGGTATTTTCGGAAAAAAAGGAAGTGATGAAACGGGATTAGTTTTCAGCCTGCAGAAGCCTTCCTCAAGCCTTTGGGAGGCCGAAAATCAGCTGTGAGGTGCATGTATGTGCAGTGAGATAAGTTTGCTTGCAACTTGCGTGCCGGCACAAATGGCTCTGCATGCCACCTGTGGCACGTGTGCCATAGGTTCGCCATCACGGGGGTAATTCTGTTGTGAGTAGAGGATTGTATCACAGTGGATCACCACAGCTAACTTCTAGAATTCTTTTGCTATTTATTCTTAAAATATACTGTATTGCTCATCGTGGACAAATAAGAGGCCACGAGAAAATTCATTGTCTGATTCTAGGTTTGTTAGCTAGAAAGGTAGGGCCCAAAATACAAAGAGGTGGAGGTATTACATCTCCTTGACACAGAAGCATATAAGCCATCTGTTGGGAACAGGCAAGCTCTGAACCAGGGGTAGGATTCAATTTTTTTAACAACCGGTTCTGTGGGCGTGGCTTAGGTAGTAGGCGTGGCTTGGTGGTCATGTGACTGGGTGGACGTGGCTTGGTGGTCATGTTATTGGCTGGGTGTGGTCAACTCAATATCACTCACCTCGAGGCACCATCTCCTCACCCGGCTTCTCATGACTGTGGGGATGCTGTAACAGTCATAAGTATGAAAAATGGTCATGTCAATTTTTTCAGTGCCATTGTAACTTTGAATGATCACTCCACACAAGCAAAGTACCAGCAAAGGAGGGGAAAAAACTCCAGAGAGGTTCCTGAGACAGGAAGTCTAGTCCTGCCAAGAATGTAATAAGGGTTAACGGAGAGGCAGTTTCTGTAAGCAACACCAGAATGTTTCCTTTCTGCCATCCTTACAGGATTAGGCCAGTAATTTCTTCTAACAACCAGTTCTCCAAACTGCTTAAAATGTTAACAACCAGTTCTAGCGAATAGGTGCGAACTGGTAGAATCCCACTCCTGCTTTGAACTAATGATATGATCTCTTCTTTGTTTCTCTCCAAATCTCTTGTCTAGGTTCGTATCTCAGGGGAGGGATTTGGACAAGAACTATGCTGAGGCTAAAGGCGAAATGATTTTGTTGTGCCCCCTCTCTACAAGAACATTTATTTCATGGGGATTGAGAGGGATGGCAGATGGCACCTGTGTGCCCTTTAGCAGAAGGACAGCAATGTCTGTAAATTCCTTCTGCGGCAGGACTGGACCTCCTCCATTTGAAATTTCCTACCTGAATTGTTAACACCTGTTAGAGCTTTCTATCCAAAATTTCATTCAATTTGATTTAATTTCTGCACTGTTGATTTCTACCAGCTTCAGGGAGCACCTTCAAAACCTAAACAGCCTCTAAAACTGATGACCTTGTAAATGTCTCTTTTGGTCTCAGTATAAAATCTGGATTTTTGTTCCCTGCCAACTGTACAGCCATTCAATTTTAACTTAGTTTCCTCATAAACTGACATTCTTATTGAAAGACAAGAGTGTAGCCTCGGGTAACAAATTCCCCCTTCCATTTTTTCTCTCACATGTTTTTAGTTGATATTGAACCGTCTTGGTGTCCCTCAAATAACTGGGACAATCAGTGAAGTTTAAAGGCCAAGAATATTTATAAAAAATTGTAAGTGTTTCAAAAGAAAAGATTGGTTATACTTCTCTTGAAATCCATTTTTGCCTTCTACTTTTTGTATGGAAGCTATAATGAATCTTTTGCGATTCTTTTTTTAAAAACTCTGATTTTATTGTGTAATAGTGATTCTTACCAGTTTTGTTGACAGTTGTGTAACTATAGCTTTTCATTGCTTTCTTGAATTATAGCTCTGATTTTCATAGGATATCTTTCATCCAAGAAGTTAACCATGCTTGACTCTGCTTAGCTTCCAAGATCGGACAGGTGTTACCACTCCTGAAGACTTTGTTATAAACTCACTAGCAATCAGGATAATCTAATAATATTTCTGGGGAGACAGTTAATTTTTCAAAGCCGAGCTACCATTTGGGTTCTGACTACTGAAAGAGGCACTGTTGAAGGAGTTTTCTGAATAATTTATTGGATCTCCAGAAAACATCCGGCTTCTTAGTTCAACAAAAATCAAAGCCAAACTTAATGTAAAGTATTACTTCCCTTCTCTCTCTCTCCCTCTCTTTCCTGTCCACTCCCCTTTTAGGCAGGTTTTTTTTTTTTGTATAATTATGAAGGAAAGGCTACTCTTTGTAAAAATGCCTAGAATTTTGGAAAGATGGGAACATTAAAAAAAAAAAAAAGAATCTGGAGGCCCTAGTGAGAGTTTAATGAAATTCAGTTTTCTTTCATAAATAATGCAGTAGTTGGTGCTTGATTAGGTGAAGCAAGGAAGACTTGGTGGTTAATGAGATGGATAGCAGGAGAGAGATTGCTTGCAGATGGTTGTCATTTCCAATGATGTGTGTGTGTGTGTGTGTGTGTATGGGCTTCGAAAGAAAGACTCCAAACTGAAGGATGTATTTTATTAAAAATCCAAATACCCCATAAGATTAAGACTTTTTAAAATCTTTGTTTAAACACTGATATTGTTTACTGAAACAAAGACTGTACTCTGCACTTGGGTTCGCATATAAGTTCACTTTCAGCATTCATAACTAAAAAGGTGACATGGGACAAGAAGAATGCTCAAAACTTCCCGCTGAAAAATTGCAGTCAAAGGAGAAGTGGGGCATGATGGGGAGTAGTAGAACCCTATCTTTTTTTTTTTTTTTTTCCTGTTGGCACCTTTCCCCCTTGGGTTTCAAATGCTTTCCCTCCTTGATTTGGGGGTACACTCCAAGCAAAGGGGGTGTGTGAACATTTGCCTGTCCTGCTACCCCAGTACAGATTTCTCTCTGCCACATTTCCAAAGGAAGGTAGCATTCTTTAGATGTGTTTTTTAACCCACAGGCCATGGGTCAGCCCTACTATTTGTTGAAGGCGTAAAAATAAAGGCCTGTTGCTGCTCCCTAGTGGTCCCAAGACCCTTCATGAAGAAATGAAAGAATGAAACCTTGACATAGCAAAGTCTTTAGGTCTTATAAAAAGCAACGACCATGAAATGGTTTGGAGTATTTTTATATTCAGTAAAATATAATTCTATAATCTATCTTTCCTTCCTTCCTTCCTTCCTTCCTTCCTTCCTTCCTTCCTTCCTTCCTTCCTTCCTTCCTTCCTTCCTTCCTTCCTTCCTTCCTTCCTTCCTTCCTTTCTTTCTTTCTTTCTTTCTTTCTTTCTTTCTTTCTTTCTTTCTTTCTTTCTTTCTTTCTTTCCTCAACAGGTTGTATCCACGTCATGCAAGTGCCCTCAACAACCTTGGGACATTGACCAAAGACATAGCACAAGCAAAGGAATACTACAGTAAAGCTCTCCAGCTGAACCCACAGCACAATAGAGTCCTCTTCAATCTTGGAAATCTTCTCAAGTAGGTTTCTGGGCTCCTTCAAGCATTATACAATTACAGTTGAGATATAGCTACGGTATATGTAATTTTGC
Source organism: Hydrophis major (assembly GCA_033807585.1). Taxonomy (NCBI): domain Eukaryota; kingdom Metazoa; phylum Chordata; class Lepidosauria; order Squamata; family Elapidae; genus Hydrophis; species Hydrophis major. The sequence continues at coordinate 195,571,806 of CM066331.1, forward strand.
TGCTTTCAAGTCAATCTGGTGACTGCTTAAATAAGTCTCTGCAGTTTCTCTGGCAAGATTTCAGAAGTAGTTTCCCAGCTGGCTATATGCCTAAGGTGGGACTAGAAGTCACAGTCTCCTGGTTTGTATCCAAGTGCCTTTAACTAGTATACTAAACTGGCATGTTTTATTTAATTCTTCAAAATAGTCCTTACCTAACCTAATTGGTATTGTTTGAAACAAATATAAAATTCTAGGTAAAATATTCATCTTAATTGTTGAAATTCTACCTATCAATGACAATTGTAAATTTTCCCATTTTTTCAGGTCAGATGCTATCTGCTGTTTAAGTTTAATATAGTTATTCTCTTTCAATGCAGCACATCTTGACGTCAAATATATCCCCAAATATTTAACTTTATTCGTAACTTGAATCTTCAATAGGTCTGTCAGCTCTTCTCTTTGTCTTAATAGCATGTTCTTTGTCAAAATCTTTGTTTTGTCTTTATTTATTTTCAAGCCAGCCATCTCACCGTACATCTCTATCTTTCCCAGTAGTTTTAAAGCTGTCTCTAGACATTCTTCCAAAATGAAGACCAGGTCGTCTGCAAAGGCTTGCAATCCTTTTTAACTTTCATTCCTTTTATATTTGTATCCTCTCTAATATTTCTATTTAACACTTCCAAAATTAGTACAAATAACAAAGGAGACAATGGACATCCTTGTCTTGTACCTTTTTTAATATTAATAGAGTCTGTGAATTCTCCATCTATCATTACTTTTGCCGTTTGCTAATAATATATGGCTTCTATTGCTTGAATAAATTTTCAAGCAAAGCCCATCTGTTCCAATAATAATAGCATAAATCTCCAATTCACATTATCAAATGCCTTTTGGGCATCTAAGAATATCAAAGCCATTTGTTTTTCAGGGTGTGCCTCGTAATATTCCAATGTGTCCAGGATTACTCTCATATTGTCTTTAATTTGTCTCTGGTAAAAATCCATTCTGATCAGAGTGAATAAAATTTTTTAAATTTTTTTTAGCCTCTCTGCCAAGATTGAAGCAAAGATTTTATAGTCTGCATTCAATAAGGAAATAGGTTTATAGTTCTTAATTTGTAATGGGTCAACCCCTTCTTTTGGGATAAGAGTAATATAAACTTCTGACCATGTTTTAGGTATTTTCTTATTTGTCATAACTTCATTCATGACTTCTAATAGTGAAGTGCTCAACGGTTCTTGTAGTGTTCTATAAAATTCTGCCGGGAGACCATCTGGTCCTGGTGCTTTTCCATTGTTCTGTCTATTAAGTGCTTCAGTTAATTCCATCATTGTTATAGCACTTTCTAACATTTTCCCAGTTTCATCAGGTATCTTAGGTAAGTTAGCATTTTGTAAATACTGTTTAATTTTTCCCTCATCAAGATCCTCCTTTTTATATAATTGTCCATAAAAGTCTCGAATAATTGCCTTTTTCTCTTTATTACCATGGCAAATTTGACCTTGATTGTCTATTAACTGTAATATTTTCCTTGATTCTTTCTCTTTTCTCAGCTTATATGCTAACCATCTACCTGGCCTATTTGCATCTTCAAAACAGTTCTGTTTAGCACTTCTAATTTTTTGTGCCAGTTCTTCTTTCTCTGCTTGATCCATGTTACGTTTAATTATGTCCATTTTAAGTTTAATATCTTTTTTCTGTGGCGTCTTCTGTAATTCTTTTTCCAGTTTTTTATGGTCATCTTCTAGAGCTTTAATCATTTGCCTCTTCCTAATGTTCTTTTTCTTTGTATAGTCAATTATTAATCCTCTTGCATATGCCTTCATTGTATCCCAAACATTCTGTATTGAAGTATCTTCTTTTTTGTTTTCATTAAAGAAGAAGGCCAATTCTTTTTCCATCCATTGTGTAAAGTCTTTTTCCTTTAGAATAGTATTGTTTAATGTCCATCTAGATCTTCTTTTTTGTCCTTTCCATTTAATTATCATTGGATTGTGGTCTGCCCATGTACTTGTTTCAATATTTATTTCTTGAATATTGGATAATAATTCTATTGATGTCCAAATCATATCTATTCTGGACCATGATAAATGTCTATTGGAATAAAAAGTATATTGTTGAGTTTTAGCATTTCTTTCTCTCCATATATCTTTTAGATTTAATTCATCTGTCATTTTAAAAAAGGATTTAGGGAGGGTCTTCCTATTTTGTCGTGTTGCTTTTGCTTTATAGTCCAGTTTATTGTCTACAATTCCATTGAAATCTCCCATCATAAGTATATTAGCATAGTCCAATTCAATTATTTTCATATGTAATTTTTTATAAAATTCTTCTTGTTTATCATTCGAGGCATAAATTGCAACCAAGAGTGTTTTTGTATTATTGTCCACTATTTCAACCATTAATACTCTTCCTTCTTCATCAGTATAAATCAGTTTTGCTGGAATGGTTTCTTTAATATACAAAACCACTCCTCTTTTTTTACAGTAAGTCAAAGAAGTAAATATTTTCCCTAATTTTGGTCGTGCCAGGAATTGTTCATGTTGTTTTTTAATGTGAACTTCTTGTAGGCAGATTATATCAAATTTTAGCTTCTCTAATTTGTGGAAAGTTTTTCTTCTTTTGGTAGCTGAATTCAGTCCATTTATATTCATAGAAATCAGTTTTTTTTCCTCCATGGTTATGTTTTATATTTAGGTCTAACAGCTCTTGTGGATCTTACTTCACGTTGTTCTTTAATCTCCACTTGTCCACCTACTGCACCTTCCTCTCTTCCCATTTCCATTTGGACCTCTTCAAATTCAGTTGAGATATTTTCTTTTTCTCTCTCCCCTTCTCTTCTTTCAAAAAATTCCTTGTAAAATATTTCTGCTTTCTCAATTGAATCAATTCTATGTCTCTGTTCTTGCCACGTAAACATTAATCCTTCTGGAACCAGCCATCTATAGTTCACCTCATTTTCCAATAGCATTTTAGTCAAAAATCGATATTCTCTTCTAATCTCTCTCACTTTTCTAGGTACTTGTTTTAAAACCACAATCTCTTTATCTTTATATTTCAACACCTTTTCTCTTGCCACTTGTAATATTTGGGTTCTAATAGTTTTTTTGGTGAATCTGACATGAACCTCTCTTGGTAATTGGTTCCTCATCGCATATCTTGTGAAGACTCGATATATCTCATCTACTCCATCCATCATCTTTTCCTCTGTTATTTCCAAGGCTCCAGCCAATATTTCAATCATTACTGCTGCCAAGTTTTGTCCTTTTTCTTCCTCGATATTTTGAAATCTAAGATAAAATTCTGACCTGTCCATCTCCCACGTCAACATCCCACTTTTTTCTTGTTCGACCATTGTTAATCTGTTATCAATATTTCCAATTGTATCATCTCTTTGCTTGTCTTTCTCTTCTATTTTTTGGATTCTCTCATTGTGTTTCACCATCATTTGTTGAACGTTTTCAAATTTTTCATCAATCTTTCCAATTCTTTTGTCAATACTCTCCATTCTTTGTTCCATACTCATTTTAAGATCTTATATCCCTTGCATAACCGTCGTTAAATCCACTTGTGCTTTATCTTGCTTCGCCATTGTTGAAAGTCGTCCTCCATATGATGGGGAGACAGGAGCAGAAGTTGAAATGCTCGAAGGTAAAATTCTCTTACTCATTCCGTAGCTCAGAGTCTTCCGGTTCTTTTAGTCCAATTAATAAGGTGACCAATTGTAATCCAATTAGAAAAAAGGAAAACACCAGGAAAAAAAAAAACCAATAAAAAGTAAAAGGCCCAAAATTGAAAAAGAAAAATTCTTCAGGTTCTTCAAGACCCTAATCCAATTGTGAAATACTCAATTATATTTCAAAAGTACAAATTAAAAATGGAGAGAGAAAAAAGACAAAATAAAGCCCAACAATATTTTTTAAAAAAGAAAAAATAATAAGCAAAGAAAAAGGAAAGAAAAAAAGAGTTCTTTAGGTTCTTCCCACCTTAATCCAATTGAGAGACCTCAAAAATAGAAAATAGCCATAAAAATAAGTCAAAAGTAGGAATAAAAAGGAAAATATCCCAATAAGAAAAAATAAAAAGGAAAAAATAAATATTCTGAGGCTTCCCCTTTAAAAAAAATAAAAATGAGATAAAATAAAAAATAAAAAATGAATATACCAATATTACAAAATGCTATGGGATTGGAGGGGAGGGATAGAACAGTTAATAAGAAATAAAAAGTAAAAAGCACCCACTGCCCTTTATTTTTCCAAGGCTCTTATTTGGCTTCTCCACACATTTCAAAGCCAAGCTTTAAATATTCAATTGATAATAGAAGTCCCAAAGGGTACCTGTATAAACATCCTCCAGTGCTCTTTCCTCTATCTTATCGCTTCCAGTGGCCTTGAGAAAAAAATTTTTTTCCCAGGTCCCAACTTCAAATATTTTCAAGCCTCTAGTTGTCAGTGTTGCAAAATTTCCTAAAACCACTCCCCCTTCTTCCCCCCTAAAAAACCTAAAAAGAAAGAAAAAGTGTATATATACATATATATTTAATTAAAAAAATATTACTAAAGGGGGCCTCTATTTTATAAAATATAAACAGTCAAAAAGGAGAAGGGAAAAAAAAGAAAAGAGGCAAGTTTAAAAGAAAAAACCAGTCTGATTAACTAGATCACCATAGAAGTTCAGTGGAAAGAGAAAAAAAAAGTAAAAGTAAAAAGCCAAGCCTCACTTTGACATTTCTCTTTAAAAATCGCCGCAAAGTCAATTTAGTCAAAAATCTTACAGATTTCTTCTCATTCTTAGGGTGTCCTTGACAAATATTAATAATAATAAAAAAGTCCTCACCAAACTGATACACTTTCCCTTCCAATCTCTTCCTTTCAGAGCTGTCCCAGCTTCAGCAGCTTAATGGCTGCCTCTCCGCCGATGATAAAAGGGCTTCTTCTGGATCAACCAGGGACTTGCGATGTCCCTGGGATCTACAGAACGCACTCCTTACTGTCACCGTCTCTACGGGATGTTTTAGGTCTGTTAGGAACGACCAGGGGTGAAGATATCAGCTGCGATCTCAGAGCCCCGAGATCGCAGCTGTAACACAGCGACAAAGCTCCGCCTTCTCCCCTATCTACTCTTTGATATTGAAGGCACGATGTTCTGTTTTTTCTAAGTAATAAATCATCCTTGATATATAATCTTTAATATAAGGTTCATGTAATAGAACTATATCATCTAAACTCCAATATCAGCTGCTATTAATCATACCCAACAGCTGTTTTGTATACTAGCTTATAAAATTTGAGGTGAAATACAATAATATTCAGAAATCCAATTAGAATCATACTGCTTATCCAATAATAGTTGCTACTTTTTGAAGGCAGCAAACATAATATGATTCAAGCCACTCTAAACAATAATAGAAAAATGGATCTATAGACAATACCAGATAGACTTTTAAAAATGCAAGTCTTGGATAGATACATATGGCATGTTAATTTATTTGAATGGTAGTCATCTGGTTACGTGAAAAGAAATGTTAACACTTCAAATTTCCAGACATTATAATAACTGGACAGCCCTTGGCAGTTGTGTCATCATTTCAGAGATATTTCATTCCCTAAACAGAAAACCAGAATGACCATAGATTGGCAAAAAAAACAAAACAGTGGGAGCGTGAAAGACTTTTCATTTCCTTCTGGCTTCCCCATTGAGTTTCCTTGTGGGATTCTGGCCGGGAACATTGGAAATCTTCTCTCCCTTCTCCTCCTCCTTTACCTTCCCACAGATAAATGGTTGCTGCTGCTTGGGGCAGAGTAAGGGATTATGAGAGTAGCTGGGAAATTGTTATGGAACATTAAAAATGAAGATCACATGACTGCAGCAGCAGCATAACTGCAGCCAGTAACACTGAAGCACCCACATTTCCCCCAAATTTCATTGAGTTATGGATCTTGATTTTTGGATACATTCTGTAAGTTAGCCCATTTCAGATACTATGATTCAAAAATTGTTGCCATATGATATACTAGTTAAAGGTTGTGACAGTGAGTGTTTCAATAGTATATAGGAAAATGGCGCAGTGGTTAGAGTGCAGTACTGCAAGCTACTTCTGCTGCAGCCAGCTGCCTGCAATTTGGCAGATCAAATCTTACCAGGCTCAAGGTTGACTCAACCTTCCATCCTTCCAACGTGGGTAAAATGAGGACCCAGATTGTTGGGGACAATAGATAAACCGCTTAGAGAGGGCTGTAAAGCACTATAAAGTGGTATATAAGTCTTAAGTGCTATTGCTATAATGTAATGTAATATCCCAAAGATGCTTTTGTGAAAAGGCAACTGGACCTTTCCTAGAAGATATTTTGCTTCTCACCCAAGAAGCTTATTCAGTTCTGGCTGAAAGCTAGAGGATAGAAAGATTTATATTCCGTGCAAGTCATCTAGTTATTAGCACTCTTTCTGAGAGTTATTGAAACACAGATAAACCTCCAAGTGGCCTCAACAACTCTCAGAAAGAGTGCTAATGACCAGATGACTGCAAGGAATATAAATTCTTCCATCCTCCACCATTCAGCCAAAACTGAAGAAGCTTCTTGGATGAGAAGCGAAATGTCTTCAGGGAAAAACAAATTCCAGTTGCCTTTTGACAAAAGCATCTTTGGGACAACCATGACCTGGATGACTGAGAATCTTCATAGAGTAATGTAATATAATCAGAGATACCCAACTTCTTCTATACAAAGTGCTATTTTTAGCTTTTAAGGGCTGCATTGTACAAATAATGGGTAGAGCCAGAAGAAAAGCTGAATTTGATTTCATTTACATTTTATGAAGATAGCTGTATTCCATTTCCCTTGCTTTCCTACTCCCAGATTTCAGGTAGCTGTTTTTTCAGATTTGAATTACACAGAAACAACTTAGTTTGTGTCTTTTGCACTTCTCAGAAGTACATTTTCTTTCACAATTAAGTGGGTGTTGCATTCCAATAGAAAGAGTCTTCTAGTCTACATATGTATGCACATGTTTATGATGCTATTTATTTAGTCTGGCCTATGAATGATGTACCAAGTGAAACAATGATCAACATATACATACAACACATCTACTATGGTTGCATTTTTGTGGGTGTCCCAAATGTCGTGGCTGTTACTGTAGAGCAGTGCTTCCCAAACCCGGATAAAATTACCCTAAATTGGGTAAATGTAGTTTTTCTTTGGGTAATGACCTACAAATCCATTAACAATCACAAAAGGGGCATTTAAATGGGTTTCTGTAGATTTCTGTGTATTAAAATATATTCAAAAATATCCTGAAGTATTCCTAACTAAACAAAAATCAATACAATTACCAAGAGTAATTTGTTCAAAAAACATAATGATCATTCAGTAATATTGTTTTTATAATACAGTAATTCTCAAGTTATGACAGTTTGTTCAGTGACCATTCAAGTTAGGAAGGGGCTGAAGGAAGGACCTTACAACTGGTTCTTGCAGTTCGATAAGACTTTATGATGAGTGGTTTGGGCTAGGTAATGAAGGAAAAGGTTTAGGAAACACTGCTATTGACTTGAAATTTTAGGACTGAACTGGTCTGTGCTTTTGATTAAATTTTTCATATTCGTCCAGATAACAATCTTTCATAATGAAAAATGATTCCAGAGGTGTTATTCACTGTCATTAAATTTGTTTCTGAGCCCACAAAATAAGATATTTCTGGCTACCTATATTCTTTTGACAAACAAAGCAAAAAAAGAAAAAGAAAGAAAAAGAAAGAAAAAACAAACCAATTCTTCTAACTTTCTATTTTAGTCAGGGAGACTATATTTATGGGTTTCACTTGATAGCACATTTTGATAGGAGCCATGTAATGAATATTTGGTTTTGTTTTCAGTTTCAAGATAACATATGTCATAACTTTCTTGCTTCCCCCCCCCCTCTATAAAAATAAAAATAGGGCAATGAGACATAGAGCTGGTACAAAATATTTTTCTGCTGTATAAAAAAGAGGGCTCTTCTAGATGACCAGGCTGAGCCCAAAGGTGGGGTCAATTGTGCCATCATTTTGGAGTCGCTACATTCCCACAAGAGACCTAAGTCCAAACCCCAGTGAATTCAGTTGACTCTAATCTAGCTCCAATTTGCCTTGACTGTTAGTAGATCAGACTCTTTTCTGTAGCAATAGCACTTACTTATATACCGCTTTTAAGCGGTCTACAAAGTCAGCATATTGCCCCCCAACAATCTGGGTCCTTGTTTTATCAACCTTGGAAGGATGGAAGGCTGAGTCAACCTTAAACCGGTGAGAATCGAACTGCTGGCAGCAGATGTAGCCTGCAGTACTGCATTCTAACACGGCTAGGTAGGTAACATAGGTAGCATAAAATAAATTCAGCATACTTTTGAACTCAGTCCTGGTTCCTTGTTTCTTAGGAGCCTAAACCTATTGCAAACCTAGTGGATTTTGCAAAAAAAAAAAAATTAAGAGCAAATGAGAAATACAAAAATAGCAGAGATTGGCTATTAGAAAAAATAGCTGTCTAAAGCTCAGTATCATATATATATATATTCTACAATGGGGCAAATAAATGTCCATTATCTTTATTTTCCTTTTTCTTCAGCTTGTGTATACAAACAAGCAGAATGATGTGGTTAAATGGACTATTGCCATTTGAGAATATGTGTCATGTTCCAGAAAAATCCAACTCCAACTTGAAACTCAGAGGCAGCATTTTCTCAAAGTTTCTTTTTATTAGAATAGGTATACTGGCACATCTGGGAAAACCCGAATCGGAAAGTTCCGGGTTTTCCCTTAGTAATTCAAAATTCAAAACCCAACCCCTGCACCCATCAGTCCATCACATGGTCCAACTTGGGACATCCCTTCAACCATTCATCCTCCAGGTGCAGGAATAACATGACCTTGACTGAAAAGAAGAATGCTTTTGTGTCTAACGACCAACACTCTAAAATCCCCCACCCCACACACACTTTCCCAGGCACAGGAATGTGGCAGCGTGGAAGCTTCTGGTTCTAATATGGCTTCCAGAGCTGACAACATGTGTCAGAAAGACAGTTAGGGGTTTAGAAAAAAAAAATACATTTTTGTATTGTAACTATTTTATTCATAAAGAAAAAGCTGTACCATTTTTAAAAATTGATCTTAGATTTGAAGGGGATCTTTGAGGTCTTCTAGTCTACCACCCCCCACTCTACCTCCACCCAATCCAACCTATATTTTTTTTTCCTCATAGCTGCTCTGGATGAGGAAAGGAAACGTAGCACTCTTTCAATCCCTATTATGCCCTGAAATATACAGGTTGAGAACCTTTCCTTTCTCAATCTGTCTTCCAATCAATACATTGATCGTTTTTTATTGGAACTGTCTTCATTTTTAACCAAAGAAGTTGATTACATATGATCAATGCCATTTCTTCCCGTCTAACACTGAACTGGATTAGGGCCAAAATATTCTTTCTCTCTTTGGATCAAGTCACATACACAATTTAAGCTAACCTCTATAAAATGCTATGATCATTTTATTATCTTGACAAAATCTGTGCATTGTTCTCTAATTATTATTTTTTAAAAAAACCCTAACAGAAAAAGTGGATAATTGATGCTGTGAATAATGAAAGTATGTATTGCTGTTGCTGAATTGATTTTTTAAACATTTTAACTAATACTAGCATTTCCTTTAGCCTTCCTAGATCCTGATTGTTTCAGCAGATTTTTAGGTTCTAAAAAATAGGCACTAAAATCTTGTATTTGGGAGAAGTTCAAACATTCTGTAAATTCATAAATTAGCTGACCTTTTGCTGCTGAACAAAGCAGGAGAAAACATGGGGATTTATGGTTTATGGTTTTATATTAATTAAAGTGTTGGCATTTTTGTCTCCAAAGCAGAATTGTTTTTTCCCTCCTGTATGCAGAAAGGCATTTTCCAGTTGTGTGATAGTCTAATATTTGCTGGGAGCACATTTTTGTTGAAATTGACAAAGACTAAAGCCACTTTAGGAATTAGTTGATCATGACTTTGCTGTTCTGTGAATGACACTATTTACAGGAAAAAGCCATGCAGAGGAAAAGTAACAAAAGTTGTAATGTTATAAGTGTGAGAGGTTTTTTTTAGGGTGTCATAAAACAAAATGGAACCTATTTTCTTGAATCTAATATTGAATTGGGAGTCCTCTGAACAGTTAGACCCTTTGCCTAATAGTTGGGACTTCATTTGAATAATTCATTTGAATAATAATAATTGAGTTCTCATATCAAATGACCTAAGTGCCAGAGCACACTGTAACAGCATTGCCAAAAAGGCATTAAGAGTTGTAAATCTAATCTTACGGAGCTTCTCCTCCAGAAATATTGAATTACTAACTAGAGCATACAAAACTTTTGCCAGACCAATACTCAAATACAGCTCATCAGTCTGGAATCCGCACTGCACATTGGACATTAATACAATCAAGCGAGTCCAGAAGTATTTCACAAGAAGAGTACTACACTCCTCTGCTCGCAACAGAATACCCTATTATCACCAGGCTTGAGATTTTGGGCTTGGACAACCTTGAATTATGCTGCCTATGGTTGGACTTCAGTGTAGTACACAAAATTATCTGCTACAATGTCTTACCAGTCAATGACTACTTCAGCTTCAACCGCAACAATACAAGAGCACACAATAGATACAAACTTAATGTTAATCGCTCCAAACTGGTTTGCAGAAAGTACATCTTCAGCAACAGAGTGATCAATGCCTGGAATGTACTACCTGACTCTGTTGTTACATCGTCAAACCCCCATTCTTTTCACCTCAATCCACTATTGACCTCATCCCATTCCTAAGAGGTCTGTAAGGGGTGTGCATAAGTGCACCATCGTGCCTACCCTCCCTATCCTATTGTCTCCATTTATTCGTACCTATTTCCTGTATTCTTATTCATGTTTATACTTATACCTATTATCTTGTAAGCGAATCAAATAAATAAAAAAAATAAAATAAAATAGATTTAAACACTGCAAGTCTTCTAGTTATAGAACTATGTGAATTGAGATCCTTGTGCTCTTTCATCATGGCTGCACAAGGACTATATCTAGTCCTTAATTTACAAACACAATTGGGACCAGTATTTCTATCGTTAAGCAAGGCAGTTGTTAAGTGAATCACTCCCAATTTTACAATCTTTTTTGCCACAGTTGTTTAAGTACATCATGGCAGTTGTTAAGTGAACCATTCAGTCATTCATTGAACCCACTTCCCCCATTGACGTGACTTTTTCAGAGATCATTTCACCTTGGAATGCTGCAACCATTGTAAATACATGCCAAGGACCTGAATTTTGACCTTGTGACTATGGGAATGTGGCTACAGTTATAAACGTGACTACAGGTAGTCCAACCACAATTGAGTTCAAAATTTATGTTGCTAAGTGAGAAATTTGTTAAGTGAGTTTGCTCCATTTTTCTTGCGATATTTTGTTAAGTGAATCCCTGTAGTTGTTAAATTAATAACCTGGCTGTTAAGTGAATCTGGATTCCCCATTGACTTTGCTTGTCAGAAGGTCGCAAAAGGTGATCACATGGGGTACTGCAATCATCATAAATATGAGTCAGTGGTCAAGCATCCAAACATAAATCACAGACCATGAGGATGCTGTATTGGTCATTTTTCAAGTCTGAAAAATGGTGGTCATAAATCAATTTTTTCAGTGCCGTTGTAACTTTGAATGGTCACTAAGCAAACTGTTGTAAGTCAAGGATGACCTGTGCTAAATTTAAGTCACTTTTTCAGTGAATTATTTGAATTATTTCTAGACAAATGGTTGTAAGTCAAGGACTGCCTTATGTGAGGGTATCATTTCCCACCTCCATTTCGTTGAACCTTTTAGTACTGAATTTAATCTTATTGCTTTTTTCCCCGTCTTCATCAAAATTAGACAAAAGGGGCCCCTATCTCTCTCTTTTTTAAATACCATGTTCCCGTGTTTCAGTTTTGTGATATGAAAATGAAAGAGATGGAAATTGCGAATGTGACTTTATTTCAAAGAAGAGAGGAAATATTACTTTAATTGGTGTTTCTAGGGAAGCTTTTCATTAGCTGAACCATCTGCAGTTGTTACAGTTGAGGTCCATCTCTCCCTCAGCTATTAATATTTCAATCTTCTCAGGGAGCTTCAAATTCCGTCAAATATCATCACTGATTTTTTTTTTCCAAAGCAAATGTACAGACAGTATTAATATGACTATTGATAAGGTCTACATAATAGAGTCATGCATCCTGGAAAAGCCTAGAACATCCTTCAGAATAACAGAATGGGGAAGGGACTTTGGAGGTGTTCTAGTCCATCCCACTACTCAAGCTAGAGACTCTATACCATTCCAGACAAGTCATTGGCCAATTTCTTCTTTAAAACCTCCAGTGATGGAGCCACACAACTTCTGAAGACAAGCCATTCCACTGGTTAATTGTTCTCACTTAGGAAATTTCTCTTTTGTTCTAAGTTGCTTCTCTCCTTGATTAATTTCTATTCATTGTTTCTTGACTTGTCTTCTAGGGCTTTGGAAAATAGATTGATTCCCTCTTTTTTGTGGCAGTCCCTCAAATATTAGAACACTACTATCATATCATCCCTAGTCCTTCTTTTTACTAGACTAGACAAACCAAATTCCTGCACAACCATTCCTCATACATTAATCGTCTAATCATCTTTGTTGCTCTTTTCTGCACTAGTTTCAGAGTCTCTACATCAACCTTTTACCATCTTGACACTTCAACCTGCACTGCAAATGTTATTCCCAGAATTATCCACCTACATGAGTTTTTCTAGGCCATCCTTTCAGAAAGCACCAAGTTTCAGAAAGTTGACGGTACAGTCAAAATGATATTAGCTATTTAGATATTTTAAAATAAATTACAGCAAGGGTGGGGAACCTGGTCTCTTACATGCAATAGATCTGGTCAACATGGCTAGTGGTGAAAATGGTTTAGGCTGTAGTTTGGTAGCACCCAAAGAGTCACAGATTCCCCATCCTTGTTTTATTTTTGTCCACTGCTTTCTCCTTCTTGTGCTCTGGCTACTAATACAAGAAATAGCATCTGTGGGTGGACTGAAAGGGTAAGAATCAAATGTGAGAGGAATGTCTGTTTACTGGCAACAGCAACAGCAGCAGCAGCAAATGTCTTTCTCTCTGTTTGAGTTCTTTCTCTCGGCAGTGTTAATGGACATTTCTCCTGTCCTTGAATTGGCAGATAAGTAGACCACCCTAAATTGCTTTCCTTCTTTGCCGAGCTTTATTGTGCTTGAATAGCAAAGCCTGGCAGAAGTGTTCTCCTGATATATTAGGAGCGCAGAAGATGAAAAGATGTTCTATTCAGCTAGTACTTTTGGAACTGAATTTGAAATGGGGCAAATAATACTGGCTTGGAAACATTTCTCCAGCCTAAATTTTGATTCAGCCTGATTTTGAATGCTCTTTAGTGCTTGTGATAATCATTCTTAGCAAAAGACAATAGTAGTTGTGTTGTGCTCTGTACTCTGGGCTGCATAGCTGACTCTGAGGAAGTATTTTGATTTTTTTTTTTATGTGGACCTCTAAAATAACTTCTCATTTCCATGCATCTGGTCCAAGAATAACAGAATAACAGAGATGGAAGGGACTTTGGAGGTCTTCTAGTCCAACCTCTCTGCCCAAGCAGGAGACCCTACACCAAGGGTCTTCAAACTTGGCAAGTTTAAGACTTGTGGACTCCAGAATTCCTGAGCGAACATGACTGGAGGAGGAATTCTGGGAGTTGAAGTCCAGAAGTCTTAAAGCTGTCAAGTTTGGAGACCCCTGCTCTATACCAACCATTTGGGGTAGATTTAGATTGAATGATACCAACTTAGGAAAACAAAATACCTATGAAAGGAGTATCCCGCAGTTGTTGCTCTGCCAGTTGTTTTACATTATAGGAGCTTAACTGTCTATTTATGAAAAAGAAAGTTGTAAATATAAAGTGAAGTCCATCATCTGGCTGTTGTTAACATATGAAATAAACAATAGTGAAATTATCTCAAAATGCTCATGCTTGTTTGCTTCTAATTATTCTGTTCTACCAAGGTCCCAGATGTTAGCCTGTCATTACCCATGAAAACTTTATTAATTTCCAGTGTCTTCTTGTTACAGGTTTAGCATCCATTTGTAGAAAGAATTTATTTTATTTTATTTTTATTTCATTTGTTTATCAAATTGCTATGCCTATCACACTTGCGTGTCACACTATAATCCTGCTATGAAAGCAATGCAGAGTATATATTGAGGGAGTCTGGACTGAAAGAAAACAGGTGTGGTTTTAAAACTGGAGGAAGAAACAAAGTAATCTGAACTATGCTGATGACATTAACTTGTCATCTGAATATGCAGATGATTTGCAATAAAAGTCAATAACTTTCTAGTAATAAAAGCCACAGTAGAAGAACAGGATTCATATTAAATATAAAAAAGACCGTACTAACAACAATACTACAACAACCAACTTTAGAATGGACAATGGGCATCCTGAAGTGAAGATCAATACCTTTTAGTGTCAACTATCAACAGAAAAAGAACTAGCAGTCAAGAATTAAACAGCAGACAAGCCCTAGGTAGAACAGCAGTAAGCCCTTGGGGGGAAAATATTGAAGTGTTATGGCATGTTTATACCAAAAAGATCAGGCTCATGCAGACAATGGTTTTCCTTGTGACAGTCTGGAAATAAAAAAGTTGGACTTTGAGAAAGTAGGATAAAAAAATTACGGTACTGATGCTTTGGAATTTTGGTATGGTGAATGGACTCCGTTATAGCAACAGTATAACCCTGTTGAAAACTAAAAGACCCATTGGGAACAGCTCCTCACGGAGAAAATCTCTCCATGTTGATTTAAGTTCACATTGCTGGGGCTCATGCTCCATTGAGCTAAGAATCAACATTGACTTGATGACACATCTTCACCAATGAAAGATGTTTTTGCATGATTTGTATTCTATTCCAGCATTGTTAAATAATGCTGTCTGCAGCATTTTTGAAAGTTAGGAGAATGCCCTTTCCTTTCTTTTTGGAGCACCAGACAGATTGCTTGAGAACAACAGATTTAGATAAACTACTGAATCTCTCAAGCAGAGTCCTCTCTCCTTCCGTCTCCCTCCTCCCTCCCTCCCTCCAGTTTGGACTAAGATTCTCTAGGTAGTTTGTGTTGCCTGGTTTAATTTTTTAAAAAAAAAGGAAAACAAAGAGTTGAAAAGCAAGTAAATGGGATTTTGTGAATATTTCATAGACTATCCAACAGAAGGGAACCGAAGCATTTGCCAACAGGTACACCCTTTTTTTGAACTACTATCATCTAGCAGATGGTACAAAATAATAAAAACAAGGACAAATAGGCTGAAAAACAGCTTCTGTCCCAGGGCAATAGCTCTTTGGAATTCTACTGTATAATGCAGTGTTGGTGTGGTGTCGGGGGTTTTCGGTTCAATGTGTGGAGTGTGAAGGATGTGTGTTTGTGTTTATTTTTATCTTCATGATGTGCACTGAAGATGGTGTTTGATTTCATTGTATGAGGTGCAGTGACAATAAAGTAAACTAAAAGGCACAAGACATCCACGCATCTCTCCCTCCACCCATTCACCCAGCAGGAATCTAATAATGTCCCAGTAGACATTCAATAGAAGAATTTAATTATTTAGCCTTTTCCAAAGATAGGAAAGGTTGTTTTGAGTATGTTAACTGTGTGATTTAATCAATAGGCAAACTGAGTAAATTATTCAAAGAGCTGTCTTTGCTATCCACTCCCTGTTATTTGACTTTCAGAAATCAAGGGAAGAAAGAGGAAGCAGTTCTCCTCCTGAGAAGTTCCATTCAGTATGGACCAGATTTTGCCGATGCCTATTCTAGTCTCGCTTCACTCTTGGCTGAACAGGTAACTGAAAAGATTCAGAGTCATCTTTTCCCAGACTGAACCTTCCTGATATGCTGGACTTCCATTTTCATGATTTCCATCACATTGTCTAGACTCTAGAACTTAGGGGGGCAGGCAGGGGTGGGATTCTACCAGTTCGCACCTATTTGCTAGAACCGGTTGTTAACATTCTAAGTAGTTCAGAGAACCTGTTGTTAGAATAAATTACTGGCCTAATCCTGTAAGAAAAGCAGGAAGGAAACATTCTGGTGTTGCTTACAGAAACTGCCTCTTTGTTAACCCTTATTACATTCTTGGCAGGACTAGACTTCCTGTCTCAGGAACGTCTCTGGAGTTTTTTCCCCCACCTTTGCTGGTACTTTGCTTGCGTGGAGTGACCATTCAAAGTTACAATGGCACTGAAAAAAGTGACTTATGATCATTTTTCACACTTACAACTGTTACAGCATCCCCACAGTCATGAGAGGTCAGGCGAGGAGATGCGTGCCTCGATGTCAGTGATATTGAGTTGGCTACACCCAGCCAATAACATGACCACCAAGCGATGTCCACTCAGTCACATGACCACCAAGCCATGCCCACCATCTAAGACATGCCCACAGAACCAGTTGTTAAAATTTTTGAATCCCACCCCTGGGGGCAGGAGTCCTATTCCTCTGAAGGTCACCAGATTGGGAAAGCTCATCTAGTTTGTATTGCATTTTTGTACTTTTGAAAGTGGACCTGCAAAGAGAGATGTGTCCTGCATAGGAGAAAAACAAAAACAAATAACCACGTCAGATGAAAACAATCACACACACACAAATGGAATTCTCCCGCCCTTCCCCTTTCCTTCTTAACAGGCTGCTGCTGAGTGGGAGAGGGATTGAGGGACTGGCTGGGAAATTTTCACAGGAAGTTAAAAATGAACAGAGCCACAGTGGCACAGTGGTTAGAATGCAATTCTGCTGGCTGCCAGCAATTCGGCAGTTCGACTCTCACTGGCTTAAGGTTGACCCAGCTTTGCATCCTTCTGAGGACTCACATTGTCAGAGGCAATATGCCGACTCTGTAAACCAGTTAGAGAGGGCTGTAAGGCACTGTGAAGAGGTATATAAGTCTAAGTGCTATTGCTATTGAATAGAATAGAATAGAATTCTTTATTAGCCAAGTGTGGTTGGACACACAAGGAATTGCTATCATGTGACTGCAGCAGCAGCCCAGCTGCATAGCTGCAACCAGTAGTACTAAAGTAGCCACAACTTATCCAAATTTTATTCCCATGGGAGCCATGGATCCTGGATTTTGGACACATTCTGTAAGTTAGCCCATTAGAGGTATCTTGGTTCAAGAATTGTTGCCCTGAGAGGTATTGTTTCACCCAGTTAAATGTCTTTCTTAATATAAAATACAAACAGAAATAAAAACAATGGGAAAATGGGAAGAAAAAGTGAGGAGGGGAGAAAAAGAAATAAATAAAAAGCAGTGACTTTTGACTTTTTTTGATCCATTAAGTACTTAGTAAAATTACAGTATCAACTTTTTAGTTATGCCAAATAATAACTACCAGCCATTTCTATCAGAAGCTACCTGATTGTCAACAGCCAATCAAAATTTCAGTATTTTATTTCATTCAGAAAGTCCACAAGCTATTTAACCACAAAGCTATTCACATTCCTGTCCCTAATTAATCAGGTTCACCATCTCTGCCAGTTCCATCATCTTTTCAGGTCATTCCTCCATTGCAGGCCTAGGATCTGTCCTTAAAGTGTTACAAATCATAGTATCTATGTTACTGCTCTGAAATAAGCAACTGAATAATTATAGATTCTAGATTTATCCTTTTTTTTAAAAATAAAGTTTATTTGGGTTTTCACACACAAAATACAAGTAAAACATCTTTTTTGAAAATAGCATGGTCCCGAGTTGAACTTCTTTTTACAGACACAAAACTCAATTTCATGCTCCTTTTTGTATTCTATTCCATATCTTATATTATTTTACATTTTCTATATAGTTTTTCCCCCTTTTAATTTTCTCAACTTTATTTTGATTATTTCATCTCAATTCAAATCATTATATTTATACTTTTGTCTGTTCTGTTTCAATTTCATATTATCTTTTCTCATTAAACAAATTTTCTCCTGTAGTTACTAATTGGAGTATGATACCTTTATATATTTTAATTACATCCATTCAACTCTTATTTAAACTTCAATATATACCTTGCGTTTATGACCTTCAGTATAATACATGATACATGAAAATCGAATTTTGCTTGGCACATTCTTATAATACACACTATATTCTTAAAAAAAAAAAGATTGTAAATATATGTAATTTATAAACCCTCATTCCATTCCAGTTCAGTCCTATCATTAATAATCACTAAAATCTTAACATCTTTAACACTTCTTTTCAATTAAATATCATACTTCCTGAAAAACACATATAATCTCCATAATTAATTTTTCCCTTATTTCTCTTCACATGTTTTATAAATCATTAAATATGCCTTTTGTTACATTTATTTATTGACAAGCATTCCACAGAATTACGATAGCTATTTTATCAGACATTTTAATCATACATTGTTTCATATTTTCTAAAATTATTTCTGCTTCTAATATAACCATACTATCTTATGTACTTTTGCAGAATCCCTTTTTCCATTAAGTTTTCACCCATTATCTCTAAATAGGCCCTGTTTCTCTATATTTTGCTTCTGTCCTTTATAACTTCTTTTCCTTTCTTTCTTCCCTCTCATCTTCTCCCTCCCCTTTTTACCCGCTTGTCTCTCTAGTTCTAATTCTCTCTTCTGCATTTCCCTCTTCTGTTGCTTTCTGATTTTATACTTATTTTTCATTCTATTTTTTTTTTTGGAGTTGTTTTTCCCAATCTTAAACTTTCCATTCTCTTTCCCTCCTTTCCTTCCCCCCCCCCCATCTAAGATTACTTGTTCATTAAAGATGGCTTCTTCTTTGTCGCAATCTTCTTGTTCTTCAGGCATTTCTTGTTGTTTCTCATAATTCCAAATCTCCATTTCTAAAAACTGAAATATGAAGCCAAAAGAACCTCTCCCTTTTTGTGCATCTTCTTTGTACTTTTTAAGTTCCATTTTCAGTTCTTCTAAAAGTGGAGCCATTTTAAACAGTTTTAAACAACCACCTGATTGATTTTAGTCATTCAAAACAATAACCAAGAATCCAGAAATCATCAAGTAATCCAGATAGTCCCGAGTTATATCTTCTTATTTCTTTTTCGACTTTCTCTTCCTTCTTTTCATTAAACTAGATATAACCAATTCAATCTAAAATGCAACTGATGGTCTCATGCTCCTGGAATTGTAAAAGAAGCACGTGTTTAATGTTCTTTGCTCGAAAGAGTTGAGGGAGTCCATGTAATGACCTTGTCCCCCTCATGGATGATGATTTCAAGTCAGAACAGACTTGAAAAGAGAATAACTTTTAATATAAACTAATTACTTTGATAAGCTCAAGTGTTAATCAGAGGGTTCTGGTGTTTTAGATAATTTTGCACCTTTCATCAGGCTATTTTTTCCATGCCAGAAAATTGGCTTGTCATTCTTGTAAACTTCAAAGTAACACTATAAAATTCTCCTTAAAAATGTTTATTGTCTCCTTTCTAGAGAAAAACCTGTTTCCATGGAAATGCTTAGGAGACTCAAATGTTGCAAAGTAGCAGTTGATTTAGTTGTATGCTTGATGAAGCTCACTGACTTTGTGTCAGGTTATGTATACAGTAATCCTCCACTTACGACCCCAAATGGGATCAGAATTTCCAATGTTAAGCAAGGGAGTTTTTAACTGATTCCCCAGGGGGTGTGGAGATGTTGTATTCTGTAGTGCCTGCCCGTCTTCCTAGCACTTGTCTGTGGCACCAGCCTTGTCCACTCATAGCTCTCACCCTCAATGGCCTGCTTGACTGGAACATGGTTTCAGTGGTATAAGCAGGCACTTCTGGATTTCTACTTCTTCCTACAGTTGTGGTCATGTGAAGTCCCCACTTAACAACCCACATAGTCTTTGCTTAACAACGGCAATGGGGACTGGTGGGATTGTCATTGCTAAGTGATGCAGCCACATGACATTGTCCTTTATGACCTCATCCTTTAGTGATGAAAATTCTAGTCCCAACTACCACTGTAACCTGAGGGCTATCTGTACCCTACTGAAAGCACCTCTCTGTTCAGAAGCCTTTCTCTTCACCGGTGACTGCAGGCACTAACAATTGAAGACACCATCTTCAAAGCACATGCTTTGTTGTTGATAAACAACATTTCAAAGATCACCAGTATAATGATGAAAAGCAGTTGGGTGGGGGTGAGGTTGGCTCAAAAAATGCCCTTTACTCTTTCAAAAGCATCACAAAACTGAGAGCAGGCCCACAAACAGCAAAAAGCCTGAAAGGAAGTATGTTGCTTTATGAACTGTAGTTGATAAAGTATTGGAACCTGATTATAAGGAATGAGGCAGGAACCAACATTACTTCTGTTATGCTAGAGAGCATATTACACCAACATAGATCAGGTCTTCCAAAGTCATTAGGAGAATGGCCAAATTCCATTATCTTGGAAAGATGGATAGGCAAAATCCTAGTATTTCAATCCAGAAACATAGACATAGATGAGGGCTTTGATTTCTTGTGATATGTGGTTTCATTCTTGTTTTCAACAAAAAGAATTAAGTTTGCTAAATTGTTCCATGAGCCATTTGCCAAATAAGACAATCTTTGAACATGGGGTAAAGTATTCGGAGAGCTAAGTTTTACAACTGTGCCTCTTTGGAAGACTGATATTAACCTTCTCTCTTTTCTGGGGAGCAACTCAAGAGTTAAATGTACCTAGTTGGGATAAATGAATCCCACCCATCTTGTCTTTCTGCCTGGTAGCATCTGAGACACATCCATTTTGGCAAGAGAACAGATGTGGTTTGCCATTACCTTCCTGCAGGATATATTTTTTCCCTCTGACTTCTCATTCTAGTCTACTGATCTGGTATTTCCTGGAGATCTTCCATCCAAGTCTTAGCTCTGACCAACCTTGCTTAGTTGCCAAGTTAAATCTGTCACCTGGTAAGAGTTCCCAAGTTTTAATGAAGAGTGACTTGACATCATTCTGTTCCTTCAACGCTTCAGAATGGATTGTGGAGGATAGAATAATCCCAGTCCCCAAAATGAATTGCATTGGAAGTTCAGCGCAACTTCCAAACTTATTATTTCCCAGGTCCTGTTCATTGCCAGCTGACTGTTACAGTCCTCTCTTTTGCCTCTTTTCCATCCATTTCTGGTAGGACTTTGCTGCCAAAAACTACTCAAACTTTTTATCATTCCGACCATGTCACCCTTTTCTTATATTGTTTTTCTCAACCTAGGTAACTTCAAGATGTGAGGACTTCAACTCCCAGAATTTCATGCTGGCTGGGGAATTCTAGGAGTTGAAGCTGTCAGCTTTGGAAGCCATATTGAGACTCAATGCTCCCACGCTGCCACAATTGAGCCTAAGAAAGTGGGAGGGGGGAGTATATCTAGTTGGACCAGTGGTTCCCAAACTTTTTAAGTCCACTGCCCCTTGGTGCTACAAACTCATCATCAATGCCCCCCACCCAGGGGCAGGATTCAAATTTCTGTAGGCATGGCCTAATTTGAGGGTGTGGTTTGCTGGTCACGTAACTGGGTGGGTGGGACTTGCTGGTCATGTGACTGGTGGTGTGGCTTGCTGGTCACGTGACTGGGTGGGTGTGGTTTGGTGACTGGCAAACCAAATACAAGTGGTCCTCACTTAATGGCCTGTTGCTTAGCAAGTGTTCTAATTTATGATTGGCCTGCCCAGAACTACTTGACCTATTTTTGGAGTTTTGACAGCCATGCACAAACATATACTCCCTTCCAACCCTGCTGGAGCAGGTCACTGGACTAGAATCAGCAAAGCATCTCTGATTAGATTATGGTAGTGAATAAAATCTAATCAGAGATGCTTTGCCGATTCTTGTTGATTTGTTTTATTTGTATTTCTTTATTTTATGTTGCTGCATTGCATTGTCATGTGAGTCACTTCTTGTGCACAAGCCAGAAGCTTCTGTGATTCTCTGCAGCAAAAATTACTGACCTCTGGCTTTGCTCTACTTTTCAAACGTGCTGACACTGCTGTTTTCTACTTGCCGGTCCCGCAGGTCCACCCCATTGAGCCTGCTGCACTGGAGGGACCTGCCCAAGCAAGTCCGAGTGGAGCAGTGCACCAAATCAATGGGGTGAGCCTGGGAGAGGGACAGAGAGAGAGAGAAAAGAGAGAAAGAGAGAAGGAAGAAAAGAAAGAGAAAAGGGAAGGAAAAAGGGACAAAGAAAGGGAGAGAGAGACCTGATGCATCAGATTGAAATGAGGCCTAGTTTCGAGGCCCTTTTCCACATTGAAACATCTTTGCCAGTAACTTTGCCAGCACATTGAAACATCTTTGGCGTCTTTTAATTAAAGGTTTTGTGGACGAAACATGGCCAAGACTATCAGGAAGCTCTCACATTTTGTTGAGGCTTTAAACAGGATCCATTGGACCAGACCTCCTCCCTAAAAAATTACTTTTCCCCAATGTATTACAGTGCCAATTCTGAAGAAGGCAAAACCAAAATGTACTGGTAAATTACAAGGAGAACACACACACACACACACACACCCTTCTAACCCTGCTGGAGCAGGTGATTGGAGTAGAATAGATATCTCATTATCTTTCTTCTCCCTCCCTCCCTTCCTCCCTCCTTTTTTTCTTTTTCTTTCTGTCCCTTCCTTCCTTCCCCCCTCTTTCTTTGGCCCTTTTTCTTTTTTCCCCCTTTTCTCTTTCTCTTCTTCTCTCTTTCTCTCTCTCTCTCTTTCCTCTCTCTTTCCCTTTCTCAGGCTCACCCCATTGATTTGGTGCACCGCTCTGCTCGGACTTGCTTGGGTATGTCCCTCCAGTGCATCAGGCTCAATGGGGTAGACCTGCGGGATCAGCACCTAGAACGTGGCAGTGCCGGCACATTTGAAAAGGAGAGCAAAGCCACTCTGGCTTTGCTCTCCTTTCCCAACGCTGAGTTCGGGGCAAGGTCCCGCCTCCCTGAACGCAGCGGCAGCAGGGTGTTTGAAAATGAAAGTAAAGCCACTCTGGTTTGCTCTCCTTTCCCAACATTGCGTTTGGGAGGAGACCCCGCAGGATCACCCACCGGTAGCGGGGGGGTGTTTGAAAAGGAGAGCAAAGCCACTCTGGCTTTGCTGTCTTTTCCCAATGCTGCGTTCGGGACGAGGCCATGCAAGATCATCCCATGAAGCTCCTTGCACCAGAACGTGCAAGTCAATGGGGTGATCCTGCAGGGCCTTGCCTCAAATGCGGCAGCGGAATTTTTTCTCAACCCTGAATTGTGCCCTGCCGCTCACCTCCAGTGCCCCTGCCTCCTCTTAGCTCCCCCTGTCCCCCTAAGGCATCCCCCTCAGAGGGCAGTACCACCCGCTTTGGGAACCATTGAGTTAAACAAAATAAAATTCTTTTGCTGGTTCAGGGTCACAGAGTTTTGCACATAATGAAATGGGAATCTTACTTTAGTGATTGGACCATGTGATGTGATGATGGCTAAGTGGGGATGGATTTGTAGCTTTGACTTTTGCATGGAAGCCCAAAACTTTCAGATTCGGGATTCCACGGATGTGCCAGTTACTATCCAAATAAAGGAACCTTTGAGAGATGTCTTTCTCGGAGTTATTGGTTGGAATGGAGGGTTGCTGGAACGCTGACAGAAGCCTTTACAGGAATTGAAGCTTTCTGCCTACTTCCAGAGCATGCATACACTCTTTCCCCATGTTCTTTCGTCTTGCCTTACCTCTCCATACTGAAAACCCAACCCATCACTTTTTCTGACCTTCCCCAACTTTAATCATCCAAAGATCTCCTTATTCTATGAGGTAATCCCTCATTGTTCCTCTCAGAATGATGTCTCCATATAACCTGCCTCTCTTGCTTCCTTTTTTCTTTTCTCAATTCCTGCTGTGTGTAGGAAGCCTTTGGCTCCCCCTTTAACGCTTGTGCTTTATGATATAAATGTGTAATTGAAATTCTTCTCTGCGCAGTTGTGGAAAGAAAACCTTACTCTTATATATCAGTATTTTTGTAACATTTATAATGTCTGCATGTGTGTCACATCGAAATTAATAGGAGAGAGAGGGCCAGAATTCTCTTCCAAGCAGCCAGTTATAGACCTGAAATTGTAATAATGTTAGACTAATGATGCCTCGAGCACCAGGTTCAGGAAGCATGAAATAGATTACTGGAAGCATGTGTTTATCTTAGACTACAGTTCTCTGTTGTCATCCTTTCTTTTCCACTATCAGAATTTTGTTTCCACTGCAGACATCCAGCAGATAAAATCCCACACTTCCAGGGCAATATTTAAGCTAGGTTAGTTGATTTTCCACTTAAAAGATTCTTTTATGTAACATAAATCAGTAGCAAATTGGCAGGCATCATATTTAGTCCTAACAATGGATATTTTGAAACCCCATCAAGGTCCTTAGTGAACAGTAGAGAATACAATGGGGAAATAAGTTTAGTTTCTGCTAAATGGGTGTTTTATAAGCAGCCACACACTTTATGATGGTCATTTTGTGTACAGACATCTCCTGCGGCAGTTGTTTTGTGTGTGTATCCTTAATCCAAAGTCTATAATCAGTGCCCCTCTATGTTTTCTTATCTAACCCAGAGGTCTAATTCCTGTTTACTAAACCTTGTGAAGGATTCCTTTTTTCAAAGGCTGCCCTGGATGTTAACCCTACTTGAATTTGAACACACACATTCCCATTAGTGTCTATGATTAATTTTTTGCAAGTCCAAAGCATACATTTAACCTTGTTTTGTCAAATTTGGGAAATGCTTGTTTTGAAAAAGCAATATAAATTAAACCAATTCAGGATATGTAGCTGTGTCATAGTCTTGGAGATTAACTCTTACAGAATTTTAAAGAGGCCCTTGTTCTTAACAAAAGTGAGCAGATAGCTATAATTCTATACAAATTTACCTGCCGTTGAGTCCCACAGAACTAAATTGGGTTCACTATAGATAGAGATGGAATTGCCTTTTGAAAGGTGCAAATTATTGCAATTGACTCAACATGGGGTTTTGAAGGTTACTTAGAAGCTAGACATGTCCAGAATGCAGTGGTCTGTTTATTGGCTGTATACCCTGACATATTACTATAGCACATTATAGTGATGGCTCAATGATTAAAGACTGAGCTTGTCATCTGGAAAGCTGACAAGCCTGGGTTTGAGACTGTTAGGTTCTGCACATGGGTGCAAGGAACGGAGACGAGGCAGTGAACAGTGAACTTCAACTCTTTATTAATCATTCTGAACAGAGCAAAAACCTAGGGCAGCAGCAGCCCTTTTATAGGGCAGGCTGCTGATCTAGTAACCAATGAGAAACATGGAGTGTTAACCCCTTGAACCAATGATAGTGGCTCGTTAACAGCCAATCAGATTTTCCTGAACGAACCAATCCGATATCGCTATTATCGGCCAATCAGAAGCGCAGGATTAGAACCCTGCTTTTTCTAAAGGTTTGATAAAACTTTATTTAAGCGTTTTATAAGTTCATAACACCCCTTCCCCCTGGGTTCCGTTTAAGGGGTGCAGTGATATAATCCCTGAGGTATGAAGGTTGTTTTGACTGTCTATTAGATTTATGCTGTTCCACCAGTTCCTGTCTGTAATCTGGTTTCGGCAGGATGTTTTTGGGCAAGTCAGGTACCGGTGGTTCCGTATCCTCATTGGATGACTCGGTGCCGCTAATGTTCTCGTTGTTGTCCTCCGATCTTTGCGGGCTTGCTTCTGTTGAGGTGTTCCTCTGTGGAGAGGACACTCCCCTCCCTGATTCTTCTTCATTTGTCATGCCCGATTGCTGACTTCTTTCGCTCCTGCTTTCCACCATCTCAAATTCGGTTTCTTCGACATCCCCTCCCCCCTCAGTTTGGGAGTTACTGGAGTCGCGGAAACTGGGTTGTAGCCTCAAGCGAAGCTGATCTTTATGGCGTTTCCATATTTTTCCGTCACAGGTTTTCACATGGTACGACCTGGGTCCGGTGGCTTGAATTACGGTTGCCTCGACCCACAACGGTTCGCTGGAAAGGTTTCTGGTGAAAACTAAGTCGTCTATCTTGAACTCGCGGCATTTCCGCTAGATCCACAGGGTTTCTCTGGCTCGTAAGACGGGTGAAGCCGGTCGAGGTGGGAACGGAGTTTGCGTCCCATCAATAGTTCAGATGGAGTCTTGTTGGTGACGCTGTACGGAGTGATGTGTTGGAGAAGGAGTATTTTGTTTATTTTATCTTCAATGTCCCGATAGTCCATTTTGTAGAGGGTTTTTTTAACAAATTGTACCATGCACTCGGCTCTTCCGTTAGCCGCAGGGTACACTGGAGAAGTTAGCGCATGGCGAATACCCCGGTCCGCTAAGTATTGTTCAAAGGGTAGAGCGGTAAACTGGGGTCCGTTGTTGGAGATCAGAACGTCTGGCAGTCCATGCGTCGTGAATAGCCTGTTCAATTTCCGGATGACGGACTCAGTTGTAGTACTCTCCATTTCGTGGATCTTGAGCCAGTTGGAATAGGCATCCACTGTTAGTAGGAACGTATGTCCTTTAGTAGATCCCGCAAAGTCAATGTGGATGCGGGACCACGGTCCCCGGGGTGTTTCCCATTCTGTTGGAGTTGCTTTAGGTGGGGCACTGCTAACTTCTTGGCACTTTAAACAAGTCTTTACCCAGGCTTCGATCTGTTTGTTGATGCCCGGCCACTACGCGTAGCTTCGTGCGAGCGCTTTCATATGCACGATGCCAGGGTGACCGTCATGCAATGTTTTCAATACTGCTCGTTGTAACCGCTCTGGGACGACGACTCTATCTCCCCATAGGATGCAGCCTTTTTGCGAAAAAAGTTCTGTTTGCCGGTTCTTGAAGGGGGTCAAGTCGTCAGGGATTTGTTCTACTGGCCATCCCTGTTCGACCCAGCTAAGAACTCGCGCTAAGACAGGATTGCATTTTGTTTTGATCGCAATATCTCTAGCTGTTAGCGGTGATGAATGTAGCATTTCAATCTGGAGTGTCGTAAGGGTTGGAGCTGAGTCGTCGACGGTTTCCGGAAGTGGTGCATGGCTCAGTGTGTCAGTGTGGGGAATGGCTTTCCCCGGGCGGTGTTGCAGTCTATAGTTGTATGCAGCCAAAAACTCCGAGCAGCGAGTCATTCTGGGTGATAATATATAAGGGGTTGGCTTGTCTCCCGCTATAATCCCCAGCAAAGGTTTGTGGTCGGTAACAATAGTAAAAACTCATCCATATACATATTCATGAAACCGTTTCATAGCAGATACAACAGCAAGAGCCTCTTTATCGATTTGACTATAGTTATGTTCAGCCTTTGATTGGGTCCTTGAAAAATAGGCAATAGGGGCCTCACTACCATTTGGTAACACATGGCTCAAAATGGCTCCTACTCCAAACGGTGATGCGTCACATGTAATTGTTAAAGGCAAAGTCTCGTTATACTGCATTAAAACAGCATCTGAGGTTAATAAGTTTTTCACTTGTCAGAACGCGTGCTCCTCTCGGTGCCCCCAGACCCAGGTTGCTTTTTTGTCGAGGAGTCTATGTAGGGGCTCAGCTACGGTCGCTTTGTGGGGCAAGAAGATGTTGTAAAAATTAATGAGCCCCAGAAAAGCTTGGAGATCAGTCTTATTTCTGGGTCTTGGGGCGTTCTTGATTGCTTTTAGTTTGCTACTGGTGGGGTGAATGCCTTGTTTATCGATTAGGTACCCCAGGAACTCAACTTTATCAGTACACAGTTGACATTTATTTTTTTTAACCTTAAGGCCGGAGTCTTTAAATTTCGGGAGAACCAATTTAAGACGCTCTTCTAGTATTTCTCTATTCGGGGCAGCAATTAAAATGTCATCAAAGTATGGTACGACCCCTTTGATCCCCTGCAAGAATCTCTCCATCAAACTTTGAAAAATCCCTGGGGCTACACTAACTCTGAATAGGAGTCGGTTGCACTTAAAGGCACCTTGGTGCGTAACGATCGTTTGTGCCTCTGCTGTTTTTTAATCTACAGGCAGTTGTTGATACGCCTGTGCTAAATCCAATTTAACGAAGACTTTTCCGCCCCCCAGGGAATGGAGAAGGTGTTGTACCACCGGTACTGGGTAAGCATTCTGTTGAAGGGCGTGATTCAGGGTGGCTCGGTAGTCCCCACAAATCCTTAACGATCCATCCGGTTTGATGGATGTTATGATTGGGGTTTCCTAACAAGCATGGTAGTTGGTTCTAAAACACCCTGGGCTATTAATTTATCAAGCTGCTCGTCAATCTTTGGTTTAAGGGCAAAAGGTACCCGACGAGGCTTAAGGTGGATGGGAGCTACTTCAGGGTTAAGGTTAAATGATATCGGGGTCCCCTTGTACTCGCCTAGTTTGTCTGCAAAGACGTCCTGGAATTCCTGGACGAGGGCCTCCTCCCAGTCGTTGCTTCTGGTTTGGTAAATGCCGGCTACCTCGATCCCGAGTGGGGCGAACCATTGAAGGCCTAGCAAGCTAGGCTGATCACGGTCGACAATGTTCAATGGTAAAGATGCAGTACGATTTTTGAATGAGACCTGGACTAGGCTGGATCCAACGACCGGAATTCGGTTCCCTTGATAATCCTTGAGTATGATCCTTTGGGTTCTGAGGTCTTGCCGCTGGACAGCAGGGATTAATTGTTTAAGGGTCTTCCAGGAAACCATCAAGAGGGATGATCCTGAATCGACTTCCATCATGCAGGGCTGGTTTTCGATGGTGACCTTCACTCGGATCTTCTTTGCATCTAGTGATGAGGTGTGACCAATTGTAATGGTTTGGTGTGCCTCTTCTCGTTTCGTTGAATTGGTCAGTGGTTTATTTCTATAGGAGTGGTTATTCCATTGGTGGTTCAAATGTTTCCGACTCACAGGATGATTCCCTGTGGTTTGGTGGAAGTTTGTTCCCCTCTGAAGTGGGCTGGATCCTTGCTTGCTTCTACAGACCTTTCCGATGTGGCCTCTTTTCCCACAAAAATGGCAGAGTGCGTCGAGCATTTGCAGTCTGATCGCGGGTGGTTTGCCCCACAACCTGCGCATTGGTGCTGTAGTCTTTGATTCCGCTGGTGGCGTTGGTCACGTTCAGACCGGAGCCGGTTGACCTCCTCCTCATCACTTTCTGATGACGATTCGAGGTCCTCGTGGTGGGTTGCTGTTGTGTGCCCCACTAGGCGAGGTGAGGTTTTGCTGGTGAGTTGGCGGAGCGGTGCGTTGGTGTGGTACATTCAGGCAACCAACTTCCTGGTTGCTTCTGCTGCAGTAGCGTCAGCGATGGTATCTGCAAGGCTGATGTCGCCTTTCGCCATCAGCTTATTTTGCACATGTGGTGCATTTAGTCCCAGAACTATTCGGTCTCTCAGAGCTTCTTCGAGGTTGGCGAACCCACAGAGGCCTCCCAGGTTCCGGAGATCCATGATGAAATCTGCAACACTCTCTCCTTTCCACTGGTCTCTCTGGTAAAATTCATGTCTTCGGACAAGCGTTGGTACGGTAGGTGCATAGTGGGCCCGTAGGAGGGGCTCGAGGACATCCCATTCCATGGATTTCACCTCAGCCAGTTTCGCCAGTGCCTTGGCCATCTTAAAAACGGCAGGTCTGCAGTGGGTCAGGAATACCGCTCGCTTTTTTCCCGTAGTGACATCCTTCAAGTTGTTGGTCTCCAGAAACATCTGGAACTGGTCCATGTACGAGTCCCAGTCTTCTTGTGCCAGGTCAAATGGAGCGGGTGGTATGGCACCGCCGGACATGGTTTCCGCTCTCGATGTGCATTTGGCCATGTGCTCTGTTTGTTGCTCTGTCGTGTTCAGTCAGCTCTGACGTCTCCGTATCCCACCTTCATCACCAGTGTTAGGTTCTGCGCATGGGCACAAGGAATGGAGACGAGGCAGTGAACAGTGAACTTCAACTCTTTATTAATCATTCTGAACAGAGCAAAAACCTAGGGCAGCAGCAGCAGCAGCTGCTGATCTAGTAACCAATGAGAAACGTGGAGTGTTAACCCCTTGAACCAATGAGAGTGGCTCGTTAACAGCCAATCAGATTCTCCTGAACGAACCAATCCGATATCGCTATTATCGGCCAATCAGAAGCGCAGGATTAGAACCCTGCTTTTTCTAAAGGTTTGATAAAACTTTATTTAAGCATTTTATTAGTTCATAACAGAGACCCAAGTGCCATGCAGTGGAGTGAGCTCCCGTTACTTGTTGCAGCTCCTGCCAACTGCTGCTAGCAGTTTGAAAGCATGCAAATATGAGTAGATAAATAGATACCACTTTGGTGGGAAGGTAACAGTGATCTGTGCACCTCAGCATATAGTCATGTTGGCCACATAACTACAGACAATGCTGGCTCCCTCGGCAAAGAAACAGAGATGAGCACTGTTAGGGATAACATTGGTTACCTAACTTAGTTTGGGTAAAAATAATATATAAACTATGTTAGTGATTTTAAGTGTATGTATCACTTTAACTACAAAACATGTATTTTGGGTGCAGTTGTAAAATCACCATAAGAGGGAGCAAGAGAGCTCACTGTTTGCTGGCTTTTACTGTAGTAACTAACAATGATGGATTGATGGTGATAACTGCGTGTGTTTCCCTGCTGTCGCTGAAACGAAGAAAAGGGGTTTGATTTTCTTCATATCTCTGACTGCAAAAGAGATATATTGCTGGACTGATTATTTGTAAGTTTACTGACCTCTATTTTCAACACTGGACTTTGCAACTGATTAATCCCTGGATGGACTGAACTAGTTTATGACATATGGACTGTTTTGACTATGCTATAATTCTTGCTGGAATAAAAAAAACTATTTAACTGGCACAGTGTATAGTCTTACTGAGTGTAAACTATAACAACATTTATCTCACATAATTTGCCTGCCTGCTAGACTGCCGCTGCATGTTCTGCTAGGGTGTGTATCCCCAACAAGCACTACCCTCTAAAGTCAGACATGACTGGATAGGTGGAAACCTTTACCTTTATGGCATATTATTATGGCACATTGCTTTGGCTCCTTATCACCTTTTGGGTACAATTCAAATACAGTATGTTTTCAATAATTTCCAATAATCAATTGTATTTATACTGATAGTCCTCAGTCAACAACTGTAATGAAGCCTGCCTGTTACAGTCATAAGTTGTGACCATCATAAATTGGGTCACACACATGACTGATCGGATTTTGCAACCTTTTTCTGGTGTTTGTTAGGTGAACCCATTGTTTGCTATGAGGCATTTTTGTCAAAACCCAGAAATAAATGCTGCGTTTTGGCAAAAATGTTGTAAATCACAGTCACGTTATCAATTGACTCTTTGCCATATAGGTTTTAGCATTCTATGAGTTATACATTGGTTTTTGAAAGTCAGTGGAATAATATGAAAGTTGGAGTAGAATGAAAGCAAGGCAGATTCAAGTCTGTCCTTAACCATGGATGCTCACAGATTGACTTTGGGCCAGTGTCTATGTCTTGACACTGACCTTACAGGATACTGATTGTGAGAATTTAATTAAAGGAGAGAGTAGAATATGTGCTACTTCTAACGGTGTCATCATATTGGTTGTTTATATTCCACCAGATGCAAAAGCTGATCTAGCTTTGAATTACTTGGGTGATGAAGTTGGTAATTTGCAAACTAAATATCCAGATGCTGTATATATTGTAGCAGGGGTTTTCAATCGTGTTGATTTGCGAGTTGTTCTTTCTAAATTTCATCAACATGTGAGATGTGCGACCAGGGGGTTGAATACTTTAGGTAAAGTTTACACAAATATTGCATAGGGGTATAGGATTTTGCAGCTACCACATCTAGGTATGTCTGACCATTTATCTCTGGTTTTGGCTCCTGAGTATATTTCTAAGAGGAAGAAGGGGGGGGCGGTAGTAAAGACAGTGAAATGTTGGCCTGAGGGGGCGATTACGCAGCTTCAAGATTGTTTTGAACGAACCAACTGGGACATCTTTGAACATCAAGATTTAGAGCATTATACAGCTGCAGTTTTGGGATATATGGCCCATTGCATTGATGAACAAGTGTAATCGATCCTACCCAAACCAAAAACCATGGATGTCTGGCACTGTTAGGTCCCTTTTGTACAAGAGAAATAAGGCATTTAAGTCTGGAGATGCCTCACTGTATAGTGTGGCTAGAGCAAATTTGAAGCGTGGTATTAAACAAGCCAAGGCTGCATACAAGGGAAAGATAGAAGACTGGTTATCTAATAATAACCTGAGACAAGCTTGGCAGGGAATTCAGCAGTTAACCAATTTTAAAGCACAAAAGGCTAGTATGGGTGGAAAACATGAGTTGGTAGAGGAACTAAACACCTTTTATGCCCGGTATGAGATGAATCAACTGGAAGTGGAGTTATCATCACCACCACCATTGTTGACCGAGCATTGTGCTCCTCTTGTTGTGAAGGAGCATGATGTTAGGTGTATAATGAAAGCGGTAAACTCTAGAAAAGCTGCAGGACCTGATAACATTCTTGGTTGTGTAGTAAAAGAATGTGCGGATCGGTTAGCCGGGGTGTGGACTGAGATTTTCAATCGTTCTTTGCTACAGTCTATTGTTCCAACTTGTCTGAAGGCTTCTATTATTGTTCCAGTACCCAAGAAGTCACTTGCAAATGCTTTAAATGACTATAGGCCGGTGGCATTGACTTCTGTGATAATGAAGTGCTTCAAGCAGTTAGTTCGGAAAGACACTATTTCATGTCTTCCTGCTACCTTTGACAATTATCAGTTTGCTTATAGAACAAACAGATCTACTGAGGATGCTGTCAATACTGTTCTTCATACTGCCCTATCTCATTTGGAGAAAAAAGGAATGTATGTCAGAATATTATTTGTTGATTTTAGTTCTGCTTTCAGCACAATATTAACCCACAGATTGATGTCTAAGCTTAAAGATCTGAAGCTACCGGACTCTATATGTTGGTGGATTCTGAATTTTTTATCACATTGTTCACAAAGGGTTAGGATGAATGAACATATCTCTTCTGCGAAGATTCTCAATACTGGCACTCCTCAGAGCTGTGTATTGAGTCCACTTTTATTCACTATTTACACGTCTGATTGCACCTCTATTCATCTGAGTAATAAGTTTGCAGTTGGTGGGGCTCATTTCTGATAATGATGAGTCTGCGTACAGGGATGAGGTTCATCAGTTGTCCCTCTGGTGCAAAGTAAACAATCTTATTTTTAATATAAATAAGACGAAGGAATTCATAGTGGATTACAGGAAGAGTTGTTCGGATATTCAGCCATTGTACATCGATGGTGTTTTGGTAGAACAGGTGGCAGAATATAAGTTTCTAGGGATCACCCTGAAACAAGATCTAACATGGGGGGCAAATACTTTAGCCCTAGAAAAAAAGGCTCATCAACTACTGTATTTTTTTTAAGACTTATAAGATCACAACAACTGCCAGAGAGTCTGTTGGTTGCCTTTTATAGAAGCTCTATAGAGAGCATTTTATCTTATGGCCTCTGTGTGTGGTTTAGGAGTTGTACAGAGGCGGAGAAAAGGGCACTCCAGAGAGTGATAAAAAGGGCAAAAAAGATCAGCGGATGTTCTCTTCCTTCATTGGAGGATTTGTATAACATGGGATGTAGAAGGAAGATACAAAAGATCTTGAGAGACCCTTCACATCCAGGCCACTCGCTGTGTGAGATCCTGCCCTCAGGAAGACGATATAGAGTGCTGAAAGCCAGGACAAGTAGATTTAAACATAGCTTTTACCCAAGTGCTGTGATCAGGTTAAATGCAGAGTTATGAATCTGGTGGTCTTAACATATATATATCCTGGTTGTATAGTTTTTAACTGTTAATTGTTTCAATTTGTTTTACATTGTTATTTGTATATGTCTTTTGGTGTTGTTCAGCTGTATGTTGTGAAAGAGCACCTTATTTCGTTGTTTTCAGGTTCTGAGTACAATGACAATAAATTTATCTTATCTTATCTTATAGAGCGGGGGTATCAAACTTGATTTCTTTGAGGGCCGCATTAGGGTTGTATTTCACCTCAGGGGTCAGGGTGGGCATGGCCAGGGTGGCTGTGGCCAGTTCAACATCACTCGTGTCGGGGTGCCTGGGGCGGCCAGAGCACTCTGTCAGCAAAAACAGGCTCCCGAACTCAATTTTTGGCTGCAACGGCCTCCTGCAACCCTCTGCCAGTGAAAACGGTTTCATTTTCGTTTTGGCAGAGAAACCGCAGGCCAGTCCTTCGCTGTTTCCAGGTCGACTCCGCAGGCCAGATCTAAGCACCCCAGGCCAAGGGTTTGACACTCCTGTTATAGAGAAAAGGCAAGGTATCAATATGATAAATTAATAAACGAACTATTTAAACTATACATATGTGGAAGGTTCCAGTTTAGGAAAAATGGACTTAATGGTTTAATTCTGCTTTGCTTCAAAATATAGAATATATCACTTAATTTTTGGTTATTTTCAGGGCCTTCTTAAGCTGGGCCTGACACATAGAAGTCAGTTTGCATAATTTCTAGGCCTCCCACATTACAGGGTTCAGAATTCATTATTTAAAATTTCCCAAAGTTGTGTCTCAGGTACATATATTTAGGTATATATATATATATGTATAGGTATATATATATGTATATATACATGTAGGTATATATTTTATTTTGTGGGTGAAGGTTCATTCTCTGAGCTTGTGAATTGGTTGACACTGACACCCCCAAAACTCCGCTGAAGATGTTACCTAGCATGGTAACGAAACACTTGGAAACCAACCCACAAGTTCGGAGAAGGAACCTTCACCCATATCCTATACCCTACAGATATTCACCACTGTATTCTAATTTATTCACTTTAACTATGTATTCATGCAGTTATTGGTTTATCAGATGTTTTAGGTGTCTTCCAGGAAGCTTACTACCTGCTTGTTTCCGCTGCCATATCACATGCCTCAAGGTCTGGAATAAAGCAATGGCAGCTAATCCCAAGGTTTGTGGTTCATGACAATATGGTCATTTAAATGGTGGCTGGCCATTGAATAACAGCATTTTTCCTTTTTTTTGCTTTTAGGAACAGTTAAAAGAAGCCAAGGAAGTATATCAGGCTGGCATCGAGAATTGTCCTGAAAGCTCTGATCTGCATAATAACTATGGAGTTTTTTTAGTTGATACTGGTAAGTTTAAAAAAAGGCAATCTGGACAAATTAAAATGATTGCGATCAGAGTTACTAGCCCAGCAATTTATCTCAAGGCTGTTCTGGGAAGATTCCACCCCCCTCTGATCAATGTGTTGTATTGTGTGTTGCCTAATTTTTATTATTTATTCTTATTTATTATGCACATTGAAAAGCTGTTCTTTCTCTCTCTTTCTCAACACCCTCAACTGCCAAGTGGCATTAGCCCTTTTATCAGCTACCACAAGATGAAGAGCATTAGCACCCCCCTCTGGGCAGCTGCAGCAAAGCAAGCAAAGAGGCTGCAAAATATGGGGTCCAAATGCATCAAGAGTTCAGATGCCAAATACTGTACACAGCTGTGGCTGTGATGGGTTTGGAAATCCTAGGAAAAGTCTGTATATCTGGAGGGCACCCGGGTTGTGAGAAGGCTGATAAGAGCATTTAAGGCCCCCAAATTTACAAAAGGCAACCCTTAGCTAAATTGAAAAAACAGTCATTTGGATAGGAGGATCCCAAGTTAGATGTTGCTGTTATTACAGGTTCTTCCATTCAAATATTGCTAAGAGTAGAGGCAGACATTATTTATTTGCGGAATTATCTTTGATGTGTCCACGCAAGTAAGTCCCAGTTGAATGGGCATACCGTAATCCTTGACTTACGACCTCAATGGAGCCTGCCCATCATCATTGTGAGTTGTGATGGTCAATACTCAGATCATGGAACGGACCCGATTTTATGACTTTTTTTTCCTCAGCGGTTGTTAAAGCAGACATTGTGAAACAATGGTTTGCCATTTTTGCCAAAGTTGACCAGAAGTAAATGGCTGTTTCCAGCAAAAATGTTATAAAACAGAATTATGTGACTGTGGGCTTGGGGGTGGGGCCATTGGAACTTCAGAACTGGGGTTGTAAGTTCCCTCCCACCCCGGGGAGGTTTGTTGTAACTTTGAATGGTTGCTAAGTGACTGGTCATAAGTAAAGAACTACCAGTATTTCCAGGAAAATCTGCACAGATTTATTTGTCCAACTAAGTGGCAATATCTTAAGCCTGAAACCAGGCTTAATAGCCGTAACTGCGAGAGGGATCTTGGAGTCTTAGTGGACAACCAATGAAATATGAGCCAACAGTGTATGGTGGCAGCCAAAAAGGCAATGCAATCCTAAATTGCATTAACAGAAGGATACAATCAAGATCAAGTATACCACTCTATAAAGCCTTAGTACCACACCTAGAGTACTGCATCCAGCTTTGGTCACCTTACTATAAAAAAGATGTTGAGAGACTAGGAAAAAGTGCAGAGAAGAGCAACCAGGATGATGAGGGGACTAGAGGCTAAAACATACAATGAATGATTGCAGGAACTGGGCATGGCTAGTCTAGTGAAGAGAAGGACCAGGGGAGACATGATAGCAGTGTTCCAATATTTGAGGGGCTGCTGCAGAGAGGAGGGGGTCAAGCTGTTTTCCAAGGCACTCGAAGACCAGAAAAGGAATGATGGATGGAAACTGATCAAGGAAAAATTCAACCTAGGAATAAAGATAAATTTTATGACAGTGAGAACAATCAACCGGTGGAACAGCTTGCCTTCAGAAGTTGTGGGAGCCTCATCATTAGAAGCTTTCAAGAAGAGACTGGACTGCCATCTGTCAGAAATGGTGCTTGGGAAGGGGTTGGACTATATGACCTATAAGGTCCTTCCAACTTTGTTAATCTGTAATAATAATCTAGTTTATTTCAGCTGATCTTTGAATGGATTTGAGCAGAAGGCAAGATCAAGTTGAAGGAGGCTAAACTTTAGTCCATGAGCCTGGGATTACTTATCCCGCTTCATATTGATACATGGTGACTTTGAAAAAATGTATGGACATTTTAAACCATGTAAACAAGCAACCAGCAAATCCCTTCTCTCCTCCTTGTTATGAATCTTAAATCTAAATTGTAGTTATTTTTAACTTGGGTTTTATTTGCATTTCACATGCAGATTGCTCTACTCTGCTATTACGGGATATATATGAATGTGTGACACACAGTAGGTTGCTGTATACAATTTATCTTTAAAAGCTGTTTGCTTTCCAGTGCTAGCAATCTGTCACTTTTCTCAAGGATGAAATTAATTGTCAACACATTGATTGTTATTTTTGCTTAACATAAGACACTGACAAATTATCCTACTTAATCAGTTCACACAGCTTGTACTTCTCTCTACTTTTTTTTATAATGGATTGTGTTGCCACATATCTGTGGAAAATGTAAAAGACCAGCTCCATCTTGTGGAAAAAGAAATATCACATTTGCTATTTGGTGTTGATTTTAGATCATGCATGCCTCTCCTCCCTTATTTAATGGGGTTACTTTATCTGGGCTGCCAAAAATTCCAGATGACTTACCACTGCCCTCTAGTGATCATCTAGACAATGGAGAGAAGGATCTCTACCGCACTGACTGTACCAAAAGTAAGTCACACAACCCACAACTTCACATCCAACCCTACCTCATCCAACTCACCATCACTCAAAACTAGGCACGCACGCCCCTAACTACCTCAATTTCAACTACAACTGGCCTTAAATGCAAGCGACTCAATGCAAGAAGCCTTGTGAATAAAATTTCTGAATTTCTCCTCTTA
Organism: Hydrophis major; assembly: GCA_033807585.1. Lineage (NCBI taxonomy): Eukaryota > Metazoa > Chordata > Lepidosauria > Squamata > Elapidae > Hydrophis > Hydrophis major. The sequence goes on from CM066331.1 coordinate 195,609,606, forward strand.
CTAAATATGGCTAAATTCAACATCATATTTGTCTTTGAAACATGGCTTAATGCATCTCTCCTTGACTCCATTACCACAGTAAGAGACTATCATGTTTACCAATCAGATCATGAAATCTGTAGAGGAGGTGGTGTTTCTATCTTCTATAAAAAGTCCTTACATCTAAAAAACATCCAAGTTACCCAAGAGCTTGCTCTTCTTGAGACCATCATCTGTGAACTGTCCTTAAATAACACATTTCGATTCTTACTATGTTACAGAGCCCCTGATTAAGACATCGAACATGTAAACAAGCTAAATTCACAACTAACATGGGCAACATCCTACCCACACACTTTTATCTTTCTTGGTGACTTCAATCTAGCTCACATTAACTGGACCCTAAACAAATGTAAAACTGAACCCATACATGCAACCTTCTACAATGCTGCAACAAACCTGGGACTGGAACAACTAGTAACCAACAATACTAGACTTAACAACTGCCTCGATATCATCTTCTGCAATAGTTTGAATTCAATTTACGGAATACAAATGAAAGAACCCTTTTCCAACAGTGACCACAGCATGATTGACTTTTGTTTCAACATACGTCCACACAAAAATCAACACAACGATGTGATCCCCAATTATAACTTCAAAAAAGGCAACTATGATCTTATAGACAACGATCTCTCATCCCTTGATTGGCAATTTCTATTCACTGGGTGCAATACTGTTGGAGACCATTACAACATATTTTTATTTGAAGTCAAAAGAGTCATCAAACTATATGTACTAATAACAACTCCAAAAACCAGAAAAAACAGATTACCCATAACAATAAGGAAGCTTCAATCCAAAAAGAGATCACTTTGGCAGAAAAACAAATCTGGTCACCTTGCCAACTTCAAAAGCCGTTACAAAAATGTATGCCACCAGATAAAGACTGAATGCACCAATTATCACATTAAATGAGAGGAAAACCTTCTACGCACCAATTCTACCTGCGCTTTCTACAATTTTGTAAACAACAAACTAAAAGACTCAAGGTCCATCCCATCCCTGAAAGGACCTAATGGTAAAGACTGCAACGACGACACCATTAAAGCCAACCTGTTTAACACATTCTTTGGCTCAATATTTGTAAACAGCAATGGATCACGCCCAGTATTTCCTAGTTGAACCACAGACAACTACAATGATCTAATACATATCAATTTTACAGTAGACAATGTTGAAAAAGCACTACGCAATCCAAAACCATCTCTATCTATTAGACTGGATGGAATATGTGCCTACTTCTTTAAAAAGCTATCCACTGCCATAGCCAAACCTCTAAGCATAATCTTTGAAAAATCTTTCAGGACCAGCTCCTTGCCAAAACTATGGTCACAAGCCACGGTCATCCCCATCTTCAAAAAGGAAGACCCCAGCCTAGTCGAAAATTACAGATCAATCTCTTTATGCTGTGTCACCTGTAAAGTCATGGAATTAATTATTAACCAATCCATTATCCTCCACTTAGAGACAAAACAACCTACTCTCTAATAAACAATTTGGTTTCAGAAAAAAACTATCCTGCAATCTGCAACTCTTACACTGCAAAAACATATGGACTATACAACTTGATCAGGGCAAAGCTATGTAGACGCAATCTACATAGACTTCTGTAAAGCCTTTGATTCAGTGGTCCATGACAAACTACTCCTAAAACTAAAATCTTATGGTATCTCTGGACACCTGCATAACTAGATAGAAACATTCCTGTCAAACAGACAACAAATGGTCAAAATTGAGAGTGTCCTATCAAATTCTATACCTGTCAACAGTGGTGTCCCCAAGGCAGTGTTCTAGGACCAACTCTCTTCATACTCTACATAAATGACCTCTGTGATCATACCAAGAGCAACTGCATTCTCTTCGCTGACGATGTAAAGCTATTCAACACCACAGACAATACTGCTACCCTTCAAAAAGACCTCAACTATGTATCAGAATGGTCAAACAAATGGCAACTTCAAATTTCAACAAATAAATGCTCTGTCTTACATATTGGCAAAAAAAATCAGAAAATGAAATACAGGCTGAATAGTCAAGACCTTGTTGATGATCCAAACTCTGTCAAGGATCTTGGAATACTCATCTCTAATGATCTAAGTGCTAGAGCGCACTGTAACTACATAGCCAAAAAGACATTAAGAGTTGTTAACCTAATCTTACGTAGCTTTTTCTCTGGTAATATTACACTACTAACTAGAGCATAGAAAACATTTGCTAGACCAATACTCAAATACAGCTCATCAGTCTGGAACCCACATTACGTATCTGATATTAACACAGTTGAGAAAGTCCAGAAATATTTCACAAGAAGAGTTCTCCACTCCTCTACTCGTTACAGAATACCAGACTCAAAATTCTAAACCTAGAAAACCAAGAACTACGCCGCCTTCGGCCCAATCTAAGTATTGTATATAAAACCATACATTTCAATGTCCTACCTGTCAATGAATACTTCAGCTTCAACCATAACAATACAAGAGCAAACAATAGATACAAACTCAAGGTTAATCGCACCAAACTTGATTGCAGGAAATACAACTTCAGCAACAGAGTGGTCAATGTCTGGAACACTCTACCTGACTCTGTGGTTTCTTCCCCAAACCCCCAAAATTTTAACCTTAGACTTTCTACTATTGACCTCACCCCTTCCTAAGAGGTCTGTAGGGGGCGTGCATAAGCGCACCAACGTGCCTACCGTCCCTATCCTATTGTTTCTTTTATTTTTCTTATATGTATCCATGTATTTATAACTATGTTTTTACTTATACCTATTATCTTGTAAGCAATTGACAAACCAAATAAAATAAATAAAATAAATAAACCATCTGGATATTTTACAGTCTCTCTCTCTCTACATATTAGCATTAATATTGATGCTTTTAATTTTATACCTATAAAATGCTGGAAACATCTTTTGAGAAATATGGCATGTATTTTTGAAATTCTAATTAGAACTAATCTTATTTCTGCCATATTTGAGAAAATAATTCCCTTCTCCCTAGCTCTTCAAAAGTAGATCAGGGAATTCATTTGTTACTACAGCCCAACGTAAAAGAGCTAGTAATGTGCTTCAACATTACAGGTAGTCCTCAACTTAGGACCAAAATTGAGCCCAAAATTTATGTTGCTAAGTGAAAAAATTGTTAAGTGAATTTGTCCCATTGTACGACTTTTCTTGCCGCATTTGTTAAGTGAATCATTGCAGTTGTTAAATTAGTAACACAGTTTGTTAAGGGAATTGGGTTACCCATTGACTTGACTTGTCAGAAGGTTGCAAAATGAATCCTGAGCACTGCATCCATCATAAATATGAGTCAATGGTCAAGCATCTGAATGTAAATCCCGTGACTGTGGGATTGCTGCAATGGTCATAAGGGTGAAAAATGGTCATAAGTCCCTATTTTCAGTGCCTTTGTAACTTTGAACGGTCACTAAATGAACTGTTGTAAGTCAAGGACTACCTATAATTGTGTAGCTTGCACATTGAAAAGTAACCCAACTGTTGGATGAACTTGGGACTGTTTGTCTGTTCATATTTTTTGTATTTGTAAATATGCCTCTCTTTGAATGAACTTGAGCTCCTCTTGAATGTTCTCTATGGCAGGGCCCCCAACCTTTCCAGCTCTGTGGACCAGGTGATAGTGGGGGAGGTGGTTGTGGAGAGGAGATGGTTTTGTCCAGTAACCAAGCTGCAGCCTGGGGGTTGGGGACCCCTGCTATTTGGGATTGTCCACCCTCTTTCCATATGCATTTACTTTTTTTCAGATATTTATTTATTAAACTTGTACATCTCCTGATTCCAAATATCTCTGAAGCAGCTCATTTCAGAGATATTAACGTTGAAATGGTCTTGGGTGACCTTGGGCCAGCCACCCTCTCTGAGCTCAATCCTCCTTGTGGTGGTGGAGAAACTATGAAGAGGAAGGTGTGTTGCAGATGTTCACTGCCTTGAGTCATTAATAATAATAATAATAATAATAATATAACAACAACAACAACAACGGGATACAAACAGACAAATACAATTTTGCAAGCCCTCTTAAGAGCAACCCTAATCCAGCCTTCTTTTTTTCCAGGATCTCCAGAAACTGCCGTCTCCCACTATCAAAAAGCCATTGAATTCAGCCCCGGTCATCATGTGGCCATGGTGAATCTGGGCAGACTCTACCGCTCCTTGGGGCAGAACAAGGATGCTGAAGTTTGGTACAAGCGGTAAGCATCTGGGCATCCGATGTTCTTGGCAAGGCGACAAGAAAACCTTGGCTTTTAAAAGGGAAATAGTGCTAATACTGTGTTGTTTGAAAGAGTTCCACAACTATATAGTTTTTTAATCACTTTTTCATCAGTACCTGTCAAAATCCTATCTAAATCAGTCAATTTATCATAAAATCCTTCTATTTTAGAATCTTTAAGATACCTTACATGTATTTGTGCATATGAAAACCAATTCATCTTTATACTTTGTTCTTCTAAATTTTGCATCGTTTTAAGTTCACCCTTTTCATCCAGTATTTCCCCACATCTAACTGTTTGTTCCTTCTTATAGGTTATAGGATACGAAAAAGCTTCAATAGTTGATAACCAAACTGGGATTTTCAAATAACTTTGTTTCTTAATTTTCTCCCAATTCAACCATAATGATTCCCGTATATAATGCCTTCTAAAATAACCCTGTGATTTAGTTCCCTTATACCATAAAAAAGCATGCCAACCCAATAATAAATCATGACCTTCTAATGCCAATAATCTAGTCTTTCTTAACGTTATCCATTCTTTAGGCCACATTAAGTTTGCAGCTTGATAATACAACTCCCAATTAGGAAGGCCAAATCCTCCTCTAATTCTAGCATCCTGTAAAAGTTTTAATTTTATTCTCGCTTTCTTGCTTTGCCATATATACTTCAACACAATTTTATTTAATTCTTCAAAGTAATCCTTACCTAACCTAATTGGTATTGTTTGGAACAAATATAAAATTCTGGGTAAAATATTCATCTTAATTGTTGAAATTCTACCTATCAATGACAATTGTAGGTTTTCCCATTTTTTTCAGAACGAATGCTATCTGCTGTTTAAGTTTAATATAGTTATTCTCTTTCAATGTAGTATATCTTGACGTCAGATATATCCCCAAATATTTAACTTTGTAACTTGAATTTTCAATAAATCTGCCAGCTCTTCTCTTTGTCTTAATAACATGTTCTTTGTCAGAATCTTTGTTTTGTCTTTATTTATTTTCAAACCAGCCATCTTACCATACATCTCTATCTTTTCCAATAGTTTTAAAGCTGTCTCTAAAGGGTCTTCCAAAATAAAGACCAAGTCATCCGCAAAGGCTTGCAATTTAAATTCCTCCTTTTTGACTTTCATTCCTTTTATGTTTGTATCCTCTCTAATATTTCTATTTAAGACTTCCAAGGTCAATACAAATAACAAAGGAGATAATAGGCATCCTTGTCTTGTACCTTTTTTAATATTAATAGAGTCTGTGAATTCTCCATCTATCATTACTTTTGCTGTTTACTTATAATATACGGCTTCTATTGCTTGGATAAATTTTCTAGCAAGGCCCATCTGTTCCAATAGTAATAACATAAATCTCCAATTCACATTATCAAATGCCTTTTGGGCATCTAAGAATATCAAAGACATTTGTTTTTCAGGGTGCGCCTCGTAATATTCCAATGTGTCCAGGATTACCCTCATATTGTCTTTAATCTGTCTCTTTGGTAAAAATCCATTCTGATCAGAGTGAATAAAGTTATTTAGATATTTTTAAAGCCTTTCTGCCAAGATTGAAGCAAAGATTTTATAGTCTGCATTCAATATGGAAATAGGTTTATAGTTCTTAATTTGTAATGGGTCAACCCCTTCTTTTGGAATAAGTGTAATATAAGCTTCTGACCATGTTTTAGGTATTTTCTTATTTATCATAACTTCATTCATGACTTCTAACAATAGAGTGCTCAACGATTCTTGTAATGTTTTATAAAATTCTGCTGGGAAACCATCTGGTCCTGGTGCTTTTCCATTGTTCTGTCTGTTGAGTGCTTTGGTTAATTCCATCATTGTTAGAGCACTTTCTAACATTTTCCCAGTTTCATCAGGTATCTTAGGTAAGTTAGCATTTTGTAAATACTGTTTAATTTTTTCCTCATCAAGATCCTCCTGTTTATATAATTGTCCATAAAAATCTCGAATGATTGCCTTTTTCTCCTTATTACCATAACAAATTTGACCTTGATCATCTATTAACTGTAATATTTTCCTTGATTCTTTCTCTTTTCTCAGCTTATATGCTAACCATCTACCTGGCCTATTTGCATCTTCAAAATAGTTCTGTTTAGCACTTCTAATTTTTTGTGCCAGTTCTTCTTTCTCTGCTTGATCCATGTTACGTTTAATTATGTCCATTTTAAGTTTAATATCTTTTTTCTGTGGCGTCTTCTGTAATTCTTTTTCCAGTTTTTTATGGTCATCTACTAGAGCTTTAATCATTTGCCTCTTCCTAATGTTCTTTTTCTTTGTATAGTCAATTATTAATCCTCTTGCATATGCCTTCATTTTATCCCAAACATTCTGTTTTGAAGTATCTTCTTTTTTGTTTTCATTAAAGAAGGCCAATTCTTTTTCCATCCATTGTGTAGTCTTTTTCCTTTAGAATAGTATTGTTTAATGTCCATCTAGATCTTCTTTTTTGTCCTTTCCATTTAATTGTCATTGGATTATGGTCTGCCCGTGTACTTGTTTCAATATTTATTTCTTGAATATTGGATAATAATTCTATCGATGTCCAAATCATATCTATTCTGGACCATGATAAATGTCTATTGGAATAAAAAGTATCTTGTTGAGTTTTAGCATTTCTTTCTCTCCATATATCTTTTAGATTTAATTCATCTGTCATTTTAAAAAAGGATTTAGGGAGGGTCTTCCTATTTTGTCGTGTTGCTTTTGCTTTATAGTCCAGTTTATTGTCTACAATTCCATTGAAATCTCCCATCATAAGTATATTAGCATAGTCCAATTCAATTATTTTCATATGTAATTTTTTATAAAATTCTTCTTGTTTATCATTCGAGGCATAAATTGCAACCAAGAGTGTTTTTGTATTATTGTCCACTATTTCAACCATTAATACTCTTCCTTCTTCATCAGTATAAATCAGTTTTGCTGGAATGGTTTCTTTGATGTACAAAACCACTCCTCTTTTTTTACAATGAGTCAGAGAAGTAAATATTTTCCCTAACTTTGTTCGTATCAATAATTGTATATGTTGTTTTTTAATGTGTACTTCTTGTAAGCAAATTATATCAAATTTTAGCTTCTCTAATTTGTGAAAAGTTTTCCTTCTTTTGGTAGCTGAATTCAGTCTATTTATATTCATGGAAATCAGTTTTTTTTCTCCCATGGTTATGCTTTATATTTAGGTCTAACAGCTCTCGTGGATCTTATTTCACGTTGTTCTTTGATCTCCATTTGTCCACCTATTGCGCCTTCTTCTTTTTCCATCTCCATTTGATCCTCTTCAGATACAGTTAAAATATTCTCTTTTTCTATCTCCATTTCTCTTCTTTTGAAAAATTCCTTGTAGAATATTTCTGCTTTCACAATTGAATCAATTCTGTGTCTCTGTTCTTGCCATGTAAACATTAATCCTTCTGGAATCAGCCATCTATAGGGCTCAGGGTCTTCCGGCTCTTTTAATCCAATTAGTGAGCACACATATAAGGTGTGCTACTAGGGGGTCGAACACCTTGGATAAGGTCTACACGAATATTGTCAATGGATACGGGGTATTACAATTACCACATCTGAGCCTCTTTTTTCAATAGCATTTTGGTCAAAAATTGATATTCTCTTCTAATCTCTCTCACTTTTCTAGGTACTTGTTTTAAGACCAGGATCTCTTTGCCTTTGTATTTCAACCCCTTCTCTCTTACCACTTGTAATATTTGGTTTTTAATAGTTTTTTTGGTGAATCTAACATGGACCTCTCTTGGTAATTGGTTCCTCGTCGCATATCTTGTGAAGACTCGATATATCTCATCTACTCCATCCATCATCTTTTCCTCTGTTATTTCCAAGACTCCAGCCAAGATTTCAATCATTACTGCTGCCAAGTTTTGTCCTTTTTCTTCCTTGATATTTTGCAATCTAAGATAAAATTCTGACCTGTCCATCTCCCACTTCAACATCCCACTTTTTTCTTGTTTGACCATTGTTAATCTGTTATCAATATTTCCAATTGTATCATCTCTTTGCTTGTCTTTCTCTTCTATTTTTTGGATTCTCTCATCGTGTTTCACCATCATTTGTTGAACATTTTCAAATTTTTCATCAATCTTTCCAATTCTTTGGTCAATATTCTCCATTCTTTATTCAATATTCATTTTAAGTTCTTGTATTCCTTGCATAACCATCGTTAAATCCACTTGCACTTTATCTTGCTTCGCCATTGTTGAGAGTCGTCCTCCAGATGACGGGGAGACAGGAGCAGAAGTTGAGATGCCCGAAGGTAAAATTTTCTTACTCATTTCGATAGCTCAGGGTCTTCCGGCTCTTTTAATCCAATTAGTGAGCACACATATAAGGTGTGCTACTAGGGGGTCGAACACCTTGGATAAGGTCTACACGAATATTGTAAATGGATACGGGGTATTACAATTACCACATCTGGGCCAGTCGGATCACTTGTTCCTGCTTTTAGCCCCGGAGTATATTCCTCTGAGAAAACAGGCAGGGTTGGTAGTCAAGACGGTGAAAAGCTGGCCAAAGGGAGCAATGGAGCAGCTAAAGGACTGCTTTGAACAGACAAACTGGGAATTTTTGATCATCCTGATCTCGACGATCACACGGCTGCAGTGTTAGGGTATATGGCACACTGTATTCATACTGTCACGGTAGATAAACGAATCCAGGTTTATCCTAATCAAAAACCTTGGATGACTGGGAAGGTTAGACGCTTGTTGTATGCAAGAAACAAGGCTTTTAAGTCTGGGAATGATCTGGATTATAGTGCTGCAAGAACGAACTTGAGAAGAGGCATTAAGCAGGCTAAGGCCGAATATAAGAGGAGAATTGAAGATTGCTTTCTCAGTAATGACATGAGGTAGGTTTGGCAGGGGGTTCAACAACTAACGAACTATAACGCAAAAAAGGTCTCTGCGGATGGTAGTGCGGCGGTGGTTGAGGAGTTGAACAACTTTTTTGCTCGATTTGAAATCCATCAAACCGAAACTGTCCCTTTGCCATCATTTACTCAGCAGAGCCTCCCCTTCATTGTGAATGAGCAGGATGTGAGGCAGACAATGAAGACGGTTAATTCCAGAAAGTCAGCTGGGCCCGACTTAATTCCTGGTCGGGTGGTAAAAGATTGTGCTGAACAGTTAGCTGGGGTATGGACCGGAATTTTTAATCAATCCTTGACACAATGTGTGGTTCCTGTTTGTCTCAAGGATTCCACCATCATTCCACTGCCTAAAAAGTTGCCCACAAATGGTCCGAGCGACTATAAGCCGGTGGCACTAACTTCTATCTTAATGAAGTGCTTTGAGCAGCTAGTTCGAAATTATATTATCTCCTGCCTTCCCGATTCCTTTGATGGGCTTCAGTTTGCTTACAAAGAAAATAGATCAACCGAGGATGCAATTATTACTGTGCTTCACATGGCCTTATCCCATTTGGAAACACCGGGGAATTATGTAAGAATGTTGTTCGCAGATTTTAGTTCTGCTTTTAATACCATCATGCCGCACAGATTAATAGCTAAGCTTAAAGATCTAGATTTTCCAGATTCTATTTGTTTATGGATATTGGATTTTTTAACAAATCGTCCACAAAGAGTTAAATTGAATGACTATATTTCTACTGTCAAGACACTTAGCATTGGCACTCCACAAGGTTGTGTCCTTAGTCCACTTTTCTTCTCCATCTATTCATCTGATTGCACAAATAAACATCCCAACAATAGGATAATGAAATTTGCAGACAATACTACGCTTGTAGGACTTATTTCTGGGGATGATGAGTCTGCATATCGGGATGAGGTATTACAGCTATCCTGTTGGTGCAAAAATAATAATCTTCTATTTAATATTAAGAAGACAAAGGAGGTTATAGTGGACTATAGGAAAAAAAGAGCAGACATTCAGCCACTGTATATAGAGGGAGTTCGTGTGGAACAGGTGGTTGAATGTAAGTTTCTCCGGACCATCATTACAAATAACCTGACCTGGAGTGCAAACACCGTTGCTTTAATTAAGAAGGCACAACAACGGTTGTATTTACTAAGGATTCTTAGGAAACAACAACTGGCTGAGAGTCTATTGACTACTTTGTATCAGAGTTCAATTGAGAGTATATTATCCTACTGTCTCTGTGTATGGTTCTTGAGCTGCACAGTGGCAGAGAAAAAGGCAATTCAGAGGGTGATTAAGATGGCCTAAAACATCAATGGCTGCTCACTTCCCTCTTTGGAAGAACTGTATAGGAATAGATGTAGGAGGAAGATACTTAATATATTGAATGACTCCTCTCCTCCGGGACATCAGCTCTTTGAACTATTACCATCGAGAAGGAGATTTAGGGTATTAAGAACAAGGACGACCAGATTTAAGAACAGTTTTTATCCAAGTGCAGTTTTGAGTTTGAATGCAGGGTTATAAGATTTATGTGGAAGTGAATGGCTGAGAGTAATGGGGTTTTATGTTTTTAAAATGCATAGAGATTATTGTATGGTCGGTTGTGTTTAGTTTTAATTTAATTTTTTTTTCTTTTAGTGGTGTTTGTCCAGTTTTACTTGTGGAAGAGCACCTCATTTCGTTGCATCCGCTTGCGAGTGTAATGACAAATAAACTCTTATGTCTTATGTCTTATGCCAATTATAATCCAATTAAGAAAAAGGAAAACACCATAAAAAACAAAAAACAAAACCAATAATAATAAGTAAAAAGCCCAAAATTAAAAAGGAAAAATTCTTCAGGTTCTTCAAGACCTTAATCCAATTGTGAAATATTCAATTATAATTCAAAAGTAAAAATTGAAAATAAAGAGAAAAAAAGAAACAAAATAAAGCCCAATAATATCAAAAAGTAATAAGCAAAGAAAAAGGGGGAAAAAAAAAAGAATTCTTCAGGTTCTTCCCACCTTAATCCAATTGAAAGACCTCAAAAAATGAAAAGTAGCCATAAAAATAAGTCAAAAATAGAGATAAAGAGGCAGACATCCCTATGAGAAAAAAAAGCGAAAAAAGAATATTCTGAGAGTTCCCCTTTAAAAAAATAAAAATAAAAATGAGGTAAAATAAAAAATAAAAAATAAGTATATCAATATTACAAAATGCTGTGGGGTTGGAGGGGAGGGATAAAACAATTAATAAAGGATTGAAAAAAAAAGCTCACACTGCCTTTTATTTATCCAAGGCTCTTATTTGGTTTCTCCACAAATTTTAAAGCCAAGCTTCAAATATTCAGTTAATAATAGAAGTCCCAAAGAGCACCTGTATAAACATCCTCCAGTGCTCTTCCCTCTATCTTATCATTTCCAGTAGCCTTGAGAAGAGTTTTTTTTTTCTCCCAACTCTCAACTTCAAACAAAATATTTTCAAGCCTCTAGTTGGCAGTGTTACAAAGTTTCTTCAAACCACTCCCCCTTCTTCCCCCCTGAAAAAAGCCTAAAAAGAAAAAAAAAAGAAATCCTTGGCTTTTAAAAGGGAAATAGTGCTAATATTGTGTTGTCTGAAAGAGTTCCACAACTTAGATTATCATTTTATGTCCATTTGACTCTGGATGTTTATTGCAAAGGAAGAATATGAATTTTATCTGAATTTGTTCAAAGTTTGGCAGCATAAATTCCACACCACACAAGTAAACATAGATGACTAAAGCTTCATTTAACTTCTTTATAAATATAATATCAGTAAATTTTACAATACCAGTTGTAGATTTCTCCAACATGGAGCAAACTCAAACAGAAGTAGACATGTTACAAGTGCAGAGCAGAACAGCAACTCAACTTCAGCAGACCAGCCAGAAAAACAGAGACAACTTCTAGTTTCACTTTCCAAGTCAGCTCCCATTGGCTGGTCTATTATATGCCTACTTGCTGACTCTGTTACCTATGTCTCCACCAGTAAATGAATACTCTGACAGAATTCCAGGTTATTTTTTTAATAAGGGCTGGGAGACAGGGTAGATTAGAAGAAAAGGTGAGGAACTGTTAGAGAACTTTAAAGAGGTACTATACCTAACTTATTATTTTATTTTATTATTTAGGGCACTTAAAGTAGCACGGAAAGTTGAAATCCTATCTCCGCTTGGAGCGCTGTACTACAACACAGGCCGATATGAAGATGCATTAAAGATTTATAGGGAAGCTGCCTCATTGCAGCCATCCAACAAAGAGACTCGACTGGCTCTGGTGAGTGTACGCTGTTCCTCTTCAGACTCTGCCAAAAGTGTCGTCTTTGCATGTTTCTTTTTTGCTTGCAAGTGTGAGAACTTGAGATTGGGCTGCATGAGAATAACGAGTATGATATTACACTGAAGCTGTTTTAACCTAAAATGGAATTAGGCATGTAGGCAGAGAGGACAGAACTCAGGAATCTTGACAAAAAGATCTTCAGAAGGTGGTTAAGGAAGAACCAAGTCATTAAGGATCCAGGGAGAAATATCAGCAGAAGACAAGCAAAGGAGACTGACTAGATCAAAGGGTTGCCACAAAGAAGAGGGCAGTCAACCTATTCTTCAAAGCACTTGAAGGCAGAGACAAGAAGACGAGAAGCAATGGATGAAAACTAATCAAGGAGAGAAGCAATTTAGAGCTAAGGAGAAATTTCCTGACAGAACAATTAATCAGTGGAATAAATTGCCTCCAATTCTGTTACCACTGGACACTGCATCTGTTGTAAGTACAAGCCAATTGCCAAGCACCCAGATCACAATCCCATAACCACAAGAATGCTGCAATGGCCAGAACTTCAAGGATCTATCATAAGTTCCTTGTGTGACTGGACACACAAGGAATTTGTCTTGGTGCAAATGCTCTCAGTGTACATAAAAGAAAAGATACATTCATCAAGAGTTAAGAATCATAAAGTACAACACTTAATGATAGTCATAGGGTACAATAAGCAATCAAATAATACTAGGAAACAGTCAGTATAAATCGTAAGAATACATGCTTTTCTTGCTCAGATATGAGATGAGGGGCTACTGAAAAAAATAAAGCCTTCTTGACAGAACCCACCTTCATACAATACAGGCATTCCTCGACTTGATGACCACAACTGAGCCCAAAAATTTAAGTGAGAAATGTGTTAAGCAGGTTGTGCTCCATTTTATGACTTTTCTTGCCACATTTCTTCATGAATCCCTGCAGTCGTTCAACTAGTAAACCCCAGTTGTGAGGTGAATCTGGCTTCCCCGTTGACTTCACTTGTCAGAAAGTCACAAAAAGAAAACACTGCAAACCATCATAAATATGAGTTCGTTGTCAAACATCCGAACATAAATTACCTAGCCGTGGGGATGCTACAACAGTCCTAAGTGTGAAAAGTGGTCGTAAGTCAGTTTTTTCAGTGCTGTTGTAACCTTGAATGATTGCTAAGTGAACTGTTGTAAGTTGAGGACTACCTGTACCTTTAGTGTTCTTAGGCTGCCTTACAGAGGGAGACCCAACTGAATATATTCCCCAGGATTCCAGGAGGGAGAATTGTTTCCTTAACTTCTTTTTACCTGTCTCTCTCTCTCTTTATAGGCTCAGGTTTTAACAACAATGGGCCAAGCAAAGGAAGCAGAGCAAATGTTGAGCCACATTGTGACCGAAGGGGCCGAGTGCCTGGAGTGCTACCGCTTGCTCTCTGCCATCTACAGCAAGCAAGAGAACTACAACAAGGTATAGTTACCCTCCTAGTCCAAAAGCTGTGACGCCAAGTCAAGAAGGGCCAATTTCAAACAATCTTGAAAGAATGCAGGAGCCGGTGTGGTGCAGTGATTAGAGTGCAGTACTTCAAGGTACTTCTGCAGCCAACTGCCTACAGTTTGGCAGTTCAAATCCCACCAGGCTCAAGGTTGACTCAGCCTTCCATCCTTCCAAGGTGGGTAAAACGAGGACCCAAATTGTTAGAGTCAATAGACTGACTCTGTAAACTGCTTAGAGAGGGCTGTAAAGCACTATAAAGCCGTATATAAGTCTATATAGCTGTTGCTATTAAAGCAGAGCTCCATCCAGTACTTCTAGGCAGATTTTTAGGGCTGTCTGTCTTGGATGGATAGCGCTGTCCTATTTAAATATTAGAAATCCACCCCAAAGCTGTTTTTTAAAAAGGCAATTGGACTTGGTTTTCCCTTGAAGACGTTTTGCTTCTCATGCAAGAAGCTTCTTCAGTTTTGACTGGATGGCAGGGAACGGAAAGATTTCTATTCTTTGCAGTCATCTCCACAGTCATTCCAATGATTGTAAAGAATATAAATCTTCCATCATTCAGTCAGAACTGAAGATGCTTCTTGGGTGAGAAGCCAAAGTTCTTCAAGGAAAAAACAAGGTCCAGTTGCCTTTTGAAAAAGCAACTATGACCTGGATGAATCTCCATAGTCTGTCAGAAATCAGATTTGGAGTTTTGGAAGATTCTGATGTGATGGGTTCTGTTTTGCTGGAGACCAGTTTCACTTCTCCATCCATAGGTACATTCAGTTACTTGTCACAGTATTAAAGAACCTTGGATTTAATCTCGGGGAACTTTCTAGCTCTTTTCTGAACATCTAAAATTGCTCCTTCTGAACTGAATTATCAGCTATATTATTGGAAGCAAAACATAGATGACAACTGCCCAGTTTGTATCAATCCCATTTTGTCTCTGCAACTCTTTGTACAGGCACTTGAAGCCATAGACAAAGCTTTACAACTGAAACCAAAGGACCCCAAAATCATATCAGAGCTCTTTTTCACCAAAGGAAACCAGCTAAGAGAACAAAACCACTTGGACAAAGCTTTTGAGGTACTTACTTATATATGAACCACATGGATTGCTTCTTTCATTAAACCTAAGTGATGCTCTTCAAGTTGCTTACTTGAACACATGCATCAGAGGATCCCAGAGCAAAAAGGCTGCCATAGGAGAAAGTGCTGAACATATAGTTAGATAGCAAGAGGCTAAATTCCAGAGAAACATAATCTATTTTGAACCTTAAAATTTAATAGGTAACTATATGCTTCTGTCCAGGGATTATGGATCAATTCTTGCTATGTTGCCAAAGTTCCCAGTTTCTTAATTTGGAACAGCTGTCTCTGTGATTCATAATACTCAACTCGTATCCAAGAATTCATCTCCACTTGAACTGTGTTCCTTTCACTTCCCCTCTCACAACAATATTTTCATTAGCTGGCTTTCTCCCAGATACCAGGTCTAGTCTCCCCTTTGTTCCTCCCTCTTCCCAAAAAAAACTTTTACAGAGGATAGTCTTTCAAATTCTTTGCATAATGGTACCTTTCCCTGGAACACATGCTAGTTGTCTTAAACTTATTGATTAAGGAAATTACAGTTATTTGGAAACATGTCAGTAACATTCTATCCTGTTTTTCTCAACTTGGGGCTCTCATTCAGAGGTGGTATTCAGCTGGTTCAGACAGATTCTGGCATACCAGTAGCGGAAATTTTGAGTAGTTCAGCAAACCAACAAATACCACCCCACCTATCCACCCCTGTCTTTTCCTGTCCTATATTCCCTTGTTTTTCAGCTCAGCTGATTTGCGGGGATTGCCACGCCTCAGCAGAGCTAAAAATCAGCTTACTTCACTAGTGTTGACACAGGGTGGTTTTTGAGTGCTGCGTGCGCATGCGAAGCACGGTCTCATAGAACCAGTAGGGATAAATGTACATTCCCACCACTGCTCCTGTTTATGGTTAGGTTATAACCCCCCACGTTCTTCATTTAGTAAAATAAATGGCCAGAAGCCATGGAATTAGTAATCTAGAACATCTGAGAACCCAAGTGTGGGAAAAGCTATTCCTTGTGTGCATTAAGATCTCCACAATATAGATTCAGGTCTTCTAATGTTGAGTTTTCATTTTCATATTAACATAGAGCTATAAAGTGTCTGTAGACTTCAATCCAGAGCAAGCACAAGCATGGATGAATATGGGAGGTATTGAACACATCAAGGTAAGAAAATGCAGAAATTATTTGTGTTTGTTATTAAAATATTTGTATTTTAATAAAATAAGAATCATCCATGTGATTTATAAATCTTGGTACATAATGTGTGGTCACCAGATCACGTTGGATTACATGAGGTCAGATTATCTGCGTCCTCTGAGTCTACTTAAAAAATATTTATTATTAAATGTGAAATATTTAATTAAATAGTAAAGGTCAAAGGTTCTTTACATTGTCCAATTAAAAACAATACAGGCTACAGTGGACTTCCAATTAGAGCTGCAACAAAATGCATCTGGAGGGTGATTTTAAATTAAACTTCTTGTTATTTTAAGTTATTACTTAAAGAAGCACAGGAAACTGTTGACTCTTCAGGTAACCATTGAATGGAATGTCCTCCCAGCCTCAGTCAACATGGTCAATGAATGTGCATAGTGGGGGTCTACCTAAATACCATCACAGATGAGCTCTGTGGAAGCTTCCCTCAAAATGTAACTGCTCAACTTGGATGCTGCCTTAGTACTAACCTTATCTTGGGTCATCTCCTTTACATCTTCTTATTAGGCACAACACAGGGTTTCTGATTGCATCTGTAGCTGATAAAGAGCTTTGTGCAAGGGTTAGTTCCCAAATAAAGTAGGACTTTAATAAGAGAAGATTCACAAATGTATATAGCCTTGTTCTTTTCTCTATAGGCAAGAATGGGACACAAAGTGTTCAAACCGCTGGCTCTGAATAAAAATAATAGATGAGGACAGCAGTAGCTGCAATTGGCCATGGTAGTAGCAGCAGAGAATGAAATATGGGCCAAACTCCGCAAATATGGGAAGGAAAAAACAACAACAGCTGGATGAATTTGAGATTTTTATCTGTTTTGGTATGATAAAGATTCTTATGTGGTAGGATCCAATCTGGGTCGGTCATCGGGACTAGAGGTTTAGTTTTTGGAGCTTTTGGATTCATGCTGGAGCCCATTCATAGGGAACTATTCTCTCACCAGAATGTATGACTAAAGACTAAACCTCTGGTCCCTTGTGACCAACCCAGATTGGACCCTGAAACATTATCCTGGGAAATGTACATTTGCCTTCATTCCTATGTAGCTTTGACACTTAATTCTTTTGTCTGGTCCATGCATCATTCTCAATTAATTGAGAAATTGATCTATCTCACTCGGCTGTTGTAAAAAGGGAGTGTGAAAGAAAACCATACACACTATCTGAGCTCTTTCAAGGAAGAAAAGAATGAGGTCTTTTAAAAATAAACACAATAGAACTACAGGTAGTCCTCAACTTACAACAGTTCATGTAGTGACTGTTCAAAGTTACAATGACACTGAAAAAAGTGACTTATGACTGTTTTTCACACTTACTATCATTGTGGTCATGGGATCAAAATTCAGACACTTGGCAGCTGACTCGTATTCATGATGGGTCACATGATCCCAGTATCCCAGGGTCACATGATCAGCTTTTGTGACCTTCTGGCATGCAAAGTGAATGGGGAAGGCAGATTCTCCTTAACAACCAGGTTGCTAACTTAACACCCTCGATGATTCACTTAGCAACTGTGGCAGGAAAGGTCGTAAAATGGGGCCAAACTCACTTAACAAGCGTCTCACTTGACAACATAAATGTTAGGTTTAACTGTGGTCGTAAGTCGAGGACTACCTGCAAAAACAACCATCCACAATGAAATGGCATCTGCAGAATGTTGATAGCTGAATGAAATCTGAAGGACCTGCCTGTGAGGCTGTGAAAAACGTGTTTTGATTTTTTTTTTCCCCTTCCCGTTCCACATTCTTATTTTTGCAGGGTAACTATATCACCGCGCGTCACTATTACGAGAAAGCTTTACAACTGGTTCCCAACAGCAAGCTGCTGAAAGAAAATCTGGCAAAATTGGATCGCCTAGAGAGACGGCTGCAGGAAGGGCGGGGAAGAGGGTAGCTGGACTGGCAAGACAAACCACACACCTCTTGGTGAACGACTGCATGTTGTGGAAGCCCCAAGTTTCCCTCAAGACAAAAGCGAACAGGACGGAGTTATATGGGGCAGCGGGGACCCAAAATAGGAGGAGTCTGTGTAGGGATCGTAGAGGTGTCGCCAAAGCTTCAGGAATCTTCCTGGAGGTGTTGCAGGACAGGTTCAATCCTAACCTTAATCCAGAGATGATGTTGGGAACTGCTTCAAAAATGCATTGCTGGGGTGATGGTTGGAAAGGAGGCAACGACTTGTTTTAGCAAAAACCAGAGAAAGCATTCATCTTGCAAGAAAAATGCTCTTGAAACCAGGTGCCTGATTAGCCAAAAGTGTAGATGCATCAATCAGTGAGGAAGGGAGAGAAGAGACAGGGCCAGCTGTTATGGAGGAAAATGCCACTCACCTGAAGCACTTGTAAAATCTCGATAATAAATCTTGAAGAAGAATTGACTGTTATCTCAGTGAAAGCGATGTAGCTCATTCTCCTTTAAACACTTAGGTCCTAAGAGTGATTTCAGGAAGAAAAAAAAAACCTTATAGGAAGCATTTGTGATAATTTACATTCACCTTATCACAGCAGCAATAGGAATGGAGATGGGCCAACATGACTAATGAAAACTTGATCATCGGGTGAAAAGAGGCAGGTTAAAAACAAAAAGCTGAATGGATTTGGGAATACGAAGGGGTCAGAGTTGTTCAGAATGGAAGGGCTAGGTTTCCCCCTAAAAGTTTCCTTCATGCTTGCAGTGGATTCCATTTGCAAATATCTCTGATCCTATGTGATCTCAGCGCGTGATTTAAGAGGATCTTACAGTGCTGATTGTAGAAAGAGCTGCTGCGTGAAGGAAGCACCTCAGAATGCCTTCTAAATCCACAGAACCTCCTTGAGTGATGCCTTTGAATCTTGGCTAAGTGGACACCTGATATAGCTACATCTTGCTGGCTCCAAAGGTTTTGGATTTGGTAATGTTTTGAGACCTGGGAAATGAATAATTGTTGAGGCATTTTTTCCCAGTGGAAGTTTCCAGAAGTTTCGCTTCCTTTCTCCCCTCTCAAATGAGAAAAAAAAAATAGGTTTATTAAATATGATAGAGGAGAAGAGAACTCATGTCACAGATAGTGTTTATTTCTGAATATTTATTTGGCACAACCCCCAAAAAATGTGTTTCTTGTTTGTCTGCGTTAGATGGCTTAGACCTGCTGTTGTTATTTTTAATGAAGCCAAATATGGTATAACTTCTAGGGACGGAGATGATACTCTAAGAGTAGTAGGCGCCTCTGAGTAGGATTTGAAAATGTTCTCCCTAGGAGAAGGAATGTGTTCCTACCATGAGATTGAATTAGAATCAGGGGGCTGAAAGGGATCTTGTAGATCTTCTAGCCTAACCCCCTGCCCAAGGCAGGGATCTGTATTCCATCTTGGACAAATGAGTGTCCATCAATGGGTCACCCTCAATTCCAGGAAGTAAGCTGTTCCATTGACGAAATTGTTCTCACTATTAAGAAATTTCTTCTTAGTTTGATTACAGCTTAGTTGGATAGCAACTTTTGAATCTGTTTGGTTGAGACCTTAAAGGTAAGCTCTGCTAACAACACAAGTCTGCCTTGGGCTCAGGCCTAATGTGAATTGATGGGGATCATGGCGATAAATGAAAAAAAAAAACTGAGCCTTTGTGCCTTGGAAAAGCAGCAGTAACCCAGTAACATGATGGCTGCAATTTGATAATGTACTATTAACATCTCCAGTTTGGCAATCCAGTGTGATCCTATCTCTCTCCCTAGTCTTGGATCTGTTGTTTGGACTTGGCTGACCATATTCACTGATGGGAGCTGTCAAGCAGGAGGGAAGATAGTTCATCATTTCCAAAAATCTGGGGAAGAGTAAATGTACCTAACCATTTAGCTAGACTGGGGTCTCTAAACTTGGCACTTTTCAGACTTGTGGACTTCAACTCCCAGAATTCCTCAGCCAATCATAAAGTTGTCAAGTTTGGAGACCCTGAACTAGACAATAACTATCTATTACAAGTAGTTTGGCAACTGGCTGGAGGGATTTATCTGCTGTTGCTACAGAAGATCAATTTGGGAAAACTTGATGTAAATGTGGAATGGTCACAAAGAAGCAGATCTAAAGTCTTTACTTTAGTGCAGCAGTTGCCCATTTGCAGAAACTATTTTGGTTTCTTTTTATAAACATCCCACATTTTCCTATTTGTTCTTATTTGTTAGTTTATTACACAGCATCCATTAACAAGAGAAACAAGGCATACCAGCTCTGCAGCATGTTTTGCACAGTAGCATTCAAATCACCTACAGATATTCCTCGACTTGCAACTATTTGTTCAGTGACCATTCAAAGTTACAATGGCACTAGATAAAGTGACTTATGACCATTTTTCATACTTATGACCATTATAGTCACATGATCAAAATTCAGATGCTTGGCAATTGGTTCATATTTAGGACAGTTGCAGAGTCATCTTTTATAACCTTCTGACCAAGTCAAAGGGGAAGCCAGATTCACTTAACAACGGTGTTACTAATTTAACAACTGTAGTGATTCACTGAACAACGGTGGCAAGAAAGGTCGTAGAATGGGGCAAAACTCATTTAACTGTCTCACTTAGCCACAAAGATTTTGTACTCAATTATACTCATAAGTCGAAAACTACCTGTTATCTGGAAATTAGAGAATTTTGAATAATTTTTTAAACACATAGTATAATTCTGAGATTGCATGGTAGAGTCTTTGATTCAAGTCTCATTTCTTCTTTGAGCTTGGGCAGGTTGTGAAGATAGTTAATGCCTATCTGAAATGGCATGAAAGATATTTATATTAATATGATGGGAAGTTAAGATTATAAATGCTGAATAAAATAATGAAGCATCAAATGACAGAGTAACAGATCTGACTATACAATAGCACTTTCCAGACAATAAGCTCTTGTTATCATCCTGAATTTTCAGGATGTGGTAATGCAGAAATCTGATGATTGGCTATTGGTCATTAAATGTGGGCCCTCAGCAGCTCAGCAAGTAAAAATAAGTTAGCTCGTAACAGAAACATATTGTATCTTCTGCATTTTAAATCAAAATTTATTTGCCAGCTGTGGATTTTTAAAAATCTTTTTTCCTGATAAACCAACATGACTGTGATTCAGGACATTTTAGTAAAATGTAAGCCCATCAAGAATAAATATTTACAATAAAATCATTGTGCCAAATATATTATAATCTACCAGGATGTAGTTTTAGCATACCCAATTGATGTGCTTGGAAGAATATGAAGCAGGCTGAAGTCCACATCTGCACATCATTTGGTTTGGGAAAGCTATCATAAATAAGCACATTTTAATCTTGTACCTGCCAGTGTGTTCAGCTATGCACAGCTATGAATATTTCACATACTATTTCCTCATGAATAAATGTATGAAGGATGCCTCAACTGTTTTATCCATAAATATTTCCATCCTTGTTGAAAATAGCTTGTTCAGGGTCAGGTTTTATTAATGTCATAGACCGGGGTCACCAACCTTTTGGATCTCAGGGACCACCAAACTCATAATTTTAAATCCCAGGGACCACTAACTGGTTCTGTGGGCATAGCCTAATTTGTGGGTGTGGCTTGGTGGTCATGTGACTGGCTGGGCATAGCTTGTATGTAAATATTATCAATATTTATATAAATATTGATTTTTTTATTAAAAAAGAACAACTTTTACCCAAAATCAGGCAAAACAGGCAGGCACATTGAGTTGCTCACAGAATCACAGATTCATTCAGAGCTCTATCTATCTGCCATTTTCTAGCTCAGTCTGTCACATAAAATTTGCTTACAAACTCATAAAATTAACTCACAACACCATGTATGCCATGTATGTAAATATTGATTTTTTTTATATAAAAAAGAGCAACTTTTATCCAAAATCAGGCAAAGCAGGCAGACTGAGTTGCTCATAGAATCATTCAGTGATCTATCTATCTGCCATTGGCTAGCTTAGTCTCTCAAATTTGCTTGCCGTAAGTCTGCACTGAATTTGCTTGCAAGCAAACCTTCAGTCCTAAGGGAAGCAGAGCCGAAGATGTAAAGCCTAGCTAGAAAGCAAGAAATCCAACCATTTCCTGCTTTCTAGCTAATCTAAATCTCCCGTCGTCACAGCAGAACAGATGATGGTTAGAAAAAGGAAAAATAGCAATTTAGCAGGCAAGTTTTCCAAGTAAGGAGTGAGTGGGCAGGGAGGGTTCCCATGGGCCATGTGGGCTGCACATCCTTGTGTTTCTGTGCAGTCTGGATTAATTGTTTTTTTTGGGGGGGATGCTCTGGGGATGAGATTTCTCTGTGGCCCACCAAAATTTTCTCAAGGCCCACCAGTGGGCGACCACTGTCATAGACCACATTTTTCCTTTGCCTCTCAGTTCAATGAAACTGACATAATTTGTCTAAGGGGAGTGCTGAAGAAATTTTGTACTAATCCTGACCTGAAGAGGAAACTGGGAGTTTCTGATTTTTTTCCCCTTCAAAAGAATATATATGCATAACCATATTTACTTGTTAATTTTAATGAAGAATAGCAAAGAAAATGGTGCAGGAGATTAGACTATATATGGAGTTATATCTGCATCTAGTTGTAAATCTGTAGAGCAGCAAGAAATAGGAGATTATTCTCTTCTACACAAGCTGGAGGAGCTGTGGTGTCATTTATAAGAAGAAAATCTCATTTGTGAATGTTGAAATGTGCATCAGTTGAACTGAAGGAAAACTCTGAAATCATAGCTTTGTTTTAAATGCTTTTAAATGCATGTGATTTTGACCTTAGGCATAAATGAGTTATACTGAGAAACAATGGAACAAATTATTTATGACCTTTCAAGGGAAAATTGATCACAGCCAATTGAGCTGCAACTGCTTCTTATTCCAGTAGAGGAAATCACAAATTGGGACTCATTGAATCTCAAGCACTGATATATAGTATGGTAAAAATATCTTACAAATTTAATGGCAACATAAATTTGTAAATCCGGTACATGTAATCATTTAAGATTACATATATCATCTTTTATTTATGGTTCCAAAAAAATGCAGGTGCTGAAATTTACCATTTATTGTTCGCAATTTAATGAAGAAAATGTATACATTCTGGAAAATTAGCCTTTGAACTGAGATTATAACAAATTATCTGACAATGACAATGGTTGAAATACTGTCATATTTAAGTAGAGTTGCCATTTTTCTTCCCAGGAAACTATTTCTTCAAGTATTTACAGCCTTATCTTCCAGGCATTCAAGGAAGCAATGGGGAATAAAGCCACAACGAGTGGATAGATAAATCAGGCTGGCTGATCTGATTGGGCAGATTTAAACAGGGGCATTATTTCCCCATTTTTTATTTCTATATGTTTGAGCTGAAATGCACTCAGAGGAATGGGTCATGATTGAAAAATCTTCATGGTTGCCTGTATCAGCCATTCTGCCTTCATTTTTAATAAATTCTGGCTTTTAAATTCGAGGAGCAAAAGGCACTTCAATTCCAGCTTTCTCAGAACTGGCTCTATCATCATCATCATCATCATTATTATTATTATTATTATTATTGTTGTTGTTATTATTATTATTATTATTATTATTATTATTTTAAATCCTGTCCTTGAAAATGGGTTGCGCTTCAAGTCATGTGTTTTTCTCAGACAGCATCTAAATTTTGAGTTTAGACAGAGAAGAAAGTTCTCGTTCCTTTTTACCTTCTCCTTCCCCGCTCAAAAATCCAGCATTAGGATGATCAGTTCTCTTTCTGTGAGCAGCAACTTGCTGAGATAACTTCCTGTATTGCACACTTGTGCAAATGTAGACAATTTGGATTCTTTTCCAGCTGAATCGGAATCATCTTGGGGAAGACTCACTTTAGTGATTATTCATATTCATCTTAACACCATTTCAGGGCTCTGCATTCCTGATTTGATCACTTTGCTGATTGCAGATTAAATGCAGATATAGATATCTTAGCTCTCTTCTACTGGCATTTATTAGCCCTGTACTATGATCAACTTTTTTTTTTAAGTCCAAGAAAAATAGTGGGAGAATTCCTTTTCTGAAAACTCAAGTTGTTTTGTACACAGTTTATGAAGAAAGGTCCACTCAACCTAAAACAAACAGAGCTTTAAGAGCTGCCCCATTCAGTCAGCAAAGAGCTTACTTAACATCTGTACAAAGGATCCATTCCATTAAATTGCATGGGGAAAGCCTGAAGTGCACAAGCTCTAGAAATATCATTAGACTTCATAATAAGTTATTCTGCTTCTGGTAAAAACAAGGACCATGTTCACATTTTGAATTAAGATATACTTACAGTTTTTTTTATTGCTTTACAAACCATAGTGGTGAGACTCATATAATACCATAAAGGCAAAGTAACTGAATAGAGTCTGCAATTAGCAATTGTCCCTGAGTATTTCTGTTGTTACAATACTATACATTATTATCAAAAATATGTACCTTAGCATCTTTGGTGAACGCAGTCAGCAGTGGTTATTCAGCAGACCATAGTATAACATGGAGCATGAGCAGATCCATTTCCACACAGTGCAAAACAGCCCTTTGCCAAATATTTTGTGCAGTTGTTTCCTGGTGATCAGCAACAACCTTCTTTTTAAAGACAGATGTTTAAAAAAAAGTCATTGTATTAAGATAATTTGTGGTCAACTTGCAGTATTCAGCGTACTTGTCAGAGGTTTGTTAGAAGGTTAAAAATGGACCTTTGAAATGAAGCCGAGAGAGATAGAGGCGCACATAGAGCTGAGTGCCGGGCATTTTCCTAATTCATTTTTTTTTTTTTAAAAGGGGATTTTCTACATCAGAGGCCCCCCAGTGGTGGGATTCAACCGGTATAACAACCAGTTCGGTAAGCTTCTGCTTTGCGCCCGGTGCATTTAAAACCGCAGTGCTTTTTTAAATGCAGCCCTGGTAAGTAAAACAGCCGAGGCATGGCAACAAAGGAAATAAAGGACAGACTAGCACAGGGGTGGGTGGGTGGAGCCAACTCATCACCAGAACTACTGGTTCACCTGAGCTGGTTTGTACTGGCTGAATCCCACCCCTAGAAGCTCCCACCTTTTTGGGTACTAAAGACCGGTTCCATAGAGAATGTTTTTCTGTGGACCAGATGAGGCATGGTTTTGTGTGCTGCCTACATCCTACAGATGGGGCTTCGCTTGTTTGCAGGACTGGGTTGCTGGCATGCCACGGCCCATTGCTGGTCCACGGCTCACGAGTTGGGGACCCCTGCTCTACATGGTGGAACATCTGCTTTCCATGCCGAATGCTTCCATTTTCATCTGTGTTTGATGTTCTGCCTTGGACAGCCCCTATGAATCAGAAAAGGTGATATTGGGCTAGCCCAACAAATAGGCTGAGGCAAGGAAACTTTCCATCTCTCCCTTGCTTTATGGTGGATTTGGGATTCTTTTTAGAAGCAATTTGTGCTGTAGAAGAGAAGTCAACATTGTTTGGTCCCAAGCTGCATATTTTGCAGTCTCTGAAGTCCCGCCTGACCACAATTGCTAAAAATAAATGAAATATAGAAATATATGTAATATACTAGAGAATAGCAATAGGGGCACCATGACTGTCAGAATTGCAAAAGTGATTACTTCATGTTATTTTCCTTGTTTCAAAGATTGTTCATATACTTATATAACCATGTGGCAAGTGCCTCTCCTTCACGTGTTAAATAAAAACCAAAAGTTTGGCTTTTCAGCACTTCTTCAAATATTTACAAGCATGATTTATATCGGGTATCAAACTCACGGTGTCACGTTGGCATCATGTGACATCGTGACTTTTTCCCCCTTCATTAAACCAGGGCTGGGCGTGGCCAGTGCATGATGCCTCCAGCCCATGGGACGTGAATTTGACACCCCTGATTTATATGTTTATAGGAACCTGCCTTATTCCAGTTTGATCATCAATCTGGGCAGCCCAGTATCGCCCATTAAAATCCCAATTTGTTTCAAACTGTTTTTCACCACCTGTTATCTGATCTTTGCTTTAACCACAGTCTGAATCTGGGATCTTTTGCATGTAAAGCATGTATTCTGTCACTGAACTTCAGTCTTTCTAAAAGGGGATATTGACAATCACATACATACACTTCGGATGCCAGCAATGATCAGACTTCTGGGGATTAAGGATGATTAAATATGACAATGTATGAAAATTATAAAGCCTTATCAGACCGGGGACCACAGTTGAAGTCATGGAATTGCAATTACATGGTTCAGATTGTTTTCTTAACAGCCGCTCTGATCTTGAATTTGAAAGCCTGCCAAAACCTCTGCACACTTTTTACAGTTGCACTTTGTGTTTAGCTTATTGCTTGCACGCTTTTCCTGTCGGGCTTTTTGCCTAGGGTATGTGCAATAGTTATCAGCTTGCTTCTATCTATACAAGGAGCAACAAGAAAACTTGTTCGGGGGGAAAATGTCAATTTAGATTATGGTAATCTCTGAAAATATGTGCCAGTGTTCTTTGTGGTGTAGATCTGAGTTCATTGAAAAATCTTCTGAGGACACTGATTGTAACTGATGGCTTCTATGAATATTCAGAATTATCTTTGCCAAATCTGGATGCTATTGAAATTCCACAAACTGAGGTTAATTGCATAGATGTGGAATTTTTCATTTTCACTTTTGCCTTTCTCAGTTTTGGGATATTGTTTTTTGTTCATTGGATTTAAATGCACAATTTAGCAGTGTACTGTATGCCAGTGGTAACAAATTTGGAAAGATCCTTTATTTTCATTATCAAATTATGGATGGATTTAAATTACGGATGAAGTCTTGGGACAAAGCAGATGTATATAAATGTCTATTTTATATAAAAATGATAAAACTATTGGTGTGGTTTTTTTCTTGAGTGTTTGCTTTGGAATGTGTGTGGTGCAACTTAATCTTTCATTTTAGTCTGTGCGTTTCTGTGCATTTATGGGGAAGCATTTCAATGTGGTAAAAGTAATAAATAACAAAATAGATTAAAATATTATTAACTCCCTGTAAAATGAAAAATAAACTTCATAAAAAGAAGGAATCTTCAAAAACAATTTTGACTCCTAAGCGTCCATCGTTCCAGAAAAGTTTGCTTTCTGAGCCTTATCAAGCAAATCTGGCAAATATTGAAGGAATTTTTACAACACAATCATAGTTATGAATTAATCAGTTTTCCAGCTTTGCATTTCAAACCTTGAAATTAAGCAGTTGGGTTGATGTCATACAGCAGGCTAAAATGCTAATACAGGTTAACATCAATAACTTTTGCATGTTGCATAAATGCAGCTGGTGGATTTGTAACTGACCCAGTCAAGTCCGTTGTGTGAACAATGACACAAGGTGGGAAGGGACTCATATAAGCTCAGCTTTGCTCCTAGCAAGTGATACATTTTAGAGATGCTTTAGAGGAGGAGTAATCAACCTTTTTATACCTACCGCCCACTTTTGTATCTCTATTAGTAGTAAAATTTTCTAACCGCCCACCAGTTCCACAGTAATGGTGATTTATAAAGTAGGGGACAAAAACCCTACCGCCCACCATGAAAGCTGGAACGCCCACTAGTGGGCGGTAGGGACCAGGTTGACTACCACTACTTTAGAGAATATCCTCAATGAATATAACTCACAGGTTGGCAGCATACGGAAGAGAAACAGTCCAATTTAGCATTACTTGTTCATATAATAATGTATATTATTAACCAGCTATTTAATGCCTTACACCGGGGGTGTCAAACTCAAAGCACGGGGCCCAGATCTACCCCATGGGGCTTCCATAGAAACAGCAAAGGACAAGCCTGCTATGCCTCTATCAGAAAAAAACAGAGCTCAGGAGGGCTATTTTCAGCTGCAACAGCCTCCTGCCGCCCTCTGCCAGTGAGCTCCGTTTTCACTGGCAGATGGCAGCAAGGAGCCGTCGCAACTGAAAATGGAGCTTGGAAGCCAATTTTCGCTGGCAGAGTGCTCAGGCCACCACAGATACCCCTGACATGAGTGATGTCAAGCTGGCCTTGCCCACTCTGGCCATGCCCACCCCGGCCCCTGAGGTCAAACACAGCCCTGATGTGGCCCTCAATGAAATCGAATTTGACAACCCTGCTTTACACTACAGGTAGCCCTCAACTTACAACAGCTCATTTAGTGGCCTGTGATGATCTGGGGCATGGCACAAAGGCAACACAATCAGATAATAGGAGTCCCTTTATTATCTCCAGCTTTGCCCCCAATGTCCTGGTTACCTTCTGGCTGAGAAAAACTCTCCCAGGAACAGCCTTTGGCTGCAGAGAATCAAGTCCAAAATGTGGTCAACAAAAACCGTAACTCCAATCAAGGCAAAATGGGTTAAGTAGTCCGACAGGGCAGGAGCAAGAAGTCCAGATGTGAAGGCCTGGCAATAGCCCAACACAGTTGGGAAGACGCCAGGAACTCAGATAAGCAAAGTCAACACAAGATAAACTCACATTTGCTTCCAGCAGCTGCCGCACTCAGCATGCATCTCTTTTAAACTCTCATTCCCAGGTATGGCTAATGAAGGGAATCAGGGCCCTTTCCTTCCCCGTAAGCCATGCAACCCATGTTGCTGTCTTCTCTATTCCTCCCTCCATGCCCTAGGATGAAGAGGGGTGGGCTTAGGTCTTCCTCTGAATTCCCTCTGCCTTGCTTCACCTCTCCCCTACTCTGTCCAGCCAGACTTTGCCCTTCCCCAGTTTCCTCCACAGCCAATGGAGCCACACTCCTTGTCAGCTGTTCATCCTCCTCCTCGGATTCAGACTCTGACAGGGGCATGACATGACCATTCAAACTTAAAACGGCACTGAAAAAGTGACTTATGACCATTTTTCACAGTTACAATCATTGCAGCATCCCTGTGATCGCATGATCAAAATTCAGGTGCTTGGTAACAGGTTCATATTTATGATGGGCGCAATGTCTCTGGGTCATGTGATTCCCCTTTTGTGACCACCCAACAAAGTCAACAGGGAGTCCAGAGCCCCTTAACAACCATGTTACTAACTTAACAAACTCAATGATTCACTGAGTAACTGTGACAAGAAACGTCAAACTCACTTAACAAATGTTTCACTTGGAAACATAAATTTTGGGCTCAATTATGGTCGTAACTCGAGGACTATGTGTATAAAACTTTCCTACTTCAAGACATGTCAGAAAACCTATATTAATTGGGAGTTGCAAGGGATGCAAAAAAGCTATAGTCTTCTATAGAAAAATTAAAATGTTTGCATTTCAGATTTGATATACTCTGCAGATCAGAGCACCAATAGCTCAAATAATGGATCAAGTTAAACAAAAAAAACCTAGGTATATGTGCATTCCTGATGTGGAAAGTTGATATGCTGACTTGTCTATGAACCATGACTGTACGTCCAATATTTCCATAGCTGAAGCCACAGGAATGCTTGCAGGTACACAAAGATCAGTAGGGAGAACTGATTCTAAATTACAAAGTATTCTAAAAAAATATTTGAATAGAGCTGCAAGACCAGAATGTTAAATTATCTTCTCTCAAACTTGCGTTGTATATAAGACTGACCCCCACGGCTCTGTTATCCCTTGACTATACGAGATTCTTGTACAGTACATGATAAGATTATGATAGTGCTACAGTTAGGAAGTTACCTACCATGAAATATTCTTCCTCCCTGATAAGTCTTGACAAAATGATTGCATTTGGATCAGGGTGGGATTCTACAGGTTCTGTCTGGCTTTGTAGAACCAATAGCTCTGAAGAGCAGCAGACATAGAACCAGTTCTATGTCTGCTGCTCTTTTGACCCACTCACTCACCCGGGGCTCTTACCTGACCTTTATTTCCTGCTTTTTCAACCTCAGCTGCCGTGCAAGGCACAGTTGCGGTTGAAAAAGCAGGGAAAAAAGTGCTTTTTCAAACACTGCTTCCCTGCATGCAGCGCTGCTCAGCTGTCCAGGCAGCAAGCTGGTGAAGATTTACATGTGCGCACAGTGTGAATCACTGAACTGGTAGTTAACCCTGTCAGATCCCATTTCTGGTTTGGATGTGATTGTGGGACTTGCAACTGATGCTTGTCTGAAGC